>JAMPIV010014855.1:0-65709 GCA_024509875.1 Oreohelix idahoensis | reverse complement strand
GTGGTGGTGGGACAGCTCCTCATCAGTGCTTCGATTCTCCCTCTTTGGATGCAGATCGCCAGGCGTAGAGAAAAGTTACATATAGTTAGCACTCATTCAAAATTCCAATTACTCTGAAGCAGACATGGTTTTATTAAGATAGATCCTTAAAGGGCTCAGTGTTTCTAAAGATCACCACAGCTCCTGAGTTGCCTACTGCTGACGTAGACTGAAATGTTATTTTATTTGACACGTCAGAGCGTTCGTCGTCGCTACAACTAATTGAAAAATACAAGAATAACAACAACCGAAATGTTGAATTAATTCCACATTCTAACACAGGATGCTGACATGTTCTGGGATTTCATTGCGATGAGACCAGAGACAACCCATGCGGTGCTGCTCATGTTCTCAGATCGTGGACTACCTGACGGCTACCGTCACATGAACGGCTACGGAAATCATGCCTTTAAGATGGTCAACAAAGACGGCTGTGTCTATTACTGCAAGTTCCATATTAAGGTGAGTTACGTTAGACTTTATATATCTGATAAAATGTTTTCTCTAATCTAATCTAATCTAATTTAATTTAATCTAATCTAATCTAGTATACCAATTATGTAATTCAATCTTCAATTAATTTCTGTTATCTGGTATATCTCTTTATCATATATGTGAGTCTGCCTACTGAATGAAAGTATAAATAGTACCAAACGGTGGTTCATACCACTAGCTGTTCATGGTGACTGTAATGATAAAATACGCCAATGAGATACGCCAATAAGAACAAGTAACAAGTACACCACATATGTAACAAAGCTAAGGAAGCAGGAAAAAGTTATAACTGGATTTGTGAAACAGATTTGAAACTCGCCATAGGAGGATGCCACTGATAACCATTGGTGCACAATCGGTGAAAGATTTGAGAACATGCGTAAAGAGGTGATTGGGAAAAGTAATTATCAACATAGAAAGATTTACAAAGAAATCATGGTTCCTCATAAACGAGAACAAATTCAGTCAACAGTGAAGAAGGAACGGAATGGCTGATCACACTATACCAGGAGGTGAAAAAGTATGACAAAGACCGCCCGTTTGTCCTGTCTGATTACATGTGCTACATATTTGCCCGTTTGCCTGACCTGTCTATGGTCTGTATCTGCCTTCCTGCATGTATGTCTCTTTTCAATGTTTGCCTGTCGGCCAAAAATGTATAATTTTATTCTCTGTCTGTCCTGTTTAACTCATTGTGTGCTTGTTCTTCTTGTCTGTCGGTCTGCATGTTTTCACCGTCCATTTTCCCGTTTTCGTTGTCCATCTTTGTTTACCACGTCTGCCCTCCTGTTTTCACTTACCCCTTCCCCCCTTTAATTTTCAACTTCTGCCTGTCTGTTTTCACTGTCCATCTTTGTTTACCATGTCTGCTTTCCCATTCTCATTGTTCACCTTTGTTTACCATGTCTGCCCTTCTGTTTTCACTTTCCACCTTTGTTTACCACGTTTTTTTTGTTTTGTTTTTTAAATTAATGAACCTTTTGTTTTCCACGTTCTGCCTCTGATGGGTTTAATCTAGGACATATCTTGTTTTCACTTCATCAAATAATACCACGTTCTGAACAATTCTTTTTTCCCTGTCCATCTTTGTCTACCATATCTGAGTGCAATTTTTCACTGTCCATCTTTGTCTACATCTGCCTGCAATTTTTCACTGTCCGTCTTTGTCTACATCTCCCTGCAATTTTTCATTATCCATCTTTGTCTACCATATCTGCCTGCAATTTTTCATTATCAATCTTTGTCTACCACATCTGAATGCAATTTTTCACTATCCATCTTTGTCTACCACATCTACCTGTCTTTATTTCACTATCCATCTTTATCTACCACGCCAACCTGCCTTTATTTCACTATACATCTTTGTCTACCACGCCAACCTGCCTTTATTTCACTATCCATCTTTGTCTACCACGCCAACCTGCCTTTATTTCACTATACATCTTTGTCTACCACGCCAACCTGCCTTTATTTCACTATCCATCTTTGTCTACCACGCCAACCTGCCTTTATTTCACTATACATCTTTGTCTACCACGCCAACCTGCCTTTATTTCACTATACATCTTTGTACGTAAGAGACCACGATAACCCCATACTTTATATTCACTATACATGTCTTTGTCTACCTCTACATATCTGAGTGCTCAATTTTTTACTATCCGTCTTTGTCTACCACATCTGCTTGTCACTTTCCTACATTTCACTATCTGCGTCTTTGTCTACCACGTTCTCTGTTTGAGGATTTATTTCACTATACATCTTTGTCTATCTGAGTGCAATTTTTCACTATCAATCTTTGTCTACCACATCTGAGTGCACTTTTTCACTATCCGTCTTTGTCTACCACACCTGAGTGCAATTTTTCACTGTCCATCTTTGTTTACCACACCTGAGTGCAATTTTTCACTGTCCATCTTTGTTTACCACGCTTGTCTGTAAGTCTACCATTTTTACATAAGAGAAAAAGCCACGATAACCCCCATACTGGATATAAGAATGGCGTATGTCTTTGTGCTATTTATGTGCTATTTATGTCTCTATCATATCTGCCTGCTCTCCTGTAAGGTTTGTGTCTCTGCCTTCCAGCAGTATCTTCACTGTCTACATACTCTCTCTGCGTCTTTGCCTGTTCTCTGTTTGAGGATGCATTGAAAAAATTAATAAATTAAGATGTATTTACATGCATATTACATGTGTAGTTCACAAGGAAAGACAAAGGCAGTGTTTATCTGCGCCCTCACGGCATGTCTCGTACAAGTGTTTGTCTAATGTGAGGCTGTTTGCTTGTGTACGTGTTTGTCTGTGCAACGTGTTTCTTATAAAACTATTTGCCACAGAAAGCCACTACTGCAAGAGCATGCGGCTGCTTGGTGCAAGCTTCCTGTAAAGGGACCAGCTGAAGTGGTGACCCCATGTTCCGCAAGGAGCGTTAATGAAAATGATGGTGACTAATTGTGTTTTGTCTTGTGCACGTGTTTGTCTTGTGTACGTGTTTTTCTTGTGCACGTGTTTGTCTTGTGCACGTGTTTGTCTTGTGTACGTGTTTGTCTTGTGTGTAAAAGTTACTGCTCAATATGTATGCCACTGTAGTTATTGTATATGGGGATTGTATGAAATATATCAATCCTTCTTTAACATTAAAGTGCATACACACAAGAAATGTAAACTCTTGAACATGATGAGACATAGTTACAATTTAAATATTATAATATGCCTGTGATAGACCAACCAAGGCATCAGAAACTTGACGGCAGAGGAAGCTCAGTGCATAGCCGGTCACGACCCAGACTACGCCACTCGGGATCTGTACAACGCGATTGGTCGCAAAGAATTTCCTTGTTGGTCAGTCTATGCTCAGATCATCTCGGAGGAGGATGCACGCCTGGCGAAGGACTGGAACCCCTTTGATCCCACAAAGGCAAGTACCCGTCAGTCTATCTGTTTGCCTGTCGTCATGCTAGTCTGTCTTTCTGTCTCACTGTCTGCCTGCTAGCCAGAATTCCTGCCTACCTGTCTACATCTATGCTTTTAAATGTCTTTCCAAGTTTTATGTCGGTATTATATGTATCTCTGCCCGTCTTTCTGCCAGTATTGGTGTGTATCATCAGACATATATGTGATGTCTATGTGTGTAAGCTGCGTGTGATACGTAGTAGTAGCCCCCTTCAGTCATAACTGGCTATGGCAATGCGCCCATGAGGTGATAGCCCTCGTGTTTTTTTTGCCTGCAGTTCCTTTCTGCGTGTTCATTTCTCTTCCGCTTGTTGTGAGAGTATCGCCACTTGGTGTGAGAGCATCGCCATTTGTTGTGAGAGCATCGCCACTTGTTGTGAGAGCATCGCCACTTGTTGTGAGAGCATCGCCACTTGGTGTTTGATCGGCAGCTTGATCCTTCCAAGTTGCTGGATTTATGTCCAGTACCCTCATCTCTCTCTTGCACACACCTTTAAACCTGAGCTGCAGTAGCACAACTGTTCTTTTACCATCTGCCAGTTGTCCGAGAAGATATCTTTCGGAATGCGACCATCTTCCATGAGGCGGACATGGCCAAGCATTTGTATTTACAATATATGTATATACGCTTGGGGAGCTAAAGGGTATTGATTGTTGAGTTGTCCGTAGAAAATATATTTGGGGATGCAACCATCTTCCATGTGTGCATGTGTGATAGGTAAATCAATATATAATATACAAATACAATTAAGTGCTGCTCTTGATGCCAATCACTGTGGGTTTCAATCAATTGTTTGTTTACCATTCATTCTCCAGGTATGGCCTCACGAAATAAGCCGCCTTGTGCCGGTCGGCAAACTTGTCCTTAACCGTAACCCCAAGAACTACTTTGCAGAGGTCGAGCAGTTAGCCTTCTCTCCTGCTCACATGGTACCCGGAATTGAAGCCAGCCCTGACAAAGTTCTCCAGGTATGATAAACAAAGTTTATATTTGAAGCTGCTGTTTCACTCATAAATTCACTGCCGTTTCTTCTTGCATCATCATCATCACTGTCGTCATCATCATTGTCGTCAACATCATCATCATCATCATGATTCTTCAGTTCCCCAAGGAGCAAAGGCGTTCAACATGCCAAGTCTTTCACGTCTTCATCACATTGATGTCTTATCTCCAGTTCCTTGGTCCTCCTTCTACCTCGTACGCTGGAGATTCCAGAATGGCTGTCTTGTGATACTTTCTACGTGTTATATCAACATGTGTCCTAACGCCAGCGTTCTCTTCGTTCTTCTTCTTAATCTTTGGTCCTTGGCCACTGATTGGGAAAGCAATCAGTGACCATCACGCCTAGTGGCATCTTGTAGGGTGGCAATAAGCTGTCTCTATTTTGTTCTGTCTACAGCCATGGTGCTTCAGATCTGGTTCATGCTTTGCATCTCTGATGCTTCCACAGTTCTCCGCAAGGTAGCTTTTATCTGGCCTCGTTTTCGTTTTCCTTCTGGAGTCCCAGCATCTTCTGCTGATACCTTATTCCACTGGCACTTGTCATCAGTTTCACATGAGTGATTTTGTCATCAGTTTCACATGAGTGATCTTGTCATCAGTTTCACATGAGCGATCTTGTCATCAGTTTCACATGAGTGATCTTGTCATCAGTTTCACATGAGTGATCTTATCAATTTCACGTTAGTGATCGTGATACCCCTTCAGTCCACTTCGCAAGCATCCATTTATGAAAGCATTTTATATGCCATTACTTTCAGCTGGTTAAAAAAAAAAAAGGTAAAAATAGTCCCATATCAGATACTGCCTTAGGGGAGTGAAGTGTTAGAGACTTCACCATACAAGGTCCACTATAGAGATGTGGTGAACAGTTCCCTTCTCGCTGCCTTTTCATTTCCTAACTCAGCCAAGTGCCCATTTACAGTTGGGTAGACTGGGGCGTGTCGGTACCGTGATTGGAACCAGGCACCTTTGCCGCGAGAGACCAGCGCTCTAACAACTCTGCCAATCGGACGCTCAGCTGGTTACGTACAGAGAAAGATTTGGCCGAATTTTGAATACTGGAAGCTAGAAAATCTAATGTAGTTGAAACATTACTAAACAATGAAATAGATAAACCACAAAAAAAAAAAATAACAAATAAAAATGTATAAAATTATAACTAGTGAAACAAAAAAGGAATTCAGGCATTGCGAACGCTTAAAGACTTAATACTCCAACTCCATACGGAACCATAACCGGCAGAAAGGTTTCATAACCGGCAGAAAGGTTTCATAACCGGCAGAAAGGTTTCATAACCGGCAGAAAGGTTTCGTGATAATTGACAAGGAGGGAGAACCACAAGGAAATAACTGGGAAGAAGGCATTGACGACTTTGATTCAGATGTTGCCATCTATTTCTTTTATCCACCAGGGACGATTGTTCGCCTATTCAGACTCACAACGTTATCGCCTGGGAGTCAACTACCATCAGATCCCAGTGAACTGTCTCTACAAAGCTAAGCCCAGCAACTACCAGAGGGACGGCCAGATGACTGTGGACTGTAACCAGGGTCAGTGCTTTTCATCGTCACCATCAATTATTTTCCATTTTCATATTCGCTGTCGCCATCATTGTTTGTTCTTGTTGTTGAGAATCGACATCACTGCGCACCGGGCAAACCCATAGGTGCTCAGTCTCCCTCAGCAAACGTCGAAGGGTTTGAATGCTAATCGTTCCTGTTGCGCGCTGGTTGTATACACGCCGAATGCATACTCTCTTACGTTCATCCTTGCCAGTCTTACGCCTAATTCCTAATTCCAGCAATCTTAGCCTTGGTGATTCATCGATTGCAGTGTCATTCTCTAATAAGTGATCACCATCATCACTCAATCAACCACAATCGTGAAACTGATTATGAATCACTGAAGAATTTACAAGACGACGGCAGCCAGAAGTAGTAAAGCATTTTGGAGTGCTCTGTTGGTCGAACTGCTAAGTACGACACTTTCATGTTGTGGGGGCGGTACTGTACGAGGATGACCTGTGTTCGAATCATTGTCATTGATTACCATGCCGAAAGGAGTTGTCGATCATGTCTCTCCATTTCATAGTCTCTGCTGCCATGAATTAGCTCCCCTGTCACTTTGCATGACGTGGCTAGTTCATTGATACATTTTTTGACCTTCCTTCTTCTGTTATATCGTACTAGCTGTAAGTACCCGGCGTTGCCCGGATTTCTAGTAACTGTATAGGAAACTTATGAAATGTCAAAATCAAACTATATTATTTTGATATTCGAGTGAAAATGAATTTTCATTGAAGTTAATGACTACTGCTTTAAGTGACTATCCTCGTGCCTTGTTTACAATAATTGCAAATGCAAGCCGCACAAAATACTGTTATTCCTTATGGTTCCACCGGAAGAGTGATTTCACTTTGCTTTTCACTTTGCTTCCTAGTTTTTCCAAAATATTCTTATTTTTAATGATGGAATCGCAAAAGCAATTTTATTCTGCTTCCGAATTTTAGCAAGAAGAAAATTATTAAGACACATTTTCCATTTCTGACCTGGCGCACCAAGAAAGAATAGTCCAACTCATCCTTTGTTAACGTTCTTACTACTGTTTTTTGAAGCAAGTTCTTTTCAAAACATATATACATTATTGCTTGTGAAAAAAAACATAATTATTATTTTCTTTCATACATACTTCAAATATAAAAGACACAGTGATTGAGCTGAGCTGTATTTTAAAAATAAAAGTTTCTCTTTTCGGTGAGACACGACCCATTCAACCTAGACATACAGATGACGCCTGTTATATTAGGACTCATGTCTAAATAAAAACGATCTTTCGTTCTGGTGTATTGTTTAGCTTTGAGCTAGTTTCTTTTTTTTTTAAGGATCAAAAATTAAAATAAATAAAACTTAAATATTTCGTTATTTTGATGAGGCGCGCTCCCCGTTTAAGATTGGCACATGTTCAATTATAGGAGACCCTCGGTCCAGCAATGTGATAAAGACCCTTTTTTTTATAAAAGATTTTGCGGTCAGACCTTTTTCTTTTATAAAAGATGCTGCGGTCTGTTTCAGTTATGAAGTCTTTAGTCTTCCAAAGACTATGTAAACAGAAACTGTTTGGTAGAATGTAATTAAATTTGATATAAACAGAAATAATAACTTAAATGCTACATAAAAGTAATTTTTATTTTATTTTCGAAAAAGCATTAGTGTTTGTTTAAATAATTTAAATTGCTATGAAAAATAAAGAAATGTAGAGTTGTAAATTATAACCTTTTAATAATAATTTTATCATTTGGATTGTTTTCCTTAATTCATAATTTTATCATTTGGATTGTTTCCCTTGATTCAGCTGGACACTTGTTAAATTTTATATTGATTGCGGCTTTGTTTTACGCTTAGAAAAATAAAGCAAACCACACGGAGAGTGCTTACTTTTATTCGAATATGGATCCACATTTGATAGTCACTACTTTAAAAAAAAATGTCCCCTTAAATTAAAAATGTATGGTTAATAGTTTTGAACTATGTTGTAAAATATGGAAAAGTACGGCAGTTGTTACAAAAATAAAATAATAGTTTTTACATTTATATTACTTCCCTTGATTACTCTTGAACTTTTTTTTAACTTGATTATATTCACTGATTTGTTTACATTTCTTTATGGAAAACTTTAATTACTCATAATGTCATAATTACAATATTAAATTATGAAATAACTACATGGCGTTATCCCAGTAATTAAAGAGACTCTTTGCCAAAATTCATTAACAAATAATAAGGCATGCGGATTTGTATTAAGAACATAGAAACAAACAACGCGACACTGCCTTTTATTTATTTAGATAACGGGGTAAAGAACGCTGGCTGTTTGCTGCGTTTATTATATTTCTTTGTAAATTTCCTCACAGAATAGTCAGGTGCTTCTTGGACACCAAGAGGCTTTCTCTGTCTTCTGCAATTTTCTTTTCACTTTTCTGTTAATATAAATAGTATCGTAATATTTTCTTCCTCCTTTTCGATAAGCTTTGGTTGGTAATGAAGCATTTCATACTTTTCAATGGAATTTTAAGAAATCAAGCATAACACGGAGGTGTCATATACTTTTATCTTACAGCCCCTATTGTGAGGAAAAAAGAAATTTGCTCGTATTTTTTTTATCCCCAACTTAAATGATTCAGTAAAATATTACTTTAATAGCTCTGGTTAATTATGTATTTTAAATGTCATACGGGTGAAATTCACTCAATAATGATTAAATCAATTTGCATATACAGATAATAAATTTAATAATTAGTTATAGTTAACATAGTTAAAATAGGTTTTTTTTTTTTTTTTTTTTTTTTTTTTTTTTTTTTTTTTTTTTTTGAAACGATGAAGAACTATGTTTTCATCAATGGTAGTGAATTTAAAGTGCCTATCGTTAAAAAAAGTTGTTTTGCTGGGCCTGACAGTTATACTTAACTAGCCAGGTGTTTATGTTGATTTGTTGTTGGTGTTTAGTTTCGCCACTGTTGTTTTCAATGGATGTTGCTGAATGTTTCGTCAACAGTCAAATTCTGTGACGATAGCATGTCCCAGGCGGTAATGCTGGGGGTAACCACCCCATTTGTCAAAGCAAGCGTCTTCAAGACTCGTCTGATGGCATCTAGCAAAGACTGCTGGCAACGTGAACCACAGACTTGTACCACAAACTGAGAAAAAACTAATGTCTCTTCTAAGCATAGGGTCTCCTGACATGAGAATCAGGCGCCCTCGGCTTCCATTTCACCATTTCATCTTCCTCAGAAACTTTACCCTCCCTGAGCATTAATGTTAAGTCCAGTAAGTCGGATGAAAGTGCGGTTGGACAGCGGAAAACGACAATTGCATTATTTAAACCAGGGTGTCATCATCATCCTCTCTCTGCACCACATGGAGCCTAAGACTACCACTGCTTTTGTGGCCCTTGTAAGAGAACCCGCACGAAGCAGTCGCCAGTTCTTGCAGTGGTGGTTCATGAATTCAATCATTTTATTTGCTGAGGTTGTCAACCTCGTATGAACCTGTACATTCACAAGCAATTTACACATGCTAAATGCAAAAATATAAAATGTATATATTACAACTTATCCCAAATGTCGGGAGTGAATTTAGACTACTTGTGTCGGGCTACTGGTTTTAAGAGGCCGTCTTACAGGTGGTCGGGGTATTAAATTATAATTGCACTGTTATTCTCAATGTAGGTTCCTAGGACTCGTGGTTCCCAGTACTATAGTCGAGTTACTTTTCTTTGTCTCATGTCTCATATCTGAAGTTCCTCTAATACTTGGTCCTGTCCCTATGTTGGAATCCTGTTTCCATTCGTTATCCCGGCTGTCCAAAATGTCTTCTTCTTGATGAGATAGAAATACAGTGAAGCAGTCCCAAATGATGCAGATAATAAGCGACATTTTTGCTCACCCGGCCATGTGGTTTCGTTGGGAAAAAAACCCGATCAAAAGTGGTCTATTTTAGCTCTTCCAAGCCAATCCAACCACGAATTAGTGTCTGATATCGGTAGGAGTATTTTTCCCCCACTACACTCATTTGTAGAACATTCTGCGTGACGCACAGGATATTTTCTTTACATATTATTTACAAATTCATTTGCATGTCTTTCATGATCATATAAGGTCTCGCTTCTTCCGTTTCGCCTTCATGTTTACAAACTCACTTCTTCACGGATTTAACATTAGAATCTCTCCCAGATGTTATTTCCTTGTTTATTACAAAGAGGTCTGGGCGGAAGCGATTACGTATGTTTCCGTACTCCAAAATCACATTTATTATCTTACTGTCTGGGTCTTAATCTTTAACCAGATTGGCATCTTCCAATTCATGTGCGAACAACAACTTATCTCCCAATATCGTCTGTCCATTCATATGGGAACATGTGAACAACATGGTTTATCTTCCCAGACAAAAAGTTTGGGTTAACAATAGGAATGTCGCTCAGTGTAGACTTTTACTCCGCCTGGAGCTGGCGATAAGCGAAAAGTCATTGTAGCAAATTCGCTCTGCACAGAGAGAAGTCAATGTTGTTTCAAAAATAGGTCGAGCGATAAGGTAAATTTAAGGGCGTGACAAATGATGATAGAAAAACTTGAACGCTGAAAGCGAAAACTTCAAGGTGCGGATGAGAAAACAAAAAGGAAGGGCACAGAAAAAAGTTAAAAGATTGGCACAGGAAAATGCAACGATCGAAGATTGACTCATCACACACGTATTGACTATCTACTTGGATTGGTGATCTTTATTCCATATATTCTGAAACTGGGTTTGGTCCATGTGGCAGTGGATTACTGCTACAATTTTACTGAGTGGCCGTTACAAATATTAGCATATTGTACTGACATGAAACCTTCAAAATATAACCGTAGGTGTTGTGGTTTGTCCTTCACTCAGTCAAGACTTCTGCTTATAGCACTACAGAATCTTGTCTAAGGACTTCTGCTTGTAGCACTACAGAATCTTGTCTTCAAGACTTTTGCTTGTAGCACTACAGAATCTTGTCTTCCAGACTTCTGTTTGCAGCACTACAGAATCTTGTCTTCAAGACTTCTGCTTGCAGCACTACAGAATTTTGTCAACACTTCTGCTTGTAGCACTACATAATCTTGCCTAAGGACTTCTGCTTGTAGCACTACAGAATCTTGTCTACGTAAAAACTTCTGCTTGTATCGCTATATGTTGTAGCATGTTGTCTGTCAAGTCTTCTGCTCGTATCATCGCAGTGTATTGTCTATGTCAAGCTTTTAATTTCACCACCAGTATGTTGTCCTGTCAAGTCTTCTATTTGTATCACTACCAGTATGTTGTCTATGTTAATTCTTTTATTTGTATCACGATCAGTATTTTATCCGTCAAGTCTTCTATTTGTATCACGATTAGTATTTTGTCTGTCAAGTCTTCTATTCGTATCACGATCAGTATTTTGTCTGTCAAGTCTTCTATTTGTATCGCTACCAGTATGTTGTCTATGTCAAGTCTTCTATTCGTATCACAATCAGTATTTTATCTGTCGAGTCTTCTATGTGTATCACGATCAGTATTTTGTCTGTCAAGTCTTCTATTTGTATCATGATCAGTATTTTGTATGCCAAGTCTTCTACTTGTATCACGATCAGTATTTCGTCTTTGTCAAGTCTATTTGTATCACGATCAGTATTTTGTCTGTCAAGTCTTCTGTTTGTATCACCACCAGTATGTTGTCTATGTCAAGTCTTATATTCGTATCACGATCAATCAGTATTTTGTCCGTCAAGTCTATTTGTATCACGATCAGTATTTTGTCTCTGTCAAGTCATCTTTTTGTATCACGATCAGTATTTTGTCTTTGTCAAGGCATCTATATGTATCAGATCAGTATGTTGTCTACGCTAAGTCTTGTGTGTGTATCATGATCAATATGTGTTAGTATGACCAGAAGAATGTTGTCTTTGTCAATCTTCTGTTTATATCACTAATGGAATGTTATCTCTTTGGTTTGGTTTCGTTTTTTAAGGACTATCGTCATTGCACGTGTTATCTCTTTAAAATCTTCTATATGTATCACTGCGATTTTATTTTTGTCATCGATATTCTGATGACTTGTTACGTATCGTGTATGTTTAATCACTATAATGTTGAAATCTCAACCTGAATTTGTATAATCGGGATCGTGTTCGCATTTTCACATATTTTCTAATTTCTAGCAGATGGAGCCCCCAACTACTATCCGAACTATTTCAACGGACCTATGGACAGCTGCAAGTTCCTAGAGACACCAATGTGTGTGTTTGGTGAGGTCGCAAGATACGAAACTATTGATGAAGATAACTACACCCAGGCCAGAGCGTTCTACTATTTTGTAAGAAGAGATTGCGTGTGTGTGTGATAGACAGAGATTGTGTGCATGAGACAGAGACTGAGTTCATGAGAGAAGATTGTGTGTGTGTGTGTGTGTGTGTGAGAGAGAGAGAGAGAGAGAGAGAGAGAGAGAGAAAGAGGTATTGTGAGCGTGAGAGAGACAGATTGTGTGAGACAATTTTTTTTTAGAAAACGTTTGATAACGGTGTATATAATACTGTCTGAAGTAACGTGCCCCTGTTTTCAAATTGTGTATTCATCATCATCATGTTGCCTGAACTCCACAAGAAGCATACGCCTTCAATAAACTTTTGCCAAGTCTTCCAGACCGTGTGCCATCAGCTCCTTGTCTTTGCATGTCTTGTTTCTCAGTTTCAGTTGTCACCAGTTCTCTTCTCTTCTCTTCTCAATGTGTTAGTCACCTCAAACGATATACCCGAGGAAGCAGTATTTTTATTTTTTTCATTTCGTCCTCTGAGACATCCCTCTCTCCTGGGAACTACAGTGACCAAGCAATGTCTTTCTATTATGTCTTGTCTCCAGGTTTCTTCTCTCTGTGTGTCTAGGACTATATTTCGTATACTGCATTTTCCCGAATGACGACCTTGTAATTTTGTCAACTGGTTTCTTCAGTTGCTTAAACAATTACTCATCAAAGCTTTAAGAAGCTACAAATCAACTGCTCAAATCACAGGCTCTCCAGATTGTCTCCCGCTAATACTTTCAGTAAAGTCTATTTAGTTTATTTTCATTAGTTTCTTTCAATGTTGCTTTGGGTATTTAAATAGTAATGTATTTCGCGCACATTCCCATATGCTTTTTCACCGACAATGACGTGCTTGCCCATAATTATGAATGTTTAATTGTGCCGTTGTCTACCGTTAGCTCGGATTGTTGTATTATTATTGGGCAACTCTAACCGGTATTGATTCATGATTCTCCCTTATAGAGTTTTCTTCCTGCATTTATAGGTACTGACTCCAGAAGAACAGAACCGATTGGCTGAAAACATTGGGAATCACCTCAAAGACGCTCAGTCTTACATTCAGCATTGTGTGCTAGAAAACTTGGGCCAAGTGGATCTTCAGTTTGCTGAGAATGTCAGGATAGTCATGGGAATTGCAGAGCCTTATGATGATGAGGGTGCACCTCAAGCTGGAATCAATGACAACAACAACGAAGAAGTAACAGTCAAGTATTTGCAATCTGTAAGTTGAAAGTTAAGGGGAAAAAAAGAAAACCTATACTTTCAGTAAGGTTTAGAAGCTTAGTTGCCCCACTACAGTCAAGTACGAGACATGATTGGATGATATTTAGTTTATTACGTGTTAGTTCTATAAATGTCTCTATTCTTAGAGAATTCACATTAAATAGCATTACAATCAAGCAATCACATCAGTCTCAAAACTGTTCCCTACCTACTTGTAGTCACTTGCCACTGATGTGTATTCTTACACCAACTTACACATTGTTAAAACATGACAAGTTAGTTACTACTTCTGAGGAATAATCGTGTTTGGATTCACCTGTTTTCTGGTCCGAGGAATTTGAGAACACTTTTGATCTGGCCATTTCACAGTGTCCCAGCAAAATGATGATAGAACATTTATCCACTCAACTATATAGCTTGTGATGAATCAAAGTGTAGCAGAACTGTGGTCAGCCGAATAGTAGTTAGCTGCAGTAAATAAGAAGTGTAGCTGGACAGCGACAAATTAATTTTCAAAAAAAAGTATTTTGCCTCGTATTGGTGAGGCGCTTTGTTCAACATAGACACAGGGTCCGTTGGTTATATTGAGCATGTCCAAATATAAAAGTCCTTAAGGATTTACGACCAGTTAATAAGTATAGCTGAGCTGCAGTAAATTAAGAAGTATAGTTGAGCTGCAGTAAATTAAGAAGTATAGTTGAGCTGCGGTAAATTAAGAAGTATAGTTGAGCTGCGGTAAATTAAGAAGTATAGCTGAGCTGCGTTAAATTAAGAAGTATAGTTGAGCTGCGGTAAATTAAGAAGTATAGCTGAGCTGCGGTAAATTAAGAAGTATAGTTGAGCTGCGGTAAATTAAGAAGTATAGTTGAGCTGCGGTAAATTAAGAAGTATAGTTGAGCTGCGGTAAATTAAGAAGTATAGTTGAGCTGCGGTAAATTAAGAAGTATAGTTGAGCTGCGGTAAATTAAGAAGTATAGCTGAGCTGCGGTAAATTAAGAAGTATAGTTGAGCTGCAGTAAATTAAGAAGTATAGTTCAGCTGCAGTAAATTAAGAAGTATAGTTGAGCTGCGGTATATTAAGAAGTATAGTTGAGCTGCATTAAATTAAGAAGTATAGTTGAGCTGCAGTAAATTAAGAAGTATAGTTGAGCTGCAGTAAATTAAGAAGTATAGTTGAGCTGCAGTAAATTAAGAAGTATAGTTGAGCTGCGGTAAATTAAGAAGTATAGTTGAGCTGCGGTAAATTAAGAAGTATAGTTGAGCTGCGGTAAATTAAGAAGTATAGCTGAGCTGCGGTAAATTAAGAAGTATAGTTGAGCTGCAGTAAATTAAGAAGTATAGTTCAGCTGCAGTAAATTAAGAAGTATAGTTGAGCTGCGGTATATTAAGAAGTATAGTTGAGCTGCAGTAAATTAAGAAGTATAGTTGAGCTGCAGTAAATTAAGAAGTATAGTTGAGCTGCAGTAAATTAAGAAGTATAGTTGAGCTGCAGTAAATTAAGAAGTATAGTTGAGCTGCAGTAAATTAAGAAGTATAGTTGAGCTGCAGTAAATTAAGAAGTATAGCTGATGTCACGGGTTGCCTCCCCTAAGCTCTGAAGTAGTGGTCCAACAGTGGCCAAAAATCAAGAGTATCTAATATGGGTCGTCAAAGGTGTCTACCTTTGCACAAGATTACTCTTGGCAGAGTTGTAGATAGGATAATGATGCTTCTATCTCAAGGTAGTGTTCACAAGTTATATTTAGAAAGCGAGAACAAATGCTGCATTGGCTGAGCACGTTAACTCTATGATCTGCCGACAAATTTTGTGAAGAATTAAGCAATGATTAATTTTAGCTCTTCAAGCCCCCACCCTGATTTACTCAGTGGAATTCTTCTTATTATGGTATAGCTCTGTTTAGAGTATATTTAGGAAATGGACTGAGACAAACACGCAGTACATTTAAAATGATTAAATCGAAGTTAAATTTGTATAATTACAAATAACAAATGTAATAATCATTTAGTTTTAACAAGGGTTTAAAAGAATGAATAATGTTTTTCAGAAAGGTATCACCACGGTTGTGATGGGATAAAAGTTTATAAAGGAGCTCACGTGGCAGCTTATAGGTTTCACTTATCTTCCACTGGAAGGTTCTGCTCCCTGGGCTGGTTCTTGGTAGATTGATCACTGATAATGCTTGTAGCTGGTCAAGAATGTAGGGCGCAGCACATTCCAAGAAGTGTCAGAGAGTGTCTACAAAGTTGATCCCTCGTCTTAAAGCTCAGGGCACAGTTCCCTTCTTGTTCCAGAGAAAGTACCCTCAGCTGGTACCACCATCAACAACTGTGGTTAAAGAACAGAAACGAACACTCTGCTGAGTATTGCGTTTTCCAACACATACTTATGTGTCCCCTTTCTCTTATTCCACCATCTCATCTACTCAGAATTTACCCTCGATGAGAATTAAACTTAATCCCTCGAGAGAAAACTTTCTTTACATTTAAATTGAATAGCTTTATCGTTATTTTACATTTAAATGAAAAGGTTAACAGTACAGATAGAGTATGTTTACATTTACATCTCCACTGACTGAAAAGTGTTTACAATATAAATTGAATATGTTTTCCTTTATATTTACACTTGTTGAAAAGTTTGAAATTGTAATTAATTTTGAAGTGAATATGTTTACATATACATTTACACTGGTTTGAAAATGTAAATATTACACTTAGAATGTACATCATTTCTTTCATCTTTCCCTCCCTGCTCCATATGAAAATTGGGACTACCTAGGCGTTTAGTTCTCTTTAAGAAACTAGCAATAAGCAGTCACCAGCCCTTGCAGGGGTGGTTCATGAAATCATCACTATGCGCTGAGGTAGCCAGCCTCAAATGATTTGGACATCCACTAGCGATTTTAACACATTAATATTCACATTGTAATATATACATATTAGTTCACATGTTAGTAATGAAAAATATAGAATGTAAAATGACAACTTACGCCAATCCTGGCTCACAGACTTCCTGCTCAGATGAATAAAGTTACGGCACTTAATTAGGCCTCTTACACGTGTTCTTGTGGGTCGTTACTTTTATAAGATAATTCCCTCTATGACTCCTGTGGTCTCTGTTTCATCAGTCCCGGTTTCCTTGTTAAAATAATAAAGATTTCATGGGCTGTTTTGTAAGTCCGTCAAGATTCTCAAAGAAAAAGTCCGCCCTGATAAAATGGAATTCTGAATTCTAACTTCTGGCAAGGTCGTGTTGGGTCTGTGGTAAACGATTTCTCACAGTGAAGTTAGACTGCGAAAAGGTCCGGTTATATTGCTATTCAGGGCTCCAATCATTTCAAACAAAAATCTTGGGTGGGGTAATTACAAAATATTCCGACATGATGCACAGGTCACGTCTCCCATATATGACAATAAACCATCCGATTGCCTGGCAGGCAAACTCACCAACACATTTGTAAACTCGTACAACAATGTGTTTCAGATGTAACAACATATTACTCAGATAAAGTAATGTCTACGTGAAAGTCGGACAGGAAACGATTGTCATTCGTGTCTGTCCAAAATGTTTTGCAGAGACGAGTAATCTTGTTATCTGTCGCTTAAGCACACAACTCTACGCGAAAACTAAGAAGCCCAATAGGAGTTTTACCTGCGATAATCTCAGCAAATCTGTGCCCCCGCCTAGCAAATGTGATGCTTTATCACGAACAAGGAGTGTCAAATGTTTTGACAATATCAAATATTTGCTACATAACAGAGAAAGAAAGAAGTGCTGACCATGAAAAAGCACGCAATAGTCAGTACAACAATTTAAAATGAGTACCGCCGGAGTGAGAGATCGAGAAGAGGTCACCTCAAATGAATCTTGTCATAGCCGGAACTGCGGTAAATTAAGAAGTTTAGCTGAACTGCGGTAAATTAAGAAGGATAGCTAAACTGCGATAAATTAAAAAGTATAGCTGAACTGCGGAAAATTAAGAAGTATAGCTGAACTGCGGTAAATTAAGAAGTATAGCTGAACTGCAGTAAATTAAGAAGTATAGCTGAACTGCAGTAAATTAAGAAGTAAAGCTGAACTGCAGTAAATTAAGAAGTATAGCTGAACTGTGTTAAATTAAGAACGCTGGAACGTTTGCATACGATGTGTACGAGGGATTCCATGGTAAAAGGATGTGGTGCTCTTTGAAAAACTCCATAGTGAAAGCAGACCCTCCATCCAAACCTCTACACCTCGCAGTAGAAGGAGAACGACTAAGTAAGTAAGTAAGAAAATCATTTATCATCAGGAACAGTCTGACATTTTTTAATTACGTAAGCAAAATAACAACAATAGTAATAAACATGATTATTATTATTGATGTTGAGTCCGTTTAACTATAGAACGATACAATCAAAAGTTATTATTATAATGAAATTTCGGATTCTTCTACGTGAATAACACGAGGAAAACCCTATCTTTTTCAGCGAATTTCTTGCTTGGTTTTTCTTGTCCTTTCTTTTCCACGTGCTACTTGTTGCCTATTCTTCATTTGTGACAACACTAACAAAATACATAAATAAAATGCACTTGTGTGAAACATCTGCCAAATTAATGTTTTTTTCTTTCTCTACACTAGATTGGCCACATAGGGTTCCCGGATGCAGCATGATCTTATGATTGGCCACTCACACATCATCACATAGAGCTCGTGGCTTTCTCTTGCTTGGAATGAATTAATTTTGCAGTAGCTATAGGTCCATTTACGGAAGAAGAAAAAAATATGCCTACTTGTTTTGTTTTTTTTGTTTTTTTTTGTAATTTTTAAACTCAATCATAAAGTAGGCATAGATGCACTTTTTTTTTTTTAACTGCATGAACATAACACGGTTGAAAGAAAACAAAACACATGAACTGCTTGTGAGTTTCTGTTGATGTATTGGAAACAATTAACGAAAAATAATGTTTGAAACTCCGTACACAATGTTTTCAATCTGATTAGGGCATCCTCATCACCACTAAAGATGGCAATTTGCAGTAGTAGCAACAGCGTAGTTCCCCACCGGTGTCGTGCTATGTATTGCCGTACTCTCTATCAGCAAACTCCTTACTCACAAACACGCGAACAAGAACAAGAATTAAAGACTGAATAAACAGGCGAAAAATCAAAGTAATTTTGATATGGGGAGAAACATCTGACCCCAAGAGGAAAAAGAACCAGGCGAAAAAATAAGCCACAAATAGTAAACCCGATTAGGGACTAGACATACGAATTTATGTTTAACATCAAACATTATTTGCTGTAAATATATTAAAAAATAGGACTATATATATATATATGGACATTGTGATTCTGACTTTTATGTTGTGGAAAATTCTAGTTGTGACATCGAATTTATGTTTAACATCAAACATTATTTGCTGTAAATATATTAAAAATTATGTATACATAATACATACTGTTGTAGATTTGCGATAGGTGAATTAAGACTTAGATTGGTCCCTTCTGAATAGAAATAGAAAGAAGTGAGAGATAATAGTAGAAATAGATTTCATGTTGGCGCCTCTCACACTTATCGCCGAGAAACTTAACCATAGAAGCGCTGTGTCAGGGGGAAATGTTAGACGATTGTCTGCTATCTATGTCTGTCGAGAACGAATTTAACACTATTCGGTCTTCTCAAGAATTTTGCTTAATAGCAATAAAATGCATTGCTAAATAAGAAAAGAAAACAGGCGAAGGTTTGAATGGGAGAGTTATATTTTTCCACAATCAAACGAATGCGAAAATAGGATAAAAGAGCGATAATAGTGTAGAAGACACATGTAGAATAGAGAAAAGATATAGAAATTTATTAATCAGAAATCTCTCTGTGACACATACTTCAAAGGTGTTTCAAAATTATGTATACATACTTTCGAAGGTGTTTCAAAATTATATATACATACTTTGAATGCATATCACAAACAACTTGCATACAATTTTGCTACTTTCCAAGAATATAGCGGAATAATACTAGATACAAATTTGATTTTAAAGAAGGCTGTGCTCATCTCAAAACTCACACAGTGAGAAGACCTGAGACGTCAAATTTAAAATGCATTTTCACTATTCATTTAGTAATAAAACAATGTATGTCACTTGTTCATCGCTGTGAACAATGCTTTGTTGTAGGTGGTTGACACTTTGAATATTTTTTTACTTTAAATGTAACAATACCATAATTCTATCTCACACGGTAGAGTTATCAGCATTCAAAACGTGTATACATAAGACTGAAACACCCTGTAATTTCTTCTCACCTCCGAATCTGGCAGGTACACAAGCATACGCAATTGAGTACAGCGCTGAAAGATCTGGAGGACCATGTCTGTTATGTACCACCGTCTCTATTAATCTTCCATCTTCTTCGCATCCGCAATATAATCTTTTATACTGGCAGTATAACACACCTCGCCACAAAGAGGCAAACTTTTATTTAAAATAAAATTCTAAACCAATAACACACAAGATCAAACTGAGAATAATTAAATGCTATATATATTCTTTACTATTGAACGGTGTAGAAACATGAACCACGAGAAGAAAGAACTGAGACATGTTAAATGTGAATATATAGAAGAATGGGGTACGTCTCATGGAAAGAGAAGAAAACATAGAGAGGTCCTAGAAAACCTAGGAATGACAAGAGAATGAGCGAGAGAAACCAAAATTAGACATAAAATATTTTCCCCATGTAAAAAGACATAAAACCTATCACGGGTGCCTCCCCTTTGCTCTGCAGTGATGGTCCAACAAAGACAAAACCTAGAGTATCTAATGTGGGTCTTCAATGGTATCTTCCTTCGCACAAGTGTCACTGATTACCTCCCTTTTTCTCTGCCGTAGTGGCCCAACAGTCTTCTTCTTCTTTGATCCATAAATGCCAACCATCAAAGCAGCCAGTAGCCATCACGCCAGGTGGCGTCTTGTAGGGCAGCATCAAATTGGTTCCACTTTGCTCGGTCGGCGGCCATCCTTCGTACAGTGCCCCAACTCTGGTTCATCCTTTGCATCTCGGCTTCCACAGTTCTCCGCCAAGCTGTTTTTGGTCGGCCTCTCTCGAGGGTCCATAGCATAGCTGTTTTTGTGATGGTATCAGGGTCTCTTCTGAGGACGTGGCCAACCCAGCTCCAGCGTCTGCCAGCTATGATGGTGTGCATGTCCTCCTGATTACTCCGAATAAGTAGTTCTTGGTTGCTGATGGTATTCGGCCAAAAGATTCGGAGAATTTTCTTTAGGCAGATTGTGTGGAAGGAGGACTGTTTCGAAATTTCCTTCTCTGTTACTCTCCAGCATTCCGCATCATAGAGAAGCACAGAAAGCACACAGCTCTGATATAATCTTAATTTTGTGCTTGTGCTGTACTGAGAGAGCTTCCAGATGTTGTTTAGACTAAAAAAGTCTGTTCTTGCTTTGTTCATTCTGTTGTTGATGTCTTTGCTTGCTCCGCCGTCTGGTGTTACTATGCATCCTAGGTATGTGAAGGTATCTCTCTGTTCCAGTTGCTGATTCCTTACTGATATGGGCTCAGGGTTGCTCACATTGAGCGTCATGACCTCTGTCTTCTTTAGATTGATATTCAAGCCCACCTGGTGGCTATACTTATTAAGTCTATCCGTTTTTTCCTGGATGTGTTGATGTGAATGTGCTTGTAATGCAATGTCATCTGCATATTCCAGATCTTCTAATGTAGAAAATGTAGTCCGTCTTATTCCTCTTGGACTGCCCTCTGTTGTCTGGCGCATCACCCAATCTATGGCTGTCAAAAATAATGTTGTTGATAAGGGGCATCTCTGTCGTACTCCTGTTTTCACTTCGAAAATTAGATTACTCAATCCAACACTGCATGTAAAGTTAAAATAGAGTCTTTCTATGATGGAAACAATGCAGCAGGGAATTCCATAAGCCCTCAGAATTTTCCATAGGCTGTCCCTGTGTATGCTGTCGAAAACCTTTTCAAAATCAACAAAGTTAATGTATAGCTGTCCCTGCTATTCTGAGCACTGCTCTATAATGTTCCTGATGGTGAAAATATGATCTGCACATCTTCTGTTCTTTCTAAAACCCGCTTGTTCTTTCCTCAGTTTATGGTCAACTGCTTATGAAATTCTCTGAATTATTATCATGCCTAGTATTTTACTGGGAACTGAGAGGAGACTAATTCCTCTCCTGTAGTTGCAGTCTGCAAGGTCGCCCTTCTTGGGCAATTTGACAATTATTCCTTTACTCAACTCTGTTGGTGTTGTCTTAGTTTCCCAGACTTGTGCAAATAGTGGTTCTAATAGTTCTACTGCTAGTTCAGAGTCTGGCTTGAATAACTCAGCATTTAGATTGTCATGATCAGGCGCTTTTCTATTGGTTAACCCTTTGATAGCTGTGATGATTTCTTCTTTTCGTGGAATATCTGTATTTACGTCTAAGTCACTTTCAGCCTCAGGAATATTCAGCTGAGTCTCTGGTGGTTCCTCATTCAGTGTTTCTCTGAAGTGCTCGGCCCATCTTGTTTCCTGCCCCTGTGCTGTGGTGATGAGATTTCCTTGCTTGTCTCTTACTAACGTTATGTTGTTTGCACCTCGTTTTCCACTGATAGTTTGTTATTTTATAAACTTTGCTTTGTTCATTTCTCAATGCTGCCTCTTTTGCCTGTCTTGCAAGTTCATCCAGAAATGTCCTTTTGTTAGCACAGGTTTGACGTTTTACTTCCTTGTCCAGCTGAATGTACTGTTCACTATATATTTCCTTTAACCTGGGAGACTTAGCTTCTGTTTTCTTTCTTTTCATTTCCTTTCTCTTCGCTATGTGTTTAGCGTTTCTGGTGTTATCCAGTCTTGGCTCTTTCTTTCCTGGAATCCCAAGCATGACTTGCTGCTTTCCTTGTATATTGTTGAGATGGTGTTGAATTTCTGGTCGGCATCATCGTTCTCTGTTCTTTCTTGGTTTTTGGCAATCTGATAACGTCTCTGTGACATAACAGGGCGGCCCCTATCGATCTTTGTTTCTCTCCGGCAGTATCGGTACATTTGTGGTACTGATTTTTATTATGTGCTGTCAATTATCGCACTTTTCTTTCTTTCTTTCTTCGTTATTTTTCTGCTTGTGTGGCAAATATTTTGTAGGTGCAAACATTTGTTGACACTCCTCTCTGTGATTTCACCTGTTTGTTACCCGGTTATCCTAGCTTGCGGTGAGCAACTGAGATAAGATAGTCGCCGGCGAGATTAGATTGAACCGCTGATAAGACGACTCGTTTGGTAACCTTGATGGGCATACGACAGATAACGAGATTACTGTCTGTGTGACACATGTGGGCAGACAAGTGTGACATAATCGCTTCTGGGTCGACTTGTTATGACAACATTACTTTCTAATAAAGTAATAAGTAATAAGAGAGAGTTATCTGCCCTTCCAAGATGGAGGTGAAATTCTTTTCTCACCCTAGACGCCGAAAGAAAAACATCAGGAATGTGTATATTTCGATGGATAGTACCATGTTATGTTAAATTATAGAATAACAGATACATCAGAGTATCTAGTGGTGTAGATATTTTCCTATAACTGACCTCGAAACCCTCGAATCGGTCGGTTGGATAGGAGGGTTGATCAGAGAGTTAACAAGTCACTATCGTAAAACAAGCGATTGTTACCGAAACAGAACCAGGCTCGACAGTAAACATGACTCATTCTAATATCTTGGGGGCTAAGGAGATTTTCAAAATTGGATACTGGAATGTAAGAACTATGTATCAAGATGGAAAATTGGAAGAAGTAATTAAAGAAATGGATAATTATAAGTTGGACATATTGGGTGTCAGCGAGTGTAGATGGACGGGGAAGGGCATAAAATATATTTCAGAAGAAAAAAAGCAAATTATATACTCTGGTAGTAATGATAATCGTCACACAGAGGGAGTAGCCATCTTAATGACACAGAAAGCAGCAGCATCGCTTATCAGCTGGGTACCTATTAATGAGAGGCTAATATTAGCTAGATTTCAGACAAGATTTTTCAAGCTCTCAATTGTACAATGTTATGCACCAACTATAGCACGTTTCACTAGCTTTGCCCAACTTCAAAATGCTATATCTCAGCGAATATATAACGCATATAAGTGAAATTTTGTGTGTGAATTTGAAATGGTATAGACCCTAAGAATTAAATTTTTCATTAAAATGCAGCCATTGGTTTTAATTTTCGTTTCTTTGCGGTATAATATCAAACGTCTACTTGCCAACACACATCACACACACACATTTTGAAATGTCTACAGTAAATTATACGACATCATTTGCACATAATTGGTTTATCAAACAATTGGCATGATTTTAGCGTGAAATTGCGTGAAATTGCACTTCTTGAACACAAAACTGTTTATATCCGGTGTTACTCACACATTATCAATCAGTGGCGTGTCTACAAAAAGTATTGTGTGGTTAAGTAGGAAAATGAGTCAGCGAGTACATTTTATGACAGTACAGCTAATCACAAATAGGATTTTTAAGTATTTCTGCAATGAAGCTACTCGTGGAAAACTATATCATTCTATTTCAAACCCACAAAAGAGGACTATTCATGCCTTGGGGATAATCAAACGATCATTGCACCGCTGGATAGCGACATCTGAAATTTATAATTCCAGTGTTTTACACACGAAAATTAGGCCAAGAGTGGTGGATAATTTTGACAGAGAATTGATCCGCAGAGAAATTTGCAATATGTTTCACAATAATGAGGCAGTGACTTTAAGGAAATTGAAAATTTGGTTAAGAAAGAATAATGACACTGATATTTCCAAATCTACGCTATGGAGGACTATTAGGAGTTTGGGATTCACTTTTAGAAAATATGTTGGTGGTATAGTGCGTTTCAAAAAGATCGGTCGACGATTGACTTCAAATATCTCCCTATTCCTTGCACTTATAAACATGATTTTTTGCATGTGGTCTTATATTTTCAATGTCCCAAAGTTTTTATAAAATTCAATGTTGCAGGTAGTGTTCTTTTCTTGCAACGGCTAATTCCTTTGATCTTTTTTAACGAAGTAATTATTTTGTCCTGGAAGAAAATAATTTACCGTAAATGAAGGAAGTTGCATATTTTCGGCATAGGCGTCTATACAATTCGAATGTTAGAGGGGTTTGTTAACTGATTACTACGTGAGGTTCTTTTTTATTTTCCTCGAAATATTTGAGAGAATAATAACGCCTATTCGTTGTAAATGTTACTTTTTATACTAAAACGTGAATGGATGCACGAAGAGGTGAAAGTACTGTGTATGTTAAAAATAGTAGTGAAATCGCGGAGATAAAAAGGAAATGAATTGGTTTACATATACACATAGATGGAGGAGAAAACATATAAAGTATTTACACACTTATTCTGAGTCAGACGAGTCTAACATATTCATGACTATTCTCGGCTGAACGAACGACAGTCCATCTTTTTTCCAATAGTCATTTTCCTCTTCACATTTACACCAATAATCTTTGTCTATCTGCGAGAGGGCAGCATATGTTAGTTCTTTCATATTGCATAGTTTGAAAGTTTTATTTTCAGCTGCCACCTGTCCTTTAACTTTTGCCCAAACGAGTTCAGTTGGTTTTAAATGTGAATGATAAGGTGGCAGTCTCGAACACGTATGACCATGCTGTTGAATCAACTTGTCTATATGGAATATCTTGGTCTTTTGTGATTTCTTAACAAGGAACAGTAATTCAGGTTTCAGAAACCCCTCGTTAAATGGAATGTCTTCTTTTCTGAGCCAAAGCTTTGTAGCATCTTTTGTACTCGAAGATGTCGGGATTTTGTCTTCTTCTGCCATATCGTTGTGGTATGATGCTTTTGTCCATTATCAGACAGGATGGTCTGTCTATGGACTGAAGAAGAGTATTTTCAATCCATTCTCTAAATATGTTACCGTTCATCTCAGTATGATAGTCCCGGTTGTCCGTATAATTGGAAGTGAAAATAAGTTCAGCATTTTTCACTAGCCCATTATGTCTGCTTGTGGCATTATGAGACGTTGTCCTTTTCCACTGGGTACAAGAAAAATTTTCCAGAGGACCTCATCAAAAAATTAAAAGACGTTTATGGAAAAATGTTCGACTATGTAAGATTGAAAAATGAACTTGTACTTTATTGTTCGGATGCGTTCTGCAACAAGTCAGTTCTTGAGTTACTGCAGTTCTTAGTTGAAAATGATCTCAGTTCAGGCTTTAAAGAAGTGTTCAAACTGGCAGAATTGATAATGACAATTCCAGCAACTACTGCTTCTGTAGAAAGATCGTTTTCAGCTTTAAAGCGAGTCCACAGTTACCACAGATCTACACAAGGTCAAGATCGACTCTCCAGTCTCAGCCTATTGTCCATTGAAAAGGAACTTTTGAGCAAGGTTAGAATGAAGAATACATTTTACGATGCTGTAACAGAGAAATTTATGCAAAAGGAAAGAAGAATAGATCTGATCTTCAAGTGAAACCTGTAAGTGAAAATATGTATTATTTAGTTAATGTTTTTCTTCCAGCCGAATAACTATCGTTGCGTAATTGAATATAGTTGGTTTTTAAATTAAGAGGGGAAGGGGTTAAATAGTAGGCGTACATATTCATTTTAAGTAGCAGCACGCCTAGCTCGCTTTACCAGGATACGCCACTGTAACTGAACGCACCGGAAGGATAAATGTAATGTTCAAAACAGTGCGGTAGTGAGCTGAAACATGGGGAAAATCATTTGAAATACGTTCAAGATGTTAAATCGAAATAGCTCACAAATATGAAGGGGTAAGCCCTTTCAATACACGGTTGGACTAGGAGGTTGTCGATTTTGTATACTTTAAATAAAGAAAATTTAAAACCATAAGTTTGTTAACGAGGAAAAAAATGCCCCCCTCGGGACATAGCGATCATTAGGTCATATGCAAAGTTGCAACAATTACGATCAAGTGGTTGCAGAGATATTGAATATTAAACAGCGGCAAACATTGTGAAACGCACTATAGAAACCTTATTTGTGAGAACGAACGAACGAACGAACTTTATTTTCAAAGGGTTAAGAATTGGGCACGCAGGCCCGTCTGACATTCTGCCCTTCCTCTCTCTCTCATCATATATACTATATCCTTTCATCCTCACATTTACTATAAGCATAATTAAGGCATTTATCATTATAAAAGTAATATTACATTTGCAATAATCATCATAATTAAAGTACGTTTTTTAACATTAAAAAAGAATAATAATAATAATAATGAACGTAAAAATAAAATAAATAAAAATTAAAATAAACATTAATAGATAGATAGATAGATAGATAGATAGATAGATAGATAGATAGATAGATAGATAGATAGATAGATAGATAGATAGATAGATAGATAGATAGATAGATAGATAGATAGATAGATAGATAGATAGATAATATAGATAGATAGATAGATAGATAGATAGATAGATAGATAGATAGATAGATAGATAGATAGATAGATAGATAGATAGATAGATAGATAGATAGATAGATAGATAGATAGATAGATAGATAGATAGAAGATAGATAGATAGATAGATAGATAGATAGATAGATAGATAGATAGATAGATAGATAGATAGATAGATAGATAGATGATTATGGTGGTATATAATAAGAACTCGTGACATTTTGGGAATCCGCTGCTGAATGACCATGGGACTTAGTGTGTTTCGTCAGCACATGCGGAAAATGTTCCCACAAAATGAGCAGCTTTGAGTCCCAAACAGATACTGCCACAGGGAGTGAATTGTTTACGCCTCCAAATTATAAGATCCAGCTTTATGACCTATGCTCCTTAGGGAGGTAAAGGGTATTGATGATAGATAAGAATCGTGCATATAGGCCCGTCTTACATTTTGCCCTTCCTATTAAACAGTTCATCTTTTATTGCTAGTTATTCAGACATTCTCATACTTAAGGTGTTAGTTTAATGGCGATGCAACATTATAAGTAGTATAAAAGCAAAAATTTACAGTATTTGATTACAATTAAGAAGTAAGATATATTAAAATGAAAAAACTAGGATTTAGACCCTCCATACAGTATATTAGATAATAATTCGAAATATAATCCCTTAGGGCGGCATATAATTGGCACTCATAAAGTATTTGAACAGTCTACGATTATATGAGTAGGGACTGTGCATTTTTTAAGATCATGTGGAAGATTGTTCCAAAGATGAACTGATAAGCAAGCTCTTCTTGAACAAAAATCTAGCTGGGCTTTGGGTACCTGAAATGTTTAAGCGGTTACTAGTTTTTTTCATTTTAAATTTTAAAAGAGGCCAAGATGGTGGATAATTCTGTGACAAGAATTTGATCCGAGCGAATTTTGCAATAAATTTTCAGCTTTGTTAAATAGGAAATTTCTAATTTTTAAGATAGTTAATAATTATGTACAATTGTTTGGTGGTTTATCAAATCTAGGCGCACTGCACGTTTTTTAAGTGAATGAAGCCTTTTTGTGATTCACTTTTATGAAAACAACCATGTTGGTGGAAAACCTATTTGGAGAAGCCTCATATAGTTGCAATGAGAAGCAAATATTTACGCGAGGTCAGAGAAATGAGAAGAGATTGTTGTGATTTTGTGTATTTAGATGAAACTTGGATCAATGCGCACCACAGTAATGAATGAGAATGGCAATCATCTGTTGGGACAACTAAGAGACTAGTACCAAGCAGCAAAGGACAGCGCCTAATAATTGCACATCCAGGAAGCAGCCATCATGGGCTTCTAAATAATACTGAACTCATATTTGTTTAAAATTCACAGATAATAGGCATTATCATACAGAGATGAATGGCAAGATATTTCAAGATTGGATTGTGAATCATGTACTTCCTTCCTTGGATAGACCGTCGTGTATGATAATGGACAATGCTTCATATCACAACGTTGTGGAACCAGAAGATAAAGTTCCTAATTCATCAAGTACTAAAGATGTAATAAAGATTTGGATGACCATAAACAACATTCCATTCAACGAAATGTCCCTGAAGCCTGAATTACTTGGAATTGTAAAAAATACACAGCATACAAAGATTTTTCACATAGACAAGGCAATCCATGAACATGGTCACAGATGTTTAACTCTTTAAGTCCCAATCGACTTTATAAAGGCTCAGGGGTTAGACGCACTTGGCCCAATCGACTTTAAAAAGCCTTTAGTATATGTGCCTCTGTTTGAGACTGTTTCTAATTATAACTACCCACAAAGTCATTTCCGACTGCAAGTACATTCTTTTAAATACCGCACGCACGTGTTTAAGAGTGAACGTGTTTCTGTTTTGAGATATTTATTTTAGATTTTTAAAGCGATTTTTTTAAGCGCATATCCTCCATTTTATCTTGAACAACTAATCATTTTTTTAAAGCACATATCCTCCATTTTACCTTGAATAACTAATCATTTTTCAATGAAAGCTTTTATACTTGTAGCACAAGAGTAAAGTACATCCAATTACCTTCAGTTTCATATACAACAACAAAGTTATTTATGCATATGAACATTTAAAAAAATTATTTCCAAACAACAACAATAAAAACGCACTGGGGTGGCCATGTTTGCTTGGGCCAAACCCACTTTTTTGCTTATGACTGAAAGAGTTAAGATTGTCTCCTTACCATTCTCACTTAAACCCAAT
Source organism: Oreohelix idahoensis (assembly GCA_024509875.1). Taxonomy (NCBI): domain Eukaryota; kingdom Metazoa; phylum Mollusca; class Gastropoda; order Stylommatophora; family Oreohelicidae; genus Oreohelix; species Oreohelix idahoensis. Next base: position 36,451 of record JAMPIV010014855.1, on the reverse strand, counting down.
AGAATTAGTATGGGCTAAAATTAAGGAACAGGTAGGAACAGAAAATAGAACGTTCAAATTAAAAGATGTTGAAATACTTATAAAAGCCGCCATCTCCAATATAGCCAGGGATTATTGGAAGAAATGTGAGAACCATGTGTTACAAGAGGAAGTGGAATATTGGAAGAATGATGGTTTGTCCTTCATTCAGCCGAGATTGATTATCAATTTCTCAGAGACATCTGATTATGATTCGGGTGAAGTTTAATTTCTTTAAAGATGACCTTACCGTTATTTATGTAGTGGTTTTTGATGGTATTGTATGGTTGTGATGTTACCTAGTGTAATGTATGAGGTCAGCTGTGAAGGCTCCTGAGATAAATGTAGATGTGAATTACAGAAGGCCCTTCTTACTACCACTTACGACCTCAAACATATCTCTTTTACTATTATGAATGTAGCTACGTTAAAAAGTCTAGGGTACTGAAATGTAATGTGTTGTAGTAGAATATACAAACACACACAGATAATTAATAAGGCTAATACTATTAATAAAATTCTATAACACACTGAACTAACTCAGGCTGTTTTAGTTTAAATATTAAAATTTTCTTTAAAGATTATTTTGTTCTGAACCAATGTTTTATTTTGGTCAGAACATATGAAAATGTTATTGTGTTGCTGTCATTTTCGACGGAGTCATCTGTCAAGTTATTTGCTTATGTTTGTATCATAAGTATAATTGTGTCTTTACCTGCGATGTCAGGTTGATTAGGGGTTGTCTTCCCTTGTTTATTCATTCATTGTGTTTGACCTTTAGGGTCAGAGGTTGACAGTTCGGCGTAGGCCTATGGGAAGGTTTTTTAAGCGGGAGTGAGATATACTTCCGGGAAGCCGGAAGGTCCTGTTTTTCTGAAGGGACCAAGAGTCCATTGTTTTTCGGGGAGAATCTTCGAAGTAACTGCTATGGCAGTTTTCCCCCAGTGAATCTCTGTGCGTCGGGATGACGACAGAATTCCTTGTGTTGTTCTGAGGATTCATTTGCCAGGTAATACCGACCTTTATGCATTATTACGCTTTTCGGTGGCAGAACATGTAAAGGATTACCTAGGGTGAACAGCAGTTCACGGATCCGCCATTTCAGAACTTATATATTTGTGCTCGAGGTAGCCATCCAAGACTGTTAGTCTTATATTGTCCAGAAATCCAGTGACGAAGATATATTGTGGGAGCCGCAGATTGGCGGAACTTCTATCTACAATAAGTATTACTGCAGGGTTGATGATAACCTATTTAACAGAAGTACACGGCCGACGTCAGAACGAGGCCTGTGCTTTCGGCTATTATACTACAGCCTGATATGTGCAATTGGCGGGGAGTGCCAAGTTGCACCTGTGTGTCAAAGTAACTAAGGCATCTGACGCGTTTAGTCAGAGACGCCAAGGGCGACGCTACGAACTGTCATTATTGAAGAACTTTGCTATTGACCATGCACGTCTATTCTGATGTTTACCTTTTTGAATGCCAAATGTATACCTATCGATGTCAGGTCAGCATGACCTTGTTACACTGACTGTTCCTGTTGATACTATGTGTGTTCCCGTCAATAAATGTCTTGAAACATGCCTGCAGTGTCAAAGCATCCTTGATTACTGCATGTGAGAGTATGGGTTGCAGGATCTACATCTATACGAGCCTAAACACATTCGCGCCTTCATTCGCACCCACACTCAATTCATCATACGCTCGCACTACACATCTAACAACATGTATACTGTCTTGGGCCAGTGATCACATCAACAAAGAAAAAAAAGACAGTTACATTTCTGGTGGACCAGTTACGTGGGCTCTTATGATACATTTCTTGTCGCCAATGTGGCCTAGAAACTTACATTTCTGATGGACCAGATCTGTGGGTTTAAAAAGAACAGAGCGAGCATTTGACATTATTGTTGACATTTATGGATCCAGAAATTTACATTCCTGGTTGGCTGTTACATGTATGATGTCTCCAGTTTTGTCGAGAAAGTTACAAGAAGGACAAGTACACATTACACTTCTGATCTGTGGGTCTAAGCTACACACGGGACAGCCGTAACACACAGCGCTAATCTACACTTGCAAGTTTTGGCTACAACAGGACAGATATAGGTCATCAACGGTTGACCCAAATAAACAGTACGAGCATTTATATTATAATGCTACATAAAGCATAACAAGACATGTACTGAAGTTAACTACTAGGCATTTGCTACGTGGACCATAACTGCATAGAAGGCGGGTTCCTATTGTAAACAGTACTGCTGGTTGTTACACGTTTCATTCAACAACAGACTTTTCTAGGTCAGAGCATTCAAGCTACATTGTTGGAGGTCAAGTGTTTGTAAACAGTACGTGGAAATGGTAAACATTCAATGTGCAAGCCCTAATTTGAGAAGGTCATAGTAACTTTGGTTCGTGAATACCACTTTATGTTACAGTGGATTTGACGTTCAGTGCGCGTTTGACATTTCGTTTCTGTGTTCGCAAGGAGCAAGGAATTTATTTTAGTTTCAGCTGTGACTGAACTTGTTCTGCAACACATTGAAATTGATTGCTATATTATGTGACTTCTACTGTTTTGTGTATTTTTCTGCGGGTTTTTCGGTTGGTGGGTCTTACGGTAAATATGCCACTTGATCGAGGCTTACTGTAAGCGTTCTATAGGTGCAAATTTTCTTAATTTGGAAATTTGCTAGTGACAATTGGTCGCTATTGATGTTAGCTGTGATGTAATTGTACTTAACGTTGTTTTTGTAATATTTTGTCTGTTTTTCAGTTTTGATTGTCGATTTGTTTTGTTTGTATTCTGTAGGTCTCTCCTTTCTTGTGTATTTCTCTACACATTTTTGGTTAAAACAGTGTTGCCATTTGTATTGTTTTGTATTTTTGTCTTTGTATTTTTTTTTGGTTGTACTACATTACTGTCATGCACAGTCTACATACACATACTTGGTCATGTTTTGATAATATTGATAAGGTAGACTCTTCATATAGAGTTTCTTAATAAAATATTATTATATAAGATATTTATACAAGTTCTTTGATAAAAGACTTGTTATCTACAAAGATTGAGACAAGGTGAAATACATATTCAAGTTCTTTATAAAAAAGACTTGTGCCCATAGTGAGTGGGATATAAGGGAATTTTTTTTTTTTCCACAAGTACTCAAGTGATTTTTTGGGTACATTATAAACAAGAGGAACATACAAAGTCTTTGTCTAAGACTAAGACAGTAAAATAAAGTGAAGTGAGTATACAAGTCTAGCATTTCAGACTTGTCTCCCATTGAAGTGGGATAAGGTAATTTATATTTAATTTTTTTTCAGGTTTCTGATCTCATTAGACAAGATGTCTACATTGGACTACTTTATTACACAAGGGAGAGCCCTTGATAAAACTGGTCAACAGTTAGAACAATGGGCTGTTGCTCAGTATGACAAAGCATTAGCTGCAGAAGAGAAAAAAGCTCAGGCTGAAGAGAAAAAAAGCTCAGGCTGAAGAGAAAAGATTAGAAAGAGAAGCTGCGGCGGAACAAAAAAGGCTAGACAGAGAAGCTGATATGGCTGCTGAACAAAAGAAATTGCAGATGCAGGTGGAGGAAAGGAGATTTGAAGCGGAACAGAAGAGATTAGACAAAGAAGCTGCTGCAGAGGAGAGGAAAGCTCAAGCTGCTGCAGAGGAGAGGAAAGCTCAAGCTGCTGCAGAGGAGAGGAAAGCTGAGGCTGAAATCAGAAAAATGGAACATGAGGAAAGAAAACAGAAGATGGAACTTGATGAAAAACTCGCAACTTTGGAGTTAGAGAAATTGAAATTGGCGAGTACGGGTGCTCAGCAAACAACTTCGAGTACGACAAGGGAGTTTGTTAGTAGGATTAAATTGCCTCATTTCAATCCTTTAAAGGATGACGTAGCAGATTATCTAGATAGATTCCAATTTTTGTGCGATACGCATAACATAAAAAAGGAAAAATATGTTGAACAACTGATGCCATTTTTTACAGGTGACACAGTGACTACTCTTATGACAATAGACGAACATGAGAGGACTAATATTATGATGTTGTCAGGGCAGCATTACTAAAAAAATATCAACTAAAACAAGAAGACTATCGTCTTCGTTTTAGGACAATGTTGCCAGAAAATGGAGTAGATTTCTCTGATTTTGTTACAAAGATACGTCGTACATTTACACGATGGGTTGAGTTGTCTCAGATTGAGAAAACATATGAAGGTCTAATGGACTTATTATTGCGAGATAAGGTTTTGTCATCTGTTAATGATTCTTTTCTTGCATTCCTTCATGAGCGTAAGCCTAAAAACTTAAAAGAAATGGAGGAATATTGTTGTCAGTATGCCACAGCACATCCCCATGCTACAGTTAGCAATTCTAAAGTGAAAGAAGGGTTGCCAGCTGCTTCGGCAACACCATATGGCCCTAATTTCAAAAAAAAATTTCAGGGTGCTCAACAAAATTGGAATAGGGGAAGTAATCAAAATTACACTCAGAAGCGGAGTAATCCAACACATGATGGTTCTTCGTCTATGCAGTGGAGACAAGATGGTAGTTCTCGTAATTTTAGTGGTAATAATTTGAGACACTTTCGCAAAGGCTATCCAAATAATAATTATTCAAATTTTCGAGGTAATCATTCTCGACGTCAAGATTATGACGATGGTGAATTTAGAAACCGGGATTCAAACCGGAATGATGATTACAATAGGCAATATGATAACAATTACAGGGGAAATGATAGTCGAAATAATTACAGGGGAAATGATAGTCAAAATAATTACAGGGGAAATGATAATCGAGGTAGACCTAGGTTTAACAAGAAAAGACCTTACCAACAGGCAAACTCTGCGCAACAAGAGTTTGATGGAGCCTGTAATACAGTAAATGATAGTGGTAACTCTAGGGCTATCACTGGTTGTGCTTTCGATTTTGGGAGAGCAACTGAATGCCCCCAATGCTTAACATTGTTCGATTCATCGACTGTATCTACGCTAAGTTGTGGTCACCCTCTTCCTGCTCTACCTGCTACAGTTGCGCATGATGGGAGAGGATCTCTCATCTTAGATAAAGGTCTAATAAATGATAGGCTAGTCTCAGTACTTTTCGATTCGGGATGTACTACCGTCGGGGTTAAGGAGTCTCTGATAGATCCTTGCTGTGCCACTGGAAAAACAATCAAATGTGTTACATTTGGTGGTACTATGGAAAGTTATCCTACTGCTATTATTAGGATTGACACTCCTTTCTTCACAGGAGATGTCCATGCATGTCTTCTTCCTAATCCTATTGCGGATCTTATAATCGGTCGTATTCATGGGGTTAAGGAATGCACCCCGCAACAAATTGCTAGTTGGGAAGAAAGAAACATTCAAACGGTCAATGCAGTGGTGACAAGAGCTCAAGCTCTTAATCCCCCGACTTCATCTGATAATAGTAATGAAGTTGATAGCCAAGACGAGCACTTGGTGATTTCCCATGACTCGTTTGTTAAACGTCAAGAAGAGGATCCTTCTTTGAAGAAATACTTCCTTCTTGCAAAGAAAGGGGATCCCAATCAAAATACGAATCACAAATCGTATATTACTATGAAGAATGGTATATTGGTACGAATGGTACAAACACTCGGACAAGTCTATGCATTCGCAAATTCTTGTGCCTAAGTGTATGAGAGCCTTAATTCTTCGGCATGCACACGATTCTCAGTGTGCTGGACACATGGGTTTTTTCCAGAACTAAAACTAGAGTCCTTGCGTCTTTTTTTTGGCCATTCGTGAATAAAGACATCCGAATTTATTGCCGATCTTGCAAAATTTGTCAAGAGGTCAAGTCTAGGGGTCCGAGACATGCTGCTCCTATTCAGGCTGCAGATATTCCGATTCGGCCGTTTCAGAAAATGGCTATAGACATCATTGGTCCGTTCAAAATTAAGTCAGCCAGAGGACACCAATTTATCCTCACTTGCGTGGACATGTGCACGCGTTGGCCAGAGGCTATTCCTCTGAAGAGCATATCAACTGTCGATATCGCTGATGCTCTTTGGCTCGTATTTTCTCGTCTGGGATTCCCCGGAGAAATACTGTCGGATCACGGCACTCAGTTAATTTCGGACGTTATGTCTCAGGTAATGGCTACGCTAGACATTAAAAGGTCTCTCAGTAGTATTTATCATCCAATGTCCAATGGATTGGTAGAACGTCTTAACAGGACACTAAAGAACTTACTTGGCAAGATAACGGAGGATCATCCTGAAGATTGGGACAGGGTTTTACCTGCAGTCCTCTTTGCCTATAGAGAGGTTCCCAACGAGCATACAGGGTTTTCTCCTTTCGAACTTGTCTTTGGCGCGCAACCGCGCGGGCCAATGTCCTTGTTACACGATTTGATAACTTCCGATAATATTGACGATGATACACAATCGTCATATGAATATGTTATAGCTCTTAGAGAAAAGATTATCGAATCGTGCAGGTTAGCAACTTCATCTTCCGAATTTGCGAAAGAAAAAGCTAGGCGATTTGCTAACAAGAAAAGACGCCTACGTCAACTTTGTCCTGGAGACAAAGCATATGTCTTACTGCCCTCAAGAGAGAATAGACTTCTCATTTCTTGGAAGGGTCCATACACTATAGTCTCGAAAATTTCTGATGTCGACTATATTGTCGATGTGGATGGAAGGCATAAAACCTTCCATATAAATATGCTAACAGAGTTTATTGAACGTCCAGACTATTTACAGCCTATTTTCCAGGCGACGGACGACTCTCCAGTTCAACATGGTCACATCTCATCCCTGTCTGTTATACAGGATGAGGAAACTATTTTTTCTGACGTGAACTTACCTCTTCCTACGATTCCACTTACTTCAACGGAATCGTGGAGAGACGTTACAGTCTCTTCCAACTTGTCTTTTGAGGAACAGCGTCAAGTATCCTCTACGTTACAATCATATCAGGATGTCCTTACCGACATTCCTGGACACACAGATGTCATAGAACATGACATCATACTTACTGATCGTAATCCGATCAGAGTAAGACCATACCCAATACCTATTCATTTTCAAGCACAAGTCGAGAAAGAATTGGATGAAATGATTCAACTACAAATAATTGAACCATCCACTTCAGCTTATTCTTCGTCGATAGTTATTGTTCGAAAGAAAGACAATAACATACGTCTTTGCGTTGATTATCGCAAATTAAATCAAGTTACGAAGTTCGATGCTGAACCTATGCCGTTATTAGATGATCTACTTATTAGACTTTCTAAAGCTAAATTCTTTACTAAACTAGACTTGTCGAAAGGTTATTGGCAAGTCCCACTGACGGAACACGCCAAACCTCTCACTGCTTTTTCGACACCTAGGGGTCTGTTTCAATGGAATTTTATGCCTTTCGGGCTTATGAACGCCCCAGCGACTTTCGTACGCATGATGCGACGAATTCTATCAGATCGTGCAGATGTCATTGCATATTTAGACGACATCTGTCTTTTCAGCGATACTTGGGAAGAACACTATGTGGGTCTAAAGGAATTGCTATCTACTCTACGTGAGCATAGATTGACTGCTAAACCCTCTAAAGCTTTTGTTGGGTTTTTAGTGAAATTTCCTTCCTAGGTCATCGAGTTGGTCATGGTCTGTTGAAGACAGAGGACCAAAACATTTCAAAGATATTAAATATCTCGGTTCCGAAGACAAAAAAGCAAGTGCGTAGTCTCTTGGGATTGATACAATTCTATGGAAGATTCATTGAGAATCTGTCCTCCATTATGGCACCACTTTCAACGTTATTGAAAAAAGGTTCTCCTAATATGGTGCGTTGGTCCCAAGAATGCCAATCTTCATTGGATCAGGTTAAGAATTTGTTCTCATCTCATCCTATCTTAAGACTACCGACGATTGATAAGACTTTTGTCCTTCGTAGTGATGCCTCTTCCACTGGCATTGGAGCGGCACTAATGCAGGAATATTCAGGAACTCTGCATCCTGTAATGTATATTTCTAGGAAGCTGAATGCGGCAGAAAGGAATTACTCGGTTTTGGACCGTGAATTGTTGGCTATGGTTTGGTCCATTCTTAAGCTACAAAGGTTCCTTCTGGGCGCGCATTTCTTTATGGAAACCGACCAAAAAGCTCTTACGGCTATGCAAAGTAAGGATTTGAAGAGCTCGAGATCTACTCGTTATGCTATTGCTCTTCAGCCTTTCCATTTCACGGTGCGAGCTATCCGTGGTTCGGATAATGTGATGGCGGACATATTGTCTAGATGCCCACATGATTCCAGTTAAATCTTGTGTCCTAGTTTTTCCTGATATATTTTCAGACTTAGGTCTGTCCTTAATATCATAATATGTTGTAATACAAATGTATTTGGATGATGTTTAGATAATTTAACAAATTTCATTTTGTCCATCCATCAGTGATATGTTGCTAAAATAGCATTGACATTTGTATATTGCTATGATTATATTATTTAGTAATGTTTGATATATGATTGGTATTGCCAGCAACTTAGGTTTCTTGAATGGTATCCCTTAGTTTGTTTGGCTTAAAGGAAATATTTTCTCCTATGTTGGGAGATGATTTGTACCCTCTTCTATTGTACCTGATATTAGGTTCATTGTTTGCATGAGCACAGAAGTGATACTGGTGCTATCTTGCTCATGAACATATTAAAAAAAAAAAAATTGCATTTTTTTTTTTACAGGGGGGTGGTAGTAATGTTGCTGTCATTTTCGACGGAGTCATCTGTCAAGTTATTTGCTTATGTTTGTATCATAAGAATAATTGTGTCTTTACCTGCGATGTCAGGTTGATTAGGGGTTGTCTTCCCTTGTTTATTCATTCATTGTGTTTGACCTTTAGGGTCAGAGGTTGACAGTTCGGCGTAGGCCTATGGGAAGGTTTTTTAAGCGGGAGTGAGATATACTTCCGGGAAGCCGGGAGGTCCTGTTTTTCTGAAGGGACCAAGAGTCCATTGTTTTTCGGGGAGAATCTTCGAAGTAACTGCTATGGCAGTTTTCCCCAGTGAATCTCTGTGCGTCGGGATGACGACAGAATTCCTTGTGTTGTTCTGAGGATTCATTTGCCAGGTAATACCGACCTTTATGCATTATTACGCTTTTCGGTGGCAGAACATGTAAAGGATTACCTAGGGTGAACAGCAGTTCACGGATCCGCCATTTCAGAACTTATATATTTGTGCTCGAGGTAGCCATCCAAGACTGTTAGTCTTATATTGTCCAGAAATCCAGTGACGAAGATATATTGTGGGAGCCGCAGATTGGCGGAGTTCATATCTACAATAAGTATTACTGCAGGGTTGATGATAACCTATTTAACAGAAGTACACGGCCGACGTCAGAACGAGGCCTGTGCTTTCGGCTATTATACTACAGCCTGATATGTGCAATTGGCGGGGAGTGCCAAGTTGCACCTGTGTGTCAAAGTGACTAAGGCATCTGACGCGTTTAGTCAGAGACGCCAAGGGCGACGCTACGAACTGTCATTATTGAAGAACTTTGCTATTGACCATGCACGTCTATTCTGATGTTTACCTTTTTGAATGCCAAATGTATACCTATCGATGTCAGGTCAGCATGACCTTGTTACACTGACTGTTCCTGTTGATACCATGTGTGTTCCCGTCAATAAATGTCTTGAAACATGCCTGCAGTGTCAAAGCATCCTTGATTACTGCATGTGAGAGTATGGGTTGCAGGATCTACATCTATACGAGCCTAAACACATTCGCGCCTTCATTCGCACCCACACTCAATCCATCATACGCTCGCACTACACATCTAACAACATGTATACTGTCTTGGGCCAGTGATCACATCAACAAAGAAAAAAAGACAGTTACAATGTGTATACATAAGTATTTTATCAGACTGGTTAATATTAATTATATTTCTAATGTCTCTGGGAGAACTATTACTGGATGTGCTGTTGGGGCGGTGTCATCACACCCACTCTGTGACTAGAACAAGCTTTGTCCATTGTCTTATAAACTTTAATAAATGTATCTTTCCCAAAATTCAGTATATTTATGATGGGGAAATATTTATAAATTCTTTAGGAGTATGGTGAATCCTCAGCAGGCCACTAATCACTCATCTTGTCTGCGAAGATCTGATGCTGGATTCAGGTGGCCCACTCCTCTCGGTAGCTAGAATACAATGGTAGACTGCACCGACACACTGTTTGGCTGCACACACATCTGCTTGTGTAACCTTGATTACTTATGTGGCACTACCTTAGTGCCACAACAGAAACTCACAATTCTGAAACAAAATTTGTGCGCTGTGTCAGTAATCTATTTACTGCACCACTCTTACACACAGCACAACACATCAACAATATACAGAATGGGTCAGATCTCTCTGACCACACAGCACATCTTACCCAGTTGTTTTCATATAGTACTAGTTCCCCAAGACTGCATTGCATCTGAGATATGTTCAATAGTTTCCTTTTATTCAATAGGATAGGTGATATGTTCCCACTGATCTCAACAATAGATCCGCCTTCCATAGTCTTAGTTAGGCGTCCATATATTTTGTTTGTCTCTAGACCCTGAACTTGGGCTGGGGACCTAGAGCGAACACTTACTTGTCGTAATCATTTTATATGATATGGCAGTATCAATCACTCGAAATATTAAAATGTACAAAATAAATGCTTTCATTCTTACCAGAATTCAGAATTGAGAACACAGTTAATTGCTAGCAAAACTCAGCTGAGCTGCTGGCTATATGATGGCGTCCCACTAAATGTATGTACTATCTTCTGGGAACAACACCACAGGCAATAACCAACTGTGTCCCTGGACAAAAATTGTATCAAATGACAAAAATGCGCATCTCTGTCCCGCTAATATGATTACATTTATCCAATCACAGACTTCCCCCCTAACTTTTTCAAATCTACAACCAAAAGTCAAATTTCAGTCAGATCTCAGTCAAGTGTGCATTATTGTCTGTTGGTCCGTCTGTCTCTACTTGTTTTTTTCATAAAAACACACTTGGTTCTTGGACCAACTTCATGCAATACCCTGCACAAATCTGCCTCCTAAGTTATTTTTAGCCACAATTCTCCACCTTCCCCCTCTCTTTCATTACAGCTTGATTTTTGCATTTGCGTGTCTCAAGGACGAAAATTTGAAACTTTAGTGAAAGTATGGACAGTTTAGTCGCTAGTCTGATATGAACAATACAGTCTTTTGTCAATATCTTCCTTGTTATCTATCCGTCTGTATAATTTAAAGTATATTAGTTCTCTGCTCAAGATGGGCTATCAAACTAGCTAGGTTTTATATTCATAACTCTATTATTAAGAAAAACATATTTTTTCTCAAGTTTAGTTTTTTTAAATTTGTTCGCGAACCTTCTCTACGGCGTTTGCCGCTGAATTCAAATAAAACAACCAAATATCGAAAAACGTCCAAGAAATGACTGTTGCGAATAAGAGCTAAGGTCTTTTTTTGTCCATTTCCTTACATTGTGTCAACTGGTGACGTGAATTTTTTTTTCTTTTACTACCAATTGCGTCTTTTAGTCTTGCTAGATTCAAACACGTGTTCAGTCATATTTTTCCTTTTTTGATCTCCGTTTCCCTCCCGTCTACAAAGGGTAAACCGTTTCGACTGCACGTCTAACTAGTTAGTTTGACTGGCGGTAGGAAATGCGGGCATGGGCGAGCATGTCTCCTAGTATCTTACGCATTATTTTTATCCCTACATTTTATCCTTATATTTGGAGATATTTTAACGTTGTATCACGGTAAATTCATCACAATTTACAAGCACATTAGAGGAGCAACGTTCCATTATAATATTTATGAACCGCAAAGAGGTGATACCTATTGAAATAATTAGATCAAGGAAGGTCCAGTTTGGTAGCGCATTAAATGTCAATGACAAACAATGTCACGAGCATCTCGAATGCAGATCATTTAAGAAATCATCTTCAACGGGTATTCATATGCAAACGTGATGGCCACATTATTATAATAGTAGACACGCCTATGCCTAATCAATTCACAGAATCTGTGCATGAAGTGGTAAAATTTCTTTTCTCGATACACAATAATTAGTATGCCGACAAAGATCAAAGGATTTCATCCGTTTATGGGAACTGGACAAGATGCACAGATATAAAGTATATATTTGTTGGGTCTAACCCAATATAACATCGTATGCAAAAAATGGCATTAGTACGTTCGACGGTTAATCAGATAATTACATTTGTTTGAGGGCAAGGCTAGTGAAACGTGCTATAACGACGCTCTTGATACCACAAAAGATGACTTCTATGAAGCACTTCTAAGTACCATCAACACAATACACAAGCATGACATAATAGCAGTCATGGGCGATTTTAACGCCAAAGTAGGTGACAACAACGATGGAGTACAAAGATATCTCGGTACTCATGGCATTGGCTGTATGAATCAAAATGGCGAAAGACTTCTAGAACTTTGTGAAATATCAAACCTCGTTGTGGCAGACACCATCTTTCCACATAAGAATATCCACAAGATAACATGGAATTCACCTGATGGCAGAACTAAGAACCAGATAGATCACTTCTGCATAAGCGCAAAATTTCGCTCATCAGTTCAAGACGTCAGAGCATACAGAGGTGCATAGATCGGAAGCGATCATAACCTCTGCATAGCTAAACTGAGAATTAAACTGAAGAAGTTATACCAACCGAATAAAAATAGAAGAATAGATGTACACAGACTGCAATCAAATGATATAAAGGAGGAATATAATGTCAAAATGAACAACTATTTCGATGCTTTAGGCAAAATTGACAACGATATCACCACCAAGACAATCGATACTAAATGGGAACAACTGAGAATAGCCATGACAGAAGCAGCTGTAGCGACCACCGGATACCTAGTACATAAAAAGAAAAAATGGATGAGAGAAGATACTTGGGATAAAATACAAGAAAGGAAAACAGCAAAACTTAAACTACTAGCGGCAAGTACACATAATGCAGTTGAATCTTGCAAACTAACTTATAACTTGTTAAATAAAGATGTGAAGACAAAAACTCGAAGAGATAAAAGACATTTCATCAATGAACTGGCCGTAGAAGCTGAAAATGCTGTAAGAACTGGTAATAGTAGGTGCCTTTATCAAATTACAAAACAACTATGTCACCAGCCTACTGCTATGGAAACACCTGTTAAAAGTAAATTAGGGAATTCAATACCAACAGAAAAAGAACAAATGAAGAGATGGGTTGAGCACTTCATGGAGGTGCTAAACAGACCACCATCAACAGTAACACCTGATTTCAATAATGAAACACCCACAACCACCTTGCCAATAACTTGCGATGAATTCACGCTGGACGAGATCAAACAAGCCGTTAAAAGATTAAAAAATTTTAAAGCTGCTGGAGTTGACGAAATTTCAGGGGAAATGATTAAAGCAGTTAATGACAACAACCTCTTGAGAATTTTAGATATTATAAATGAAGTATAGAGAGAAGAACAACCACCACAACAATGGAAAGACAGTATTATTGTAAAGTTACCGAAGAAAGGTGATATATCAGACTGTAATAACTGGCGTGGTATATCTCTATTATCAGTACCTGGAAAATTATTATGTTGCATGATGTTAGAAAGACTTAAATTGCATGCTGACGAAAAGATCAGAGAAGAACAAGCGGGTTTCAGGCCGAAACGATCATGTATTGATCAAATATTCACACTAAGAACAATTATAGAAGAATCAGTGGAAAGGCAATCGCAACTTATTATCACCTTCGTCGATTTTCAAAAAGCCTTTGATAGTCTACACCGCCCATCATTGTGGAAGATACTTACAATCTATGGTTTTCCAACAAAATATGTGAATATAATCAAAGCGCTATATGACAATGCAAGATGTTGTGTTAGAACAAATAAAGGGAATACAGAATGGTTTACAGTAGAAACAGGGGTGAAACAAAGCTGTATTATGTCACCACTACTTTTTGGAATAGCTATTGATTGGGTTATGAGAAACTATACCCACAATAAACAATTAGGTATAAAATGGACAAATGGAAAATTCCTGGGGGACCTGGATTTCGCAGATGATGTAGCATTCTTAAGTTCAACACCAAGACAATCCCAAGAAGCAATAAATAATTTGTGTCATCTCTCGGTTAAAATAGGTCTCCAAATAAATGCCTCTAAAACTAAAGCTATGAACTTTTCTAACGAGACCTTTGATATCATTTTGAACGGGGAAAATCTACAGAAAGTTGAAAGTTTCAATTATTTAGGCAGTAAAATGACTCAGGATGGTGACACAACAAGAGAAATCCATACTAGAATTGCTTTGGCAGCTAGCGCCTTCAATAGATTACACTGACTAACAAAAAAAAACTTTTTTTTTTCTTTCTCTAACATTTCTATGTTTTTCTGGTCAATTTTAATGCGCTGTTTTTAAATCTGCAAACCGTTTTTCTCTATCAGGTCGGGATCTCTAGAAATACGCAATTGAAGTTTTTTAACAACGCATACAGTATTACAACATCATTCGTACAAGAAGCATAACAGTTATGTAGGCTTGAATTTCTTTGCAGTCGACTTTCGTCGGTGAATGGCATGTGGTACATCGCGATGAAGCATCCAACAATAATCGGCAAGCATGGTCACACTCCACCGTCCTTGATAACGTGACTCCATTACGGCGATATCTTGATGGAATCATTCTCCATGTTCATTGCTGACTTCGCCAAGGTTGTCAGGGAAAAAGTTAAGATGCGAATCGAGCAAATGGATTTTGAGGGACATGTTACAGCCCATAATTATGTATGCATCTATGCACTGCTTAACAATATGCAACATAGTCGACAGATTTGTGATTTTCCAGAAAGTTATCGACGATCGATTTGAATGCCATCCATGCGCGAAGTTCACTACCATGTAACAAGTTCTCGAATTGTTTGTCTGCAATAACTTTCCTAATCTGAGGTCCTACAAAGATACCTTCCTTTATCTTTGCATCGCTAACTTGCGGAAACTTTTCTCGAAGATAAGTGAAAGCTTTGCTCGTTTTATCTAACGCTTTTACAAAATTCTTCATGAGCCCCAACTTTATATGTAACAGTGGTAAAATGAAGGTGTCTTTGTTAACTAATGGCTCGCGTATTACATTTTTATGCCCGAGCTGCATACGATCCCGGATAGGCCACACCTTTCTTGCATAATGTTCCTGTCTGTTGCGGCTGTCCCATTCACATCGGAAGCAACAAAATTTAGTATACCCAGTCTGCATGCCCGTGAGAATTGCAATGACCTTTAGGTCTCCACAAATCCGCCATTGGTAGTCATTGTACTTTATTTTTTCCAAACGTATAGCCATATTGTCATAAGTTTCTTTCATATGAACAGAGTAAGCGACTGGAATTGATGAAAATAAATTTATGTTATGCAATAACACGGCTTTTAGACTAGTCTTGGAAGAATCGATGAAAAATCGCCATTCGTTGACTATGTGCTCATGACCGTTTACATCTTTGCAATAGCAAATGTCATCATCCATCTCAAAGTATTGAACAAGTTCTCTGTGTCTATGACGAAATTTAGATATCGGAGTATTGGGCGCTAAAAGATTCCATTCTTTGAGTCGCGAACCGAGTAATTCCGCTTGTCCTTTGGTAAGAGCGAGATCACGTATTAGATCTGAAAGTTCTGAGTGGTTAATTAAGTAAACACCATCATTCACCGGTATGTAATCTGAGTCAGAAATCGACTTATGCTTCGGCGATTTTAGTAACCAACCTGCCAATGTATCGAACAAACCGCATTTGGCTTCCAAGATTTATTTGCATCATCAACTTTCGAATCGAAATAAAGTTCATATGCTATCTTTAGTAATGGTGAAAAGTTTTTCTGGTCAACACGATCGGTAAAATATCCGCACACGTAACAGAACAGATCAGCCGAATTTCTACAACTTCTAGAAGCCATATTTTGCTCAGAATTATTTCAAAATACAGTAACTATTTGAAAAATCGCGTAACATATGTCATGCATCTTTTAGCAGTATAAAAAGTAGAATTATGTTGCTTTTTATTAATTTTTAATAAGTTATATAGTAAAAATGAAACGGAGCAAATAACGGTTTCCCAAAAATATATTTATTCACAAATATCTTAAGAACCCGACGCGATAGAGATAAACGGATTTCAGATTTGAAATCAGCGCAAGAAATTGACCTAAGAACACTTATTCTTATATAAGAAAGAAAAATGTTGTTTGTCAGTGTTATCTAACATTTGGAAATTACGATCGTTGAATATACATACCAAGCTTCGTCTGTTTAATTCAAATGTTATCTCAGTGTTAACATACGGCTGTGAGAGTTGGAAAATAACAAAATCATTGGAGAACAAGCTGTATACATTCGAGAACAAATGTCTTAGAAAACTCATGAACATCAGTTGGAAAGAATTCAAGACTAATCGACATATAAGAGAAGACTCTAGGCATAAATATGTCTCCGACTATATAAGGAAAAGACGATGGTCATATATCGGTCATGTCCTACGAATGCAAAACAACAGAATACCACTACAGGCGCTCACTTGGGTTCCTGAGGGTAAGAGGAAAAAAGGAAGACCAAAAGAAACACTCAGAAGAACAATAATAAGAGAAGGAAGAACGTTAAGCCTAAATAATGTGCAAGAGCTAAGAGGAGTGGCGTCACAACGAACAACCTGGAGAGCACTGGTTTCTGCCTTATGCGCCGTGTTTGGTGCTTAAAGAATGTATTATTATTATTAATAAGTAATAAGTATTACAGCTTACTCATGTTGTCAAGTGTGTCTACCGATCTGCCTGTGATGCATCACGTGTCCATATATGGTAAAACGTGACCTTTGCAGGCACCTTATTTCACGTGGGACTATTTTGAAAATATCACATCCTATTGAAATGATTGGATCTTTCTGATTAAATTCATAACAACAATGCGTGGGAAGTTAGGAAGATAGTCTGACCTTTTCGCAGTTTTATTTTACTGTGAATTTCACGCTCGCCAAGACAACATTAGACCTCGCCAGAGTGAAGATTAGATTCATAATTCTTTTTTTTTCACCGGACCTTTTATTGGAGAACCAAATAAGACTTACAAAGCACAGGAAATCTCTACATTTTAAAAAGAAACACCGGGACTAGGAAACTGAAGAAAGACACGGTGTCAGGGGGAATTAAAGTTGAAATTAGCGACACCCCAGACGTGTGTAGGAGGCCGACTCAAGTCTCTTTTATTCATCTGAGCAAAACGTCTGTGAGTCAAGATTGGCGTAAGTTGTGATTTACATTTCATATTATTGGACGTCAAAGCCATTTGAGGCTGGCAACCTCAGCGTATAGAATGATGACTCATGAACCACCACTGCACGGGCTGGTGATTGCATTATTGATAATTTCGTAAAGAGAACTAAAAGCATAAAGTAGTTCCAGGTTCCCTATCGAGAAGGGAGGGAAAAATGAAAGAAATGATGTACATTCTAAGTATAATACTTACATTTTCAAAGCAGTGTAAATGTCCCTATAAACATAGTCAATTTAAAATTAATGTAAGTTTTCAAGCTTTAAACCAGTGTAAATGTCTATATGAAAATATTCATGTTAAAGTAATGGAAGTTTTAAACTTTTCAATCAGTGTAAAACATAAATGAAAACATATTCAATTTACTCGTATATTGTGAACACTTTTCAATCAGCAGAGATGTATATGTTAACAGACACAATCTGTATTGTTAACCTTTTCATTTAAATATAAAGTAACTATGAAAGCTATTCTATTTAAATGTAAAGGAAATTTTATCCCGAGGGATTAAATTTACTTCTCATCGAGGGTCAAGTCTGAGTAATTGGGATGGTGGTATGGGAAGATAGGAACCCATAATTATGGGGTGGAAAACGCCATACTCAGAAGAGCGTTTCGTTCTATTCCTTTACCATAGTTATTGGTGGTACCAGCAGAAAGAACTATCTCTGGAACAAGAAGGGAACTGTGGCCTACGCTTTAAGACGAAGGATCCACGTGGTAGACTCTCTAAAAACTGTGAAGATAACTTTTCTTGATCCATAACTATTCAAATTATTTTCCAACTGTTAAAACCTAAAGTGATTATTAAATTTTGTTTTTTGTAATGTTACAAATTTAACTTCGATTTAATCATTTTAAAGTTACTTCATGTTTGTCTCAGTCAAATTACTACACACACTCTAAACAGAGCTATACTAAAATAATAGAATTCCACTGAGTAAATCAAGGGTGGGGGCTTAAACGAGCTGAAAGTAATAAGTGCTTAAATCCTTCACAAAAGCGTCGGCAGAATTACAGAGTTAACATGCTCAGCCAAAGCATATTGTTCTCGCTTATTCTGAACATCTTGTGAAGACTCCCTTTGTAATAGAAGTGTCATCACCCTTCTATCTACATCTCTGTCAAGAGTAATCTTGTGCGAAGACAGATACCTTTGAAGCCCATATTAGATACCCTTGAGCTTTGGCCACTGTTGGACCACTACTGTAAGGCAGGGGAGGCAATACCGTCACAGTTTCTTTACGTCAACCATGAAAGCTTTTCTGGTTAGGGGGTCCTTAAGTTTCTTGATATTAGATCTTTTCTGTTTGACTGCAACTGGTCTTGCTACTACTTGGTGATGATCATTACCCACATCTGCGCCTCTTCTTACTTTCACGTCTTGTAATGCATGTCTCCATATAGTTTTACGGCTAAGTTTCTCGGTGAAGTGTGGTAACTGCCACCTAAGGGGACGTACCATCTACATTTTCACCGGACACAGCGTTTCTTCAGGCTAGTCGCTCGGAGTGAAGTGTGATATGACACTCATGCAGCGTGCTGGAATGAGGAAAACGTCTGGGTTTTTCCATGACACTCACGCATTCGCTCAGAAGGGCCATTTTCTTGACGTAGGTGTCAAAGACGCACTGCTGGCAGTTACGGCATGCGTCTAAGGTACGTAGGTGTTAATGAGAAGGGGAGATTATTTCGTTTTGCGAAATAAGTTGGGACCCCTTTGTCCTGGTTTGAGATATTAACCGGAGTTTGAAACTAGATTTTCATTCATTCTCCTAATTCGCAGTAGACAGGTTGTTCGTGAATAGAATAAGCTGTATAGCGAAGCTCCTAGTTTGTTCGGAAATTTGCCGAGCTTCTAGACTTCTAATAAATAGATCAGCGTATAATTCTAAAGTGTGCGATTACCTGTAGTTCTGTGTTGAGGTAAATATATTATATTAAGTATCTAATATTTTGTGACGTGTTTAAAGTGATAATCGCTTATTTCATATTTCACTAGTTAGATTTGGTGCAGAGTGCTTAATTTATATAGTCTGTATTATTTTATAGTGACGAGTTACAGTGGAAAACAGAAATTATAATTTCTAGCTTAAACTCAGTCGGCTATTAAGGAATTTAATTTTACTGCTAAATAATCAGACGAGAATAATTTTTCTAAACTAACTTATAAATGCTAGATGCCTCATGAGTGTTGACGGAATACGTAGGTATTCCTAATTCATGATGATTGATTTTCATATAACTTATTTCACGGGAAAGTTTAAATGATAAGTCAAGCTGTACGCTTGCAGTTTAAAAATGTAAGTTATAACGAGTACCTCATCATGTGACGTATTCTTTCCAGAACGTTGTCTCCATTACAGCTGCTCTGAACGCATCACGATTCTGGGCAAGTCGACCTGCATCAGCCAAAGACAAGTTCAGACTCTCTGTGATGTCCTGGGTCCACCGTCGTCTAGGTCGACCCCTTCCCCTTTTTCCAGGGACCATGCCTTCCATCACTGTTTTTTCCAGACTATTATGTCTTTTTATATGACCGAAAAATTTCAGCTTCCTTATTGCGATGGTATTTAGGAGCCAATGTTCCTGTACATTTAGTGAGTGCAGTACTTCTCTGTTGGTCTTTTTTTTCTGTCCAGGGTATTCTCAACATCCTTCTGTAGCATTTCATTTCGAATGATGTAATCTTTTTTGCAACTGTTTTATTGAGTGTCCAAGTCTCGCAGCCGTATGTTGCTACTGGGAATATACATGCTCTGATCAGTTGTAACTTTGTTTCTTTGCTTGTGCCTTGCCATAGGTTTTTCATCTGTATTAGCTTATGTGAAGCAATTGCAAGTCTTCTTTTAATTTCTACTGCACAGTCGCCAGAGCTGTTAATGATTGATCCTAAGTATTCGAATTCATTGACACTTTCCAGTTCTTCGTTATCAATTTCAATTTCTGGTTTGGTCTTTACTTTGTCTGTTGTCAATACTTTGGTCTTCTTGGTGTTTAGGTATAGATTCTGGGCCTCGCTGTGTTTTTTGGTGGACAGAAGTAATTGTTCAAGTCCTTCTGGGTTGGTCGATAGGAGGACTGTGTCGTCAGCATATCTGATTTCCGGGATCTGGTACCCGCCGATGTTAAATGAGTCAAACTCTGTGTGTTTAAACGAGTACCTAGTATGTATAATTATTGAATATGTGTTTTTCCTTTATTCAGTGAATACTGGGGTTAACCCTAACTTTGCCAGCGTTAAGTACTGATGAGTGATATCTGTGAAGAACTAAAACATTTTCCTTGAAAGCCTTGGTGCATAATCTTTACAAGTACCCTATAGGTTAAATGAAGTAACAGGCCTATCGCGCCATATTTAATTCTTCCTGAGAAACAACTCAAGTACATTTTTAGCCTATGTGGCAAGTAACATATTAACGTCAGTAACATTCCGACGGCGTTTTGACTAGTGGTGTGGTGACTGAATAAAGTCCTAACCAGAAAAAACGTAGACACCGATCTGACATTCCTCATTTCTAGAAACCTTAGCTATTGACACTGTGCTTGTTGTTAATGTTCGTGCCTGGACCATTTTAATGTGACCTAAACAGACATCCGAAAAATAAGAACACCCAAGGAATCGTTCCCGGAAGCAGAGAATTCAACCCGTCTTTTTGGAACTGGGGATTTCTTGGTCAAAGACTGCCATTGACGATTCTGTATGTGAATGTCCTAAAAATTATGTTTCCAGATGCTGTTAACAAAACTGTAAGTATGCAAGAGTGCACGTGGCCACGGCTGAGTAAATAGAGTGAATGCAGGTCTGAGTGTTTCTTTATTGTTGTAATTTGGCACTCATTTTGCTGTCTTAACTTTCTTTATGCAAGTTTTGCTAACCATATTTCCCTTAAAATAGAGCAGAGATATCAAGTCTGTCCATACCTTAAAAGGGGAAAATATTAGACGAAATCATATGTATCTGTGACTCTTTGGGCTATCATCTTTCTCCTAACGGGACTGTGGGCTAAACATCGAGGGAAGATCATAACTGTGGGTCTATCATTTCTTGTAGCAATTCCTTGATTTTTTATGACTATTTGTATATGCTTGATGTAATTTTTATATGTTGTGAGAGAAGTTTGTTATGATAATTAAACTACTCAATAATTATTCCAGCGTGTCGGTCAGTTTTCGTTTCAAATTATCTGTATAATCATTGTTATATTTTTCCCACGTCTGTACGTCTAACTGTCATCTTGTATGTGCGTGCACGTGAGTGGATAGAAATATATATGTAATATATATATATATATGTGTGTGTTTAGACTGTCTGACTCCTCTAAATCTGTCGTAGAAGATAGGTGAAAGAGAGAAGATTTCTCGATTTCAGAGACAGCCTCTATCACAGTCTACCATCTCACTCGTGGAAATCTATTGCTATTACTATCTATCACTGTGACTATCACTTATTCAAATCTAATCAGAAGCGACCAACCCAAGTCTTAATTCTCCTATCAAAAATCTACGACAAATGTGGTCTCGTCCGAAGGATTTTTGAACTTAGAATAGGAAGACGAGTACGACAAATGGTCGCTCGTTTCCGGGAATTGAACTGAAATTCCTGAGCAAGGACGACAAATGGGGTCTCGTCTATCGGGATTTTGAACTTTGAATAGGAAGACGAGACGACAAATATCAGCTCGTCGGTAAGATTCTGTATTCTGATATACAGTAAGAGTGTGATGTCTTGTGAGTTTTTATACCTTTAAAAAATTAATACCCTAGACTATCGATCTGTTTATGAGCGTGCTGACCACACAATTAATAATTGGTTTTTCCACAGCATCTTGAGTAATATACATTTGAGTTACAGGTTGATTTTGTCGGAATATATGTTAATTACTGATTTTGTAATACTAAACGCTGGTAAAGTTTGTGAGTGTATAACATTCACAGGGTTCTGAAGTAGTAGGTGTTTGAGCTAAGCTAAGGAGCGCGATCAGACTATACGTCCTGTAATTGCCTCCCTTACCCAAACTGACTTCAGGGGTAAACTTGATAGTGGATTAAAAATTTAAAAAAAAAATTTTTCTCTTCTAATTTTTGCAATAATTATTTTGTTTCCACTGTAGCAACTTAATTTTCATTGAGTAATCTTAACTACCATTTAGTTGGCATAGTCGTCTGCATTAGGTGCTTTATTGCCGATTAATAGCAGCGATAGTTAGATGCTTTATTATTTTGGAGGAGGTATCCCAGGTTAAAGTATATTATCTTTTGTTTTGGTATTTTCTCGTACGTGGTAGAAACCAGCGTATCTTTTTCTTAATTTCTCTCTCGTCTAAGTCTCAGTCACCTATTTACTATCACAGAAAGGGCGAAACTGAGACAGATGCTCAGACAGGAAGCAATGGAAGAGGGACTGGACGGCGACGAAGCGAAAGCTTTCGTCAGGGACGAACTTGAGAGATACGATGTGGAGCAGAAGGAAAAAGCAGCAAAGAGGAAAGAAGCGGAAGACCGTCTATTACAGCAAAAGAAGATTGAGGAAGAAATGGAAATCTGCAGGGAGAGAGAAAAAGAGGAGAGACAGCATGAGAAGGAGAGGGAGGAGAGACAGCATGAGAAGGAGAGGGAGGAGAGAGAGGAAAGAGAGAAGGAGAGACAGCATGATTTGGCTCTTAAAACTCTAGAATTCCAAGGTCGTGGCGCTGCCTCTACCTCCAGCAATGGAGAGTCTTCTCCTCATTCTTCCTTAACTGATCCTTCTAACACTCAATCTCTTCAACTAAATGCTATGTCTTTCGCTCTAGAATCTTTCCCTTGTCCTAATGAGAAGATTGATACGTATCTAGAAAAATTTGAGAAAATTGCAACTCTGTACGGGTTAGAGAGGTCGCGTTGGAATATGAAGCTTTCCCAGGCTTTGAAAAGCAGTGCGTATGATGTTTACGCCAAACTGGAGAGCAGCCAACAAGACAACTATGATGTGTTGAAGAAAGCGTTACTGGAGCGCTTTGAAATGAATGCTCGCAAATTTTTGCAACTGTTTCGCAACAGCAGGAAGGAGAGCTCTGAAACTTTTCAGCAGTTCTCGTCTCGTTTGAAGGGATATTTGACAAAGTGCCTTGAGCTCTCGCAGCTCCCCTCTACCTATGAAGGTCTGGAGGAATTTGTTTTAACAGAACAAATAAAGAACACTTTGTCTGCTGATACCCGGAGATTTCTAGCTGAGCAGGGTGCAGAAAAGCTTGAAGACATCTTAGAAAAGTCTGAGCGATATCACAATGCTCTGGCTAAACTACCTGCCACAAAACGGAAACCGACAGAAGAGCATTTTCGAAAGAATAATCACCGCCCTACATGGCAGCGCAGCCAGAAAGGACAAGGTGGCAAAGGGAGAACCCTTGAGCACTGGACTAATGATCAAAGCGAGCAGACTGAGCCTAAACGCATCGGATGCTTGCTAACAGTGTCGCAAGGCGGAATTATTGACAGTGATTCCCAACCTGTTGGGGATAGACCCTCAACGCGAGGTACTGTTATATTGAACGGTTCTCAAACTTCTTGTTTATTTGACACGGGGCTTTCTTATGATTGCATTGTTGCCAGAAACCTGGTTAAACCCGGTCAAGAGACAGGAGAGACCGTCGAACTTTGTGGAGTTTCTAAGAGTGATGCACCTACAGCGCTTCCCATCGCACTGGTGGAGATCCACTCTGAGTTTGTCAGAGGCGAGATCAAAGCGGCTGTTATGGATGACCCCATCTACCCAGTCATACTTGGCGGTAGATACGTGTTTATTGGGAAACCGGAAGAGCCGATTGTGGCAGCAGTAACTACAAGAGGACAAACCAAGAAGGAACGGGAGACTGCGCCTAATTTGTTACCTATGGAACTTAAAGAAGCGCAACAAAAGGACCCTACTTTGGCACCCTGCTTTAGGAAACTGCCCATGGCTAAGGAACCCAGACAGCACGGGGACATTTTTTCTAAGGATGGCGTACTATATCGCAGAACGGGCAAGCCTGACCACGGTTACAACCAGCTTCTAGTACCGAAACAGTACAGAAGCCAAATCCTAGACATGGGGCACTCTCTTCCCTTCAGCGGACACATGGGACAGACCGCCACAAACCAACGGATAACCACTCATTATTGGTGGCCAGGAGTAAATACTGATATTATCAGGTATGTCAAATCCTGTGCCCAGTGCCAGCGTGTACCACCCAAGCAACGGACACCCCCAGTCTCTTTGGGTGAAATGCCAATAGTGGGAACACCATTCGAACGGGTTGTGATCGACATTTTAGGATCCTTAGAAAGGACTAAAAGAAGGAACAGGTTTATCTTGACCTTAGTCGACACATGCACTTTATGGGCAGAAGATATCCCGCTAACATGCGCAGATGTCAAGCATGTCGCAGAAGCCCTCGTGCAGATTTTTACTCGGTTGGGATTCCCTCAACAAGTGTTCACGGATAACGGATCTCCATGCCGAAACCTGTTGATGGATGAGATCGTTAAGATCTTGAGGGACCAGCACATCTACACAAAGCCTTATACTCCGGCCGGAAATGTGCTCATGGAACGTGTTAATGGTAACCTCAGCATGATGTTAAGTAAACTGGCACAAGTGAAACCTGAAGATTGGGATTATTGCATTCCGGCAGCTTTATTTGGCTACAGAGAATCTCCTCATACTTCCACAGGATTTCCGCCAGCTACGCTTTTATTGGGCAGACCCATTAAGGGCCCGTTTGAAGCCTTACTTTGGTCGCTGACAGACCAGAAGGCTGATGAGACAGTCGTCTCAGCAAGTAAATATGTGTCGGATTTAAAAGGAAGGTTGAAACTAGGATGGGACCTAGCAACGACTAACTTTAAGCGAGCACGCACAACGCACGCTAACCGATACATGAAATTCGCGAAAGAGAGAGAACTGGAAGCAGGAGAGAAAGTTTTGGTGTTACTCCCTACCGGAAACAACCAACTGAGGATCGGATGGCAAGGGCCATTTACCGTCCTGAAAAAGATTTCTAAGGCTAACTACCAGATCTCTATTCAAGGAAAGGAGAAGGTTTTCCATTTAAATCTGTTAAAGAGATACCAGGAAAGACCCGTTCCGACCTCCGAACATCTCCTGACGATCGCCAAAATTGACGAAGATGACGATAGTGGCAGGGAAATTCCACTGCACACACACGAAATCTTTCAAAAATGTCAAAAGCGGTGACGCTCTTTTAAGCGCGCATGGGAGACATTCCAGAGAAAGGAAACTTTGGGAGTAGACTTGAGTAGGAATTTGAGGGAGATGGAGGGGGGAGATGAGAGGGAAGAGGACAGACATCCTGAAGCTACGGATATAGGAAATTTAATTCCATAACGTAGACATGGAGTGCTTCCATATCTTAAAGGGGGGACGTTCTGTCATAGAGAGTTTTATGATCATTAAATTTTCTATATTATTCTTTCTTCCACCCGTATCCTCTATTTTATTATCACTCTCTATCCTTTTCCGGTATTTTTCGCATTCGTTCGTTTGCGAGAAATATTTTCTTTCCCATTTTCACTTTGCCGGTGTGGAGCCGCGCTAGCGTAGTGGTTACAACACCGCTCTGGCGACCGGGTGATACAGGATCAAACCCGGGCGACGGCATTTGAGGATTTTTCGTCGACCGGGATTTGGACTGGATTAACTCGAGACCTGGCGAGGACATTTGAAGGAGTGTCGTCGACCAGGGACTGGCGGCTCCTGAGCCGACCCAGCTGCAATGGGTACCTCCGAAATCGGCGAGTATTTGCCTGAATGGCGAGGGACACCTGTCTCTGTACAGGAAATAAAGGGATACTCACGTGAAATCAATGTCAGGTTAGACATAAAATAATAACCTGAGATTTCGCCTCGAGTATTAGCGGGCGAACGCAAAAAAAAAAAAAAAAAAAAAAAAAAAAAAAAAAAAAAAAAACTTTGCCGGTTTCGTTTTCTCATTTAGGAACGCAGTAGATTACCTAACGCGCCAGTCCCTTGCACGAGATACTTTTAGGTGGGATTTCAGTCCATCAGACATGATGAGCAGACAAATTGTCTACATTTGCACCTGTCACGCGAGTTTCCTTGGCTGAGTTGCTCGGGGAAGGTGTGAATCGCGCCAGACAGGCTCGCTCAGAGCAGACATTTGTCTGGAGATTTCCATCTGACAAATAGTTTTAAGGCTAAGTTGCTCGGTGAAGTGTGGTAACTGCCACCTAAGGGGACGTACCGTCTACATTTTCACCGGACACAGCGTTTCTTCAGGCTAGTCGCTCGGAGTGAAGTGTGATATGACACTCATGCAGCGTGCTGGAATGAAAAAAAGTCTGGGTTTTTCCATGACACTCACGCATTCGCTCAGAAGGGCCATTTTCTTGACGTAGGTGTCAAAGACGCACTGCTGGCAGTTACGGCATGCGTCTAAGGTACGTAGGTGTTAATGAGAAGGGGAGATTATTTCGTTTTGCGAAATAAGTTGGGACCCATTTGACCTGGTTTAAGATATTAACCGGAGTTTGAAACTAGATTTTCATTCATTCTCCTAATTCGCAGTAGACAGGTTGTTCGTGAATAGAATAAGCTGTATAGCGAAGCTCCTAGTTTGTTCGGAAATTTGCCGAGCTTCTAGACTTCTAATAAATAGATCAGCGTATAATTCTAAAGTGTGCGATTACCTGTAGTTCTGTGTTGAGGTAAATATATTATATTAAGTATCTAATATTTTGTGAAGTGTTTAAAGTGATAATCGCTTATTTCATATTTCACTAGTTAGATTTGGTGCAGAGTGCTTAATTTATATAGTCTGTATTATTTTATAGTGACGAGTTGCAGTGGAAAACAGAAATTATAATTTCTAGCTTAAACTCAGTCGGCTATTAAGGAATTTAATTTTACTGCTAAATAATCAGACGAGAATAATTTTTCTAAACTAACTTATAAATGCTAGATGCCTCATGAGTGTTGACGGAATACGTAGGTATTCCTAATTCATGATGATTGATTTTCATATAACTTATTTCACGGGAAAGTTTAAATGATAAATCAAGCTGTACGCTTGCAGTTTAAAAATGTAAGTTATAACGAGTACCTAGTATGTATAATTATTGAATATGTGTTTTTCCTTTATTCAGTGAATACTGGGTTTAACCCTAACTTTGCCAGCGTTAAGTACTGATGAGTGATATCTGTGAAGAACTAAAACATTTTCCTTGAAAGCCTTGGTGCAAAATCTTTACAAGTACCCTATATGTTAAATGAAGTAACAGGCCTATCGCGCCATATTTAATTCTTCCTGAGAAATTACTCAAGTACATTTTTAGCCTATGTGGCAAGTAACATATTAACGTCAGTAACATTCCGACGGCGTTTTGACTAGTGGTGTGGTGACTGAATAAAGTCCTAACCAGAAAAAACGTAGACACCGATCTGACATTCCTCATTTCTAGAAACCTTAGCTATTGACACTGTGCTCGTTGTTAATGTTCGTGCCTGGACCATTTTAATGTGACCTAAACAGACATCCGAAAAATAAGAACACCCAAGGAATCGTTCCCGGAAGCAGAGAATTCAACCCGTCTTTTTGGAACTGGGGATTTCTTGGTCAAAGACTGCCATTGACGATTCTGTATGTGAATGTCCTAAAAATTATGTTTCCAGATGCTGTTAACAAAACTGTAAGTATGCAAGAGTGCACGTGGCCACGGCTGAGTAAATAGAGTGAATGCAGGTCTGAGTGTTTCTTTATTGTTGTAATTTGGCACTCATTTTGCTGTCTTAACTTTCTTTATGCAAGTATTGCTAACCATATTTCCCTTAAAATAGAGCAGAGATATCAAGTCTGTCCATACCTTAAAAAGGGAAAATATTAGACCAAATCATATGGATCTGTGACTCTTTGGGCTATCATCTTTCTCCTAACGGACTGTGGGCTAAACATCGAGGGAAGATCATAACTGTGGGTCTATCATTTCTTGTAGCAATTCCTTGATTTTTTATGACTATTTGTATATGCTTGATGTAATTTTTATATGTTGTGAGAGAAGTTTGTTATGATAACACTGACTAACAAAAAAAAACTTTTTTTTTCTTTCTCTAACATTTCTATGTTTTTCTGGTCAATTTTAATGCGCTGTTTTTAAATCTGCAAACCGTTTTTCTCTATCAGGTCGGGATCTCTAGAAATACGCAATTGAAGTTTTTTAACAACGCATACAGTATTACAACATCATTCGTACAAGAAGTATAACAGTTATGTAGGCTTGAATTTCTTTGCAGTCGACTTTCGTCGGTGAATGGCATGGCGTACATCGCGATGAAGCATCCAACAATAATCGGCAAGCATGGTCACACTCCACCGTCCTTGATAACGTGACTCCATTACGGCGATATCTTGATGGAATCGTTCTCCATGTTCATCGCTGACTTCGCCAAGGTTGTCAGGGAAAAAGTCAAGATGTGAATCGAGCAAATGGATTTTGAGGGACATGTTACAGCCCATAATTCTGTATGCATCTATGCACTGCTTAACAATATGCAACATAGTCAACAGATTTGTGATTTCCCAGAAAGTTATCGACGATCGATTTGAATGCCATCCATGCGCGAAGTTCACTACCATGTAACAAGTTCTCGAATTGTTTGTCTGCAATAACTTTCCTAATCTGAGGTCCTACAAAGATACCTTCCTTTATCTTTGCATCGCTAAATTGCGGAAACTTTTCTCGAAGATAAGTGAAAGCTTTGCTCGTTTTATCTAAAGCTTTTACAAAATTCTTCATGAGCCCCAACTTTATATGTAACAGTGGTAAAATGAAGCTGTCTTTGTTAACTAATGGCTCGTGTATTACATTTTTATGCCCGAGCTGCATACGATCCCGGATAGGCCACACCTTTCTTGCATAATGTTCCTGTCTGTTGCGGCTGTCCCATTCACATCGGAAGCAACAAAATTTAGTATACCCAGTCTGCATGCCCGTGAGAATTGCAATGACCTTAGGTCTCCACAAATCCGCCATTGGTAGTCATTGTACTTTATTTTCTCCAAACGTATAGCCATATTGTCATAAGTTTCTTTCATATGAACAGAGTAGGCGACTGGAATTGATGAAAATAAATTTCTGTTATGCAATAACACGGCTTTTAGACTAGTCTTGGAAGAATCGATGAAAAATCGCCATTCGTTGACTATGTGCTCATGACCGTTTACATCTTTGCAATAGCAAATGTCATCATCCATCTCAAAGTATTGAACAAGTTCTCTGTGTCTATGACGAAATTTAGATATCGGAGTATTGGGCGCTAAAAGATTCCATTCTTTGAGTCGCGAACCGAGTAATTACGCTTGTCCTTTGGTAAGAGCGAGATCACGTATTAGATCTGAAAGTCCTGAATGGTTAATTAAGTAAACACCATCATTCACCGGTATGTAATCTGAGTCAAAATTAGTTTCTAATGCAGGTAAACTATCACTTTCTGATGGTTCATTCACGTCCAACGGATTATGTTCTGGTGGTACTTGGATCGGACACGTGATTGGATCATGAGGCACTGGTTTCGAAACCGATTCAATATTTGGATAAACCACAGACTTTCTAGTTTTAAAAGTGAAACCATGGATATTTGTCAAGCAGAAGTACAATCAGTAGTGTGATTTGTATGTTCACGCCATATTACTGGCACTCCAAAAGGCATCGACTTATGCTTCGGCGATTTTCGTAACCAACCTGCCAATGTATCGAACAGACTGCATTTGGCTACCAAGATTTATTTGCATCATCAACTTTCGAATCGAAATAAAGTTCATATGCTTTCTTTAGTAATGGTGTAAAGTTTTTCTGGTCAACACGATCGGTAAAATATCCGCACACGTAACAGAACAGATCAGCCGAATTTCTACAACTTCTAGAAGCCATATTTTGCTCAGAATTATTTCAAAATACAGTAACTATTTGAAAATCGCGTAACATATGTCATGCATCTTTTAGCAGTATAAAAAGTAGAATTATGTTGCTTTTTATTAATTTTTAATAAGTTATATAGTAAAAATGAAACGGAGCAAATAACGGTTTCCCAGAAATATATTTATTCACAAATATCTTAAGAACCCGACGTGATAGAGATAAACGGATTTCAGATTTGAAATCAGCGCAAGAAACTGACCTAAGAACACTTATTCTTATATAAGAAAGAAAAATGTTGTTTGTCAGTGTAATTAAACTACTCAATAATTATTCCAGCGTGTCGGTCAGTTTTCGTTCCAAATTATCTGTATAATCATTGTTATATTTTTCCCACGTCTGTACGTCTAACTGTCATCTTGTATGTGCGTGCACGTGAGTGGATAGAAATATATATGTAATATATATATATATATATATATATATATATATATATATATATATATATATATATATGTGTGTGTGTGTGTGTTTAGACTGTCTGACTCCTCTAAATCTGTCGTAGAAGATAGGTGAAAGAGAGAAGATTTCTTGATTTCAGAGACAGCCTCTATCACAGTCTACCATCTCACTCGTGGAAATCTATTGCTATTACTATCTATCACTGTGACTATCACTTATTCAAATCTTATCAGAAGGGACCAACCCAAGTCTTAATTCTCCTATGAAAAATCTACGACACCCCTGTAACTGTTTTTATTCTCCCCATCCCGGTCCATCTGCTCTCAGTTATTCCTAGGATATATAATTTGTAGTTCCTCATCTCTGCTGTGATTTGTCTCAGCTTTCCTGCCTCATTCATAGTTCTGACGTTACAAAATCCAATTCTGGTTTCGTGTTTTGCGGTCAAGGCATCCGTTTTCATGCCAATGGCTTCTTTTCGGCTTTCACCACTGGCAGTCATTGGAGCCTGAGACTCCGGATGTCCGTCCCGCATCACAGTTTTTTCCATTTGTTGCCGTTTCCGTAACGTGTGCGATTTTTTTACATAGACAGGGGTAGCCGCAGACGTAACACTGGCTTTTTACTTGGTTGTCTGCAAGCAGTAGGATCTCACAATGGGCCCATGATGTGCAGTGGGAGCTGAGCAGTGGCTCTGTGTAAGACGTGACAATTCCTTGGGAGAGCCCAGAACCAGAGCACAGTATTTTAGCTTTGCATATTTGGAGATCCACCTTGGATGGCGGACAATGCACAGTATGCCACGCGCTTCTTCCTCCTATCTTGGGACCAGATGTGATGGTCCTTTAAATGTCAGCCAAGCTGGAGAAACTGGAGGTCATGACTTCAACTCAACACATTTTGAATTGGAAGAAAAGCCACACGAAAAGCCTAGATCTACCGTGTAGATAATACAAAGGAGTCTTCAACTTGGTATTGGCTGCAAAAGAGCTAAAAGCTCAGCAGCCCTAATTAGATAATAACAACAACAACAACATCGCGTCCACACTTCATATCTGTACCAGCAGGTGTCTCTGTATCAGATTGCCAAATGTAATAACATCCGATATAAGGTATTAGAATGAACTATCAAGAGGCAGCGAGGCATGAAACCAGCCTTCCATAGCGGAGAACGTGTTGTATCCAATATAAACAGGTTGAGCTTTACGTCCCTTACCTATTTTCATAAAACATGTGGTTTTCACAAGTAACAGTATATGTAAATGAAAAACCTCATTCATAGCAATAACAGAAAACTAAAACAATTTATTGATATCATTATTACCCTTCAGCTGCCAACTTTCAATGTAGAGAAAAACTTGATTTAATGTAACTGTTGATTTGAGTAACTTTAAAAAAAAAATTTGTCTCGTTTTGGCGAAGCGCGTCCCGTTCTGTATACTGTATATATTATAATTACTAGTGTAAAAGTCGTCATACGACGGGAATTAAATTCAAAAACACCAATACCTAACGGCAATTTTACTTATTCAAAAGTATTTAAAAAACCACTGTGCATCACTACGTAACAGCTGCGAGGATCCCAATGTGTGTATACGGGATCACCCATTCTATAAATATCTTTCTGCACACCGTCATTTGCGCACTTTTCTTTGTCGAGTGTTACTATTTTCGGGAGCGTACATATAAGGGAAACAATACAATTAATGTCTAACTTTCAACCAAAGTTGCATCCCTTAGCGTTAGTGACAGAAAAAGCTGGGATTTTATACATATTGATGATAACCCGTCAGATGTAGTCAAACTGACTACTGCTTTCTTTGAAAACATTCAAGTGGACGTCTGAGAGTATACGAAGAAGAAGAACAAGAAGATGTAATGATTATGAGACACGCCATCAGATGGGTCACTAGTGCGGCCAGAAATGGAGAACCGCTGTCGACTGACACCCTTCCTGGTGCACCGAACAGAAGGAGAAAAAGGCGTGTTTGCTTTCCTATTACTCATATCACCTTTAACATTACGCGCATGACGTCTTACATGCATGTTATGTGCGTTAGTTTTCTTGGCAGACGTTAGCTCCGAATTCAACCAAACTGTACTGTATATCTTTATGCTTGATCTAAATTAATTTTTTTTTTCAGATTCATAAAAAAAGGACAAAAAACCTAATGTATGTTAATGTAGCGTCTGAACGCATGTCCTACATTCATTTTTTTTTTCTACGTGACTTTGCAAACTCTTTGTCCTTAAGAAGTCGCAATACAATGGGACTTAGTAGACCATAATTTGAGATATTCAAACAGCCGTGCAACGCTAGCAGGTCAAAGCCCAGACAAAATGAGATGAACAGGTGAACACCGGGTGCTTGCTAGTATTATTATTATCATCAGTGTGGAAAGGGGAGAGGGTAGATGTGTCAAGGACGTCATATGATTCAGTGTGCCTAAATACAGGTGGTTTCATGTGGAGAACAATAAAAAAAAAAACATACAGGACGGACTTGTTCATCAGCAAATAATATCTTACCCAATTCCACAGCTTCGTAATCAACCATAAATGTTATTACGATTGAAATTTTCTTCTTTATCTTGTGATATGTTTTGTAATCAGTGACTTCATTTTAACATGACTCATAATAAGGACATAACCAGCGGATCCCGCTCAACCACACACACCTTACTGGCTATATGTCAACGGCAGTCTTAGTTGTGGTCTGCGGAGGTGTCAGGGCCCGCAAGCTGTTGGCTGCCGGTACACGACTATCATAAAGAAAGGAAAGGAACGATTTTAAAATGGAACAAGTGCACAAGTATTTCACCAAGAATATTTAGCAGCCGATAGTATTTAACACTATTGTATGTTACAACCAAAAGTTAATTGTATTTAATAATGATATATGTAAAAAAAAATATTTAATATGATATTTTATAATTTTGTCACAGTGCCACAGTACGTATATACACATGCGGTAGCGAATACTAGTAATAATATGGCAACATATGGTGCAAGTCACCCGTGTGTTACCGGGGTCCGAAAGGGGAGCAAAGAATAGTAACACTGTTCCCTGCCATGCATATCGTAGAAAGCGACTAAGGAGGGTTGGGCATGGGGCTGGTTACCCCATCCTGTAAAAAAATTTAAACCACAAAAAACTTCAACAAATATGGACACGTCAATTAAGGAAAATAAAACACAGCCATCCAAGACAGGGGAAGGTCCTCTCGCAGGAAGGCGTATGATGCAACACAGAGAAAGCCGAAAGGAGTCTGTGTTGCTGATTAACATTCTTTCTTCTAGGAGAACTTCCAGATTTGGCACCTGGAATGTTCGGACATTAAACGAACAAGGGAAAGTGGCACAAGTAGCAGCAGAAAATAGGGAATATAAAATCGAGGTTCTGGGAATGTGTGAAACAAAGTGGAAGCGGGTAGACAGGAAGAAACTCATTACAGGTGAATTGGTGCTGTCCTCAGGACATGAAGATGAAAGTTCACACCACAGTGAAGAGGTAGCTCTTATGTTATCTAAAGAAGCACAGAAAGCACTCATTGAATGGGAAGCTGTTGGACTCAGAACAATAACAGCTACTTTTAAAACAGCTAAAAAGAAAATACTTGTAAATGTCATCCAATGTTATGCACCAACTAATGAAAAAGAAGAGTCTGTGAAAGAAGCCTTTTATACTAGACTACAGGAAATTATGGTTAAAGTAAAAAGAAGAGACATCACAATTTTGATGGCTGACATGAATGCAAAGATAGGTACAGTCAACACCGGATTTGAAGAAGTCATGGGAAAACATGGGCTAGGAATAATGAATGAAAATGGGGAACTATTCTCAAACTTCTGTGCTTCAAATCAACTGGCTATAGAAGGAAGCATGTTTCCACATAAGAGAATACACTAGGCAACATGGATATCACCAGACCATAGAACAGAAAATCAGATTCATCATATATGCATAAGCAAGAAGTTTAGATCATCATTGCAGGATGTAAAGGTTTATAGAGGAGCAGATGTGGCATCAGATCACCACTCTGATAGCCAAAGTAAAAATGAAACTCAAGAGATATGCAACAATGCAAAATTATAGACAACAATTTAATGTAGGACATCTAAGAAATCAAGAAACAAGAGACAAATTTGCGGTCACAGTATCCAACAAATTCCAAGTGCTCCAACAGCTGGAAGATGTAGAGAATACAGAAGACTACTGGCAGAAGGTCAAAACTGTATGGAAGGAGACGTGTGAAGAAATACTGGGAAAAAGGGAAAGACAACAAAAAGCATGGATAACAACAGAAACCATCAATAAAATAAAAGACAGAAAAACAAGAAAGCAGAGTTAAACACAAGCAAAACCAGAAGTTCCAAAGCCAAGGCTCAAGAAGTGTACACAGAAGCAAACAAAGAAGTAAAAAGAAGTATCAAAAGAGACAAGAAGAAGTATATTGAGGAGTTGGCAAGAGAGGCAGAAGATGCTGCAGCCAAAGGAAATATGAGAGAACTGTATAACAGCACAAAGAAGCTAACAGGGAAATATAAGCAAACAAGTTGCCTCATAAAAGATAAGAATGGAAAACTGCTCAGCAATATACAAGAGCAAATGAAGAGGGAGACAGAATATTTTGAGGACCTTCTCAATAGACCAGCTCCACAAACCCCCCCCCCCCCCCTCCAGGGACATCCAGCCAGCAGAAGAAGAGCTACAAATTAACGGTGAAAGACCAACGAAGGAAGAAATAAAGAAAGCCATAAAGCTTCTAAGAGATGGAAAAACGTCTGAACCTGATGGCATTCCAGCAGAGGCCATCAAAGCAGATATCGACACGGCTACAGAGATGTTATATAAATTACTTGGTAAAGTCTGGGAAAGGAAGAGATACCAGCAGAATGGAAGGAAGGATATCTGGTTAAGTTGCCTAAGAAGGGAAATTTACAAGAGTGCACAAATTATAGATGAATAATGTTACTATCAGTGCCAGGAAAAGTATTAAACAGGATTATCCTAGAGAGATTAAAAGAGTCCATAGACAAGAAACTGAGAGATGAACAAGCAGGTTTTCGACAAAACAGATCCTGTACAGACCAGATAGCCACTTTGAGAATAATAGTTGAACAAAATCTGGAATGGAATTCACCACTATACATTGGATTTGTGGACTACGAAAAGGCATTTGACAGTGTAGACAGAGAATCACTTTGGAAATTGATGAGGCATTATGGAGTTCCCCTGAAGATCATTAATTTAATAAAGAAAACATATGAAGACATGACATGCAGAGTTCTTCACAAAGGACAGCTTACAGAACATCTTGGGATAAGAACAGGAGTGCGACAGGGATGCCTCTTGTCTCCATTTCTTTTCTTACTAGCAATAGACTGGGTTATGAGATCATCGACAACACACAACAGAAATAGAATCCAGCGGACTCTTACTAAGCAGTTGGATGATCTGGATTTTGCTGGTGACTTGGCTCTTCTGTCCCATAACTGTAATCAGATGCAGGACAACTTGAAAACACTCGATGAGAGGTCACAGCAATTGGGTCTAAAAATACACAGGGAAAAGACAAAAATAATGAGAATAAATGCAGGTAATGATAACTGGAAGAAACACCAATACAAGATGTAGAATCGTACACATATCTTGGCAGTAATATAGACAAAGTTGGAGGGACA
>JAMPIV010014854.1:0-30250 GCA_024509875.1 Oreohelix idahoensis | reverse complement strand
AAGAAGAAGAAGAAGACCGTTGAAAATAAACAGGCAAAGTTCTGCTGTTCCCTAGAAGATTTTGTCTCTCTTGCCAGACCTTCCAATCCTTCTAGACTCAAAATCTCTAATACGAAGAGGTTTTAACTTCTATGTTCCTGTTCTCTGGAACAAACAACCTTAGTATATTAACTCTCTGGGAACCGACATCACAATTATTGTGATTTCATAATTAGATTCTTTTCTATGTGAATTTATGAACAGTAGAGCAGTGACATTTTTTTTATTAACCTCCCAAAAGCCATTTTCCAAAGTGGCGGATTGTTTTTACTAACAGTTTGCCGTACATTTATTTTTTTATTATTTTTTTCTGAGTCATGGTAGAGATGGAATTTTGTTTCAGAAGCTAAAATGACCAAAAACAGGCTTTCAACCTTCAGGTTGCTTGATTATTTTATACCACTAAGGTCGCGACAATAATCATTTTACATTTTAGTATAAATTTAGTTTATTTTTACAACCATTGATAAATTATATTCTGAGTTTAAAGAATCTCGATGCACTGTTTATTGCCTGCAATGTGCCAGGCCATAGTGCATACAATGCTGTTGATAGGCATATGGCACCATTATCTAATGACCTACAGACTTATTTTGCCACATGATCACTATGGATCACGCCTTGACTCCAATAGCAAAAGTGTAGGCCAATTTCAAGAAAGCTGGAGAGACACTTGCTGAAGTTTGGAATCAAACAGTCATTGATGGCTACAGTGTGCATGACAAGTATGTGGAACCTGAAGTTAGTAGCAATGCAGCTGACCTTCCCGTTCCAAGCCAGCAATGGTGCTGCGACCATGTTCAGCAGTCACAATACTGCCTACAAATTGTCAAGTGCAATACTCTCACATGCTGTGGACAGAGACGCACAAACTACAGTGAGGTATTTCGTAAACGATTCATTCCATCGCCAATGCCATTTTACAGAACAAGTTCAGGCGTCAGCAGTTCATCATGTGCAGATAGCAGTGGCACATATGGGTCACTTTTTCACAGAATTGCGTTAGATGGTCTTGAACCACA
The DNA here is from genome assembly GCA_024509875.1 of Oreohelix idahoensis. Classification (NCBI taxonomy): domain Eukaryota; kingdom Metazoa; phylum Mollusca; class Gastropoda; order Stylommatophora; family Oreohelicidae; genus Oreohelix; species Oreohelix idahoensis. Next base: position 29,189 of record JAMPIV010014854.1, on the reverse strand, counting down.
TCATGGATTTAAAGTCATGCCCTTTGACTTTTACTGCCCCTCAGTGACTGGACAAATTCACAAGCGTGTATGCAGCTCGTGCGGAAAATACTTTCCATCTCATGCAGCTGTCAAAGTGCACAAATCTGTGCATCAGACAGTTACAATTGATCCAGATGACGATGATGTTGGTGATGCAGACATTGCACCAAAGCAACCAGAACAACAAAGTTCTGACACTGGGGTCGTTATTGTACGCAGCCTGTTCGACTGGTTGCAGTCTGAATTCACTGCTAAATGAACAGCAAACATTCACATTAATATTGTGGCAGTTAAGAGTTACCTTCAGAATATTGCTACAGTACACTTTGTTTCAACAGTTTAAGACATCCCAGAAACAGTAAGATAATCAGTTTTAATAAACAATTAGTTTAAGATTATAATTTATAAAATTATGCTTTCATGATCAAATTTCTTAATTTATTTATAATGTTTTGTCACATAATTGTTTGCCTCGTTAATTGTCAAGACTTTCATTTTTGGTTGACTGTTTTAATACTGAAAATAATTATTGTGCCGGTTTAGAAGGTGTCTTGAACTTAGGAAAACCACTGTATTTTGATGTGCATAGTTTTTGCACATTTAAATTTTTACAAAGCTTTAGTGTTTGTTTTTTTTTTTTTGGGGGGGGGGGGGGGTTGTTTTGTTTGTTACTTACTGTAAGATATTAAGTTAAAACTTTCAGTTGTACGGAACACTGAGATGAGACTTGTATGTTATTATGTAATGTGCAATATTTAGTAACTCATGTTTCACATAATTAAATTGAGTTATCTTTATACAAATTGTCGGCGTCTGTGGCCTAATGGATATGAACGCAGTTTCATAATCCAGATATACCAGGTTCGAAACCTGCTGCAGGGGTTTGGTAGCAGATCGCTTTGTGTGGATTTTTAACAATGGTATAAGCGCCGTACCGTTCAGAAAGCAATGGCAAACTACTGAATGAAAAAATTGCCTAGAAAAATCACAAATAGCCAATAAAAGCTGGGGTTGATTGCCACGTCCTGTAAAGGATAAGCAACTAACTTTTTATACAAATGACGTATTATATAGAACTAAACTAAGTTTTAAGTATAGGTAGGTGATTAAAAATGTAAGCATATGTGTTTAATCAAGACCATGTGGAGTGGACGTCCACAAGGGGGAGGGGGTAGGGGTCAATCAAAAGTGGACAGAGATGGACATGGGGGAGGGGAGGATCACAAAATGCCAGGATTTTGTGGACGTCTTTTATGGATGACCCCTAAGTAGCAGATATTTGATTTTATCAAATCATTCGGCACTTCCTGTAGGTGATAATCACATTTGCTTGACGCTACCCAGATTTGCTGAGATAATTACTCGCAGTCGCAAGGGAGTGGCACAGCTTGGCTAAGATTAGCACAAGATCTCGTGTACCGGCGGAAACTTATGACATAAGCGTTTCCTGTCCTACTTGTTATGACAATAGTACTTTCTGATAAAGTAATGATGTTACATTTTAAACACACTGTTGTATGAGTACCGATCTGTCTGTAAGTTTGTACACAAGGGCATCGGACATCTTATTATCATATATGGGAGAGTTGACCTCTGCCTTACGTTCAAAATTATCCGATGTCGGAATATTTTGAAATTACCCCATAACCCGCCTGTTTGAATATGATTGGAGTTTTTTTCATAGCTCATAACAAACGAAGGCAGGGAATATAATCTGATCATTTTCTCAATCTATTTCACTTGAGAAATCGCTCACCAAGACACCAGACTGCTACAGTGAAGAATTAGAATTCAGAATTCCTTCTTAAAATACCGGACACCTTTTATTGGAGTATTCATCAGGACTTACAATATAGCCCAGGAAATCTCTAACATTTTAAATAAGGAAACCGGGACTGAGGAAACTGAAGGACCACACACGAAGTCAGAGAGGGAACTTATTAAATTAACGACATCCCAGACGCGTGTAAGAGGCCGATTCAAGTCTCTTTTATTCATCTGAGCAAAAAGTCTGTGAGTCAGGATTAGCGTAAGTTGTGGTTTACATTTCATATTTATTACTAACATATGAACTAACATATATATATATGTATATATTACCATGTGAATTTTAATATTTGATACTCGCTTCTGGATGTCAAAGTTATTTGAGGCTGGCAACCTCAGCGTATAGAATGATGATTGGGGCCCAAAGACGCAGCAATAGAGAATGCAGTCAGTGACTCATAGTTTGACTGCTTGCGTCAGGGTCAGCGAACCAGAGCTGACCAAGACCCTACTCCACCTCCACGTGGTGATCCTGGAAACAGGCTGCATCACTGCAGTCTGGCTGAGAGAGTAGGGATCGAAGAGGGATGGCAAACCCAGTCCCAAAAAATGCCGTGCTGAAGTCGGATGTGTCGGCCGAAAGGCGCAGATATCGCAGCTCGGCTGTAAACAGACACAACGCAACCAACGTCCTTTTCAGGACGAACGAGGAAGAAGAAGAAGAATGATTCATGAACCACCACTGCACGCGCTGGTGATTGCTTTATTGCTATTTTCGTAAAGAGAACTAAAAGCATAAAGTAGTTCCAGGTTCCCTATGGAGCAGGTAGGGAAAGATGAAAGAAATGATGTACATTCTAAGTATAATACTCACATTTTCAAAGCAGTGTAAATGCCCCTATAGTCACTTTAAAATCAATGTAAGTTTTCAAGCTTAAACCAGTGTAAATGTCTATGTGAAAATGTTCATTTTAAAGTAATGGAAGTTTCAAACTTTTCAATCAGTGTAAATATAAATGAAAACATATTCAATTTATATTGTGAACACTTTTCAATCAGTGGAGATGTATATGTAAACAGACTCTATCTGTATTATTAACCTTTTCATTTAAATATAAAGTAACTATGAAAGCTATTCTATTTAAATGTAAAGAAAGTTTTATCCCGAGGGATTAAATTTAATTCTCATCGAGGGTAAAGTCTGAGTAATTGGGATGGTGGTATGGGAAGATAGGAACCCATAACTATGGGATGGAAAACGCCATACTCAGAAGAGCGTTTCGTTCTATTCTTTTACCATAGTTATTGGTGGTACCAGCAGAAAGTACTATCTCTGGAACAAGAAAGGAACAGTGGCCTAAGCTTTAAGACGAAGGACCCACGTGTGGTAGACTCTCCTTGACATATCTGGGAAACGAGCTACCCCCGACAACCTGGATCAGAGACGAGCGTGAGCAGAATGAAAAGAACCAACTCATAAGAAGGAGCAGAAACGTCATTGGCAGCTAAGTTCAAATATATATGCTGCCACTTGAACTTCTTGTAACATCTCACATTCCCTAAAGACTGTGAGGATAACTTTTCTTGATCCATAACTATTCAAATTATTTTCCAACTGTTAAAACCTAAAGTGATTATTAATTTTTTTTATTTGCAATGTTACAAATTTAACTTCGATTTAATCATTTTAAAGTTACTGCATGCTTGTCTCAGTCAAATTTACTACACACACTCTAAACAGAGCTATACTAAAATAATAGAATTCCACTGAGTAAATCAGGGGTGGGGGCCTAAAAGAGCTGACAGTAATAAGTGCTTAAATCCTTCACAAAAGTGTCGGCAGAATTACAGAGTTAACATACTCAGCCAAAGCAGTACTGTTCTCGCTTATTCTGAATATCTTGTGAAGACTCACTGGAGATAGAAGCGTTTTGTTTCTTCTATTTACATATCTGCCAAGAGTAACCTTGTGCGAAGGTAGATAGCATTGAAGCCCATATTAGATACTCTTGAGTTTTGGCCACTGTTGGACCACTACTGCAAAGCAGGGGAGGCAATACCGTCACATAGCTATTTGTTTTACATAATGAGGTTGTCAGCCTTATACACAACCTTATAGCTACATGAGGTTGACACCTGCTACATGAGGTTGACACCTGCTACAAGAGGCTGAAGGTGAATGAGTAACAACAAATGTAGGGCTTACTGTAAGCCACTCAGGTGGGGTTTCATAGAATATAATTCAAGTACAAATTGTGATACTCCGATGGTCACGAGACTGAGAATGTATTTTGTTTGTTGTAGAAGTTGCTTCTTTTGTGCTTAACGTCACAGTCACAGCTTCTTTTGTACTTAACGTCACATTCACAGCTTCTTTTGTACTTAACGTCACATTCACAGCTTCTTTTGTACTTAACGTCACAGTCACAGCTTCTTTTGTACTTAACGTCACAGTCACAGCTTCTTTTGTACTTAACGTCACAGTCACAGCTTCTTTTGTACTTAACGTCACAGTCGCAGCTTCTTTTGTACTTAACGTCACAGTCACAACAAAATGCCAGAGAAAAGTCACAACACAATTTAAATATTAAACCACCAAAGAAAATTTTTGTAATTTCAAATAATTTTACAGAAACAACCCCTTTATTAAAAATTTAAAGTAATATCTCCATGCAGCATAATTTATTTCTGACAGTTTTTTCACCTTATACAACTTTTTTGGCATTTCTGACCTAGATTTATGTCACTGAACACGGAATTCTCTGGTTACATTAAACATACTGCACGAAAATTGTCTAAATAGTCTGCTATGACGTCATTATTTCCTCATCAAGCTCTTCAACTTCCTCAGGGCATCAGATGAGTGAGCATTCTGTGGATAAAGAAAATGTGTTGGTCTTTAAACTGGGCATTCTGTGGATGATGTGTTGTACTTAAAACTAGGCATTCTGTGGATGACGTTTTGTACTTAAAACTAGACATTCTGTGGATGACGTTTTGTACTTAAAAATGGGCATTCTGTGGATGACGTTTTTTACTTAAAAGGGGGCATTCTGTGGATGACATGTTATACTTAAAACTGGGCATTATGTGGATGCAGTGTTGTACTTAAAACTGGGCATTCTATGGATGATGTGTTGTACTTAGATCTGGACACACTGTTGATGATGTGTTGTACTTAAAATTGGACACACTGTTGATGATGTGTTGTACTTAAAACTGGGCATTCTGTGGATGACGTTTTGTACTTAAAACTAGGCACCCTGTGGATGACGTGTTCAACTTAAAACTGGGCATTCTTTTGATGACTTGTTTTACTTAAAACTGGACAGTCTGTGGATGACGTGTTGTACTTAACACTGGGCATTCTGTGGATGACGTGTTGTACTTAAAACTGGGCATTCTTTTTGACGTTGTGGTACTTAAAACTGGGCAGTCTGTGGATGACGTGTTGTGTACTTAAATCTGGGCATTCTGTTGATGACGTGTTGTACTTAAAACTGGGACACACTGTTGATGATGTGTGTTGTACTTAACTAAAACTGGGCATTCTGTGGATGACGTTTTGTACTTAAAACTAGGCACCCTGTGGATGACGTGTACTTAAAAATGGGCATTCTTTGATGACACTGTTTTACTTAAAACTGGACAGTCTGTGGATGACGTGTTGTACTTAACACTGGGCATTCTGTGGATGACGTGTTGTACTTAAAACTGGGCATTCTTTTGATCACTTGTTGTACTTAAAACTGGACAGTCTGTGGATGACGTGTTGTACTTAACACTGGGCATTCTGTGGATGACGTGTTGTACTTAAAACTGGGCATTCTTTTGATGACTTGTTGTACTTAAAACTGGGCAGTCTGTGGATGACGTGTTGTACTTAACACTGGGCACTCTGTGGATGACGTGTTGTACTTAAAACTGGGCATTCTTTTGATGACTTGTTGTACTTAAAACTGGGCAATCTGCGGATGACGTGTTGTACTTAACACTGGGCACTCTGTGGATGATGTGTTGTACTTAAAACTGGGCATTCTTTTGATGACTTGTTGTACTTAAAACTGGACACAGGACTCTGTGTGGATGACTTTTGATGACTTGTTGTACTTAAAAAAACTGGGCAGTCTGTGGATGACGTGTTGGACTTAACACTGGGCATTCTGTGGATGACGTGTTTAAAACGGACTGTTGATTTTATCGTTGTTGTACTTAAAACTGGGCATTCTTTTGATGACTTGTTGTACTTAAAACTTGGCAGTCTGTGGATGACGTGTTGTACTTAACACTGGGCATTCAGTGGATGGCGTATTATACCTAAACCTGGGCATTCTTTGGATGACTTGTTTTACTTAACACTTGGCATTCTGTGGATGACTTGTTGTACTTAAAACTGGGCATTCTTTGGATGACTTGCACTTAAAACTGGGAATTCTGTTGGTGACGTGTTGTACTTATAACTGGGCATTCCGTGGATGATGTGTTATACTTAAAACTGGACATTCTGTGATGATATGTTGTTCTTAAAACTGGGCATTCTGTGGATGATGTGTTGTACTTAAAACTGGGCATTCTGTGGATGACTTATTGTACTTAGAACTTGAAATTCTGTGGATGATGTGTTATACTTAAAACTGGGCATTCTGTGATGATATGTTGTTCTTAAGACTGGGCATTCTGTGGATGATGTGTTGTACTTAAAACTGGGCATTCTGTGGATGACTTATTGTACTTAGAACTGGAAATTCTGTGGATGACGTGTTGTACTTAAAACTGGGTATTCTGTGATGATGTGTTACACTTAAAACTGGACATATTGTTGATGACGTGATGTACTTAAAACTGAGCAGTCTGTGGATGACGTGTTGTACTTAAAACTGGACAGTCTGTGATGACGTGTTGTACTTAAAACTGGACATTTTGTGGATGACGTGTTGTACTTAAAAAATGGGCATTCTTTGGATGATGTGGTGTACTTAACTGGGCATTCTGTGGATGGTGTGTTGTACTTAAAAGTGGGCATTCTGTGGATGACGTGTTGTACTTAAAACTGGGAAGTCTGTGGATGATGTGTTGTACAGTACTTAAAACTGGGCATTCTGTGAATGATGTGTTGTTCTTAAAACTGGACATTCTGTGGATGATGTGTCAACTGGACATACTGTTGATGACATGTTATGCTTCTGTAACATGTGTGTATTGATTGGCGGCTTGTTCTGTAACATGTGTATGTTGTTTTATGGCCTGTTTTGTATCCTAGTGATTTTCTCCTGGATCTTATTTATGAGAAGATTATTTGCAATTATGTACTGCGTTGTGTCAGTAGTGCATTTCGCCTGTGAGCGATAGTCATGGCGGTTACTGAGTAGATTATGTCGATGACCATTTTGCTATTATGTGAGCTGGTATTTTTCTCGCAAGTAAGTTGACATTCTTATTGTATTGTGTATTGCTTTTCTCATGCGTATTGATAGCCGTGTGTGGCTTTGTGTGTGTACTTTTCATTAAAGGGTCAGTACCTGTTCCAGGTGTTATTAGTTATTTAATGTCAGCTAGTTCTAGTTGTGGTCGTACTCTTAGGCAATGAGTCTTGATGTTGCTAGTACTATGGTGCATATGATATTGGTGGTAAATCCACAACATGACTAGTGTCTGACAGTAATGTCATCCTAATATCAGACGTACTGTCTTACAGTATTGGTAATGTCATTCTTATATCAGCCGTACTGTCTAACAGTATTAATATTGTCATCCCAATATCAGATGTAGTCTTACAGTATTGGTAATGACAGCCCAATATCAGGTGTAAACTCCAAGGTACAAAGTGTACACGAATAATTATATGAAAACCAGGGGGAAGGGGGGAGGAGGATTAATAATTAATTGTGGTGGTACAGAATACGAAAACAAATATAGTAATAGATGAGACAACACGCGAACAAACGTTCCTAGTTTCAGTCCGCCATTACAGTGACTACTGACCGATTCTGCCTGGAAGGGGAAGTCAGGGACACACATGGAGTAGTAGATACTGTCAGACTTCACTTCTACCACCTCCCTCAGCCCTTCACAACAGCCTGCATTCGCAGAGCACACGGCACGAAGCTCCTCCTTCCCGTCTTGACCAATCACAAACTCGCTTTTAAGCCCCACCCCACAGCAGTTGACGAAATCTGCCGCCGTCTCTGACTTGGCCTGGGCACGCCCCATTCTAGGGAAAGCCAGGTAACCCTGGTAAAAAAAGAAACAATTTTAGAAGTTTAATAACAAACATATTTATTTAGCGCGCAGCTGGTATTTTTCTGTATTATCTGCTGGCATGACAAAGTAGCATATTTTATCCTACATCTTTGTTCTCATAGATTTTGTGTTTTTAAAAACCAGAAATCACGTTGATATGTCTTTGTTTGAACCAAAGCTATTGGCTTGGGAAAAGAAGTGTACGGTACTGATAATTCCGTGATTAATTTAAGATAATAAATATTCACTCCTGTTTTAAACTCCTAACAAGTTAAGATAAATGTTAACGTTTCAAATGTTTATAACTTCTGTTGTTATGCTCTTCAAGTTTCAGTGTAAATCTACGATAAAAGCGATAATTAAGGTCAGCTAAATATAGTGCTTTATTCTGACGCCTGGCGTTAACACGATTGTCTCGCCGTCAGGTTCATATGACGTCATAGTTAATATATTTAACTACCTGCTACATTACGTGTATCTGAACCGTTTTATCTCAACAAAAACACAAGTGGTACAAATTATCATGTCCATCAGTTATTTATTTGTCCCCTACCCACCCATATTTTAGGAATCACGTCAAAATTTAAATGTTTAAAAAAAAGATCATGTTCTTGTTCCACTGTCTCGAGTTAATCCTGAGCTAAGTTGTTTTCAGAAATGTAGAACAGGTCGATTAAATATTCTTACCCACTGTCAAACTCTGACCTTTAATATGACATATGTACCTTTATGAGTAGTTAATATGACACATGCTCACAAGATGATATTAGTTGATAAACTCATGCAACAAACATTGTTGTTATCATATCAGTGACTGACATTGTTAGTCTATCGTTATGTTATCGTTCACAGAAGACCAAAACCGTGAAGGATTATGGGTTAAAAAAAAATCAAACACGAAATATAACTAAGCGGTGAGTTAGTAAATTTAGTATAACGTCAAACATTCCGTGTACAATCGGTTGGAGGAAGACAGATATGTTATTAATAAATTATGAAGTCGTCAAACATCTTATCATGGAACATTCTTGACGGTACAATATTAAAAGAAAAACATATAGGAGTGTTGACGAGAGCAGTCGTCTGCTATAGAAACAAAGGTTAGAGGTTAATTCACAGGACGTCACATGATGTTAGTATGTTATTTCACAAATACGTTGTTGAACAATCTGGGACACTTCCATGCTTACATGATGACGTAATTTATAATTAGTAGAGAGAATGACAAGATAGACCATGCCGCTCAAACTGGCAGCCCAACAGAAGATCTTTGAGAGACACGAAACCTTGTCCCTCACTGGTATCATTTAACATTCCTGTGTCGTGTGTGGTTGTGACATTGACACTTTGACATCAACTTGAATTTCCTTCAGTTCCGTAACTTCGAAATGCAATGGAAATTATTTCACTGGAATCTGTTTGTTTGTTTTCTTTGTTTGTCTTTTACATTAATCATTTAAAAAAAACGTAAAAACTGTCATTGTTTCAGTTAAACATACAAGACACGCACATTTTGGATTTGGTTGTTTAAACAATCTGCGTTGTTCGATACTGAAAACGGAGATGAACTTTTAGCATTACAGTGAGCTTCCATATTTTTCACAATGGGCGTGTCTCTGTTTCCGTACAGTTTCGTGGACGAAAAGCCATCTATGATTGGCTAATACCTCACAAAGTACAATGACTGAATTTACCAGATAAAGCGAATGATTGGCTGCCAATTCTTGCTTGTGTGTCTCGCCATTGGACAATTGGAATTTAAAAAAAAAAAAAAAGGACAGCAAAAATGTAAATTGAATTATTAACAAACAACGATGTGTATTCTGTATATTCTCTGTAACTTGCTACACACATTCCCGTCATGCATTTGAAAAGATAAATGCAGGAACATAAAGCACGGGTGATGAAATCAAAAAGGGCTTGCCCTTTTTGGAACAATAAACGGCCTGCGCTCGGGCATCTCCTCTCGCTTTCTGGGCATGATGAAGTAATGAGGCAGTTCTCTTTTCACCCTATCTACCTGAAAGTCAAGCCGATGTAGTAATATAGTCTATAGTATGTGCTGCAAGCTTAGCAGACGAGAGATGGCAAAATGTCTCCAGATAAATATTAGCAGTCTGCATTTTTGTTTCTTGTGTGCATATTTATCTATGTAGGGCCTACCTGTTCGGTCAATGGATTGTGTATACCCATCTATCTATCTATCTATCTATCTATCTATCTATCTATCTATCTATCTATCTATCTATCTATCTATCTATCTATCTATCTATCTATCTATCTATCTATCTATCTATCTATCTATCTATCTATCTATCTATCTATCTATCTATCTATCTATCTATCTATCTATCTATCTATCTATCTATCTATCTATCTATCTATTTAATCTACATACCTACCTACTTAATACCTACCAAAAACCCCTCGCTAACTACCAACCTACTTATTAACTCACCTATCTATTTTTCTGGTCCGTTTTGAAGTACATGTATATTATCCATAGAACAGATATCTACCAATCACTTAAGACCACCCCACTCCACCACCTCCCTTCCTCAAATACATAAAACATGCGTTATTTTCAAAAACTCGGTTAGTCTTGCATCCGTGTCTGAAAGGCGTTGTTTGTTGTTCCAATAGCCTTCTTGGTGTTTTTGTGACATTTATGAAGTATCATCTTTTCGCATGAACGCTTAAGCCACTCCTTCGATCCATGCTCGTTGTCACATAATACGTCGTTATCTTTTACGCATTCTCTCTCTCTCTCTCTCTCTCTCTCTCTCTCTCTCTCTCTCTCTCTCTCTCTCTCTCTCTCTCTCTCTCTCTCTCTCTCTCTCTCTCTCTCTCTCTCTCTCTCTGATGATCTAGTTTTTCACTTTAATATACCGGTACCTTACTTCTTAATTGTAATCAGATATTGTAAATGTATGCTTTTATACTATTTATAATGTTGCATCGCCGTTAAACTAATACCTTGTATGTTGGAGAATGTCTGGATACCTAGCAATAAAGATGAGTAAGAGGAAGGGCAAAATGCAAGACGGGCATATATGTACGATTCTCATCTATCAGTCAATACCCTTTGCCTCCCTAAGGAGCATAGGTCATAAAACTGGATCTCGTGTAGTGGAGGCGTCAACAATTCACTCCCTGTGGCAGTATCTGCTTGGGACTCAAAGTTGCTCACCTGTGAGAACATTTTCCGCATGCGCTGACAACACATGAAGTCCCATTCAGCAGATTTCCAAAATGTCACGAGTTCTTATTATATGCCACCATTATCTGATTACGTTTCAAATTATGTCTTATTTACTGTATGAATGGTTTAGATTGTGTTTGTTAGTTTTTTTTTTTAAATTTTATTTAAAAAAATTTTTTTTTTAAAGGTATTAATTTTTGTTAATGTATTTTAATTAATAATTCCCCCCCCCCCCTCCCCCTCCCTTAAATTTGATTATGTCTGGATGTTACAAATGTATGTTATTATTTTACCTCGATAATGTTGTATGCTTAAATAATGCTAAAAATACATGTGCTATTGAAATGATACGGTATGAAAGGTGAGCGAAAGGAAGGGCAGAATGTTAGACGGGCCTGCGTGCCCAATTCTCAACCCTTTGAAAATAAAGTTCGTTCGTTCGTTCTCTCTCTCTATCTCTCTCTCTCTCTCTCTCTCTCTGCCATTATCTATTCACTTCTCATTTTGGAGCACATAATTCTGTGTCCCAGTCACTGTTTACATTTTCACACTTCGATTCATGTCAGGTCAAGGCGTCATTGACCATCCTTAATAATTGTAAACTCTTAAGTGATTGCACCAGATTGTCTTCAGGCGTGAATTGTTTGTTTACGATTGCGCAACCCACTTCCATACAGACTGGTCAATCGATGTGTGTCGCTTCAGAGTTAATACAAGCGACTAGGAGTGTCTAAGTGATGCAATCACTTCCCTCGAAGTTACCTGTGATGATACTTACAGATAATGTCAATCTGGGGAGAAATTTTAAAGTCGTGAGTGTAAACATGATCAATAATGGACGGAAGCTGGCATACCATATGTGGCGATTGTAAACAACACATTTATTGTCGCGTTTGTTATGTAGGAGCCAATTTTGTCATTTGAGAGCTAATCATAGACAATCTGTAAACAAGTTAAAAGGTAGTTAGTGGTCACAGAGACATGATTTGTTAGAAGAATGCTAGGAATATCGTGGACATATAAAAAGAATGATGAGAATGTCATGAACAGATAACAAGAGCGGCGAGAATCTTATGAACAGATAAAAAGAACGGTGAGAATGTCCTCATTCATGCATTTCATTTAGTTTCATGATCTCTAGATTCTTCAGATCAACACATTCAAGAAAAAAACCGATAGACTGAATAAGTATGGCCAGCAGGTTGGTCTGAACATCAATCTGAAGAAGACAGAGGTCATGACACTAAATGTGGGCAATCCTGAGCCAATAACAGTAAGGAACCAAAAGTTAGAACAGACAGACACATTTTCTTACCTAGGATGCATAGTAACACCTGGCGGCGGAACAAGCAAGGACATTAACAACATAATGAATAAAGCGAGAACAGCCTTTGCTGGTCTCAACAACATTTGGAAGTCTTCACAGTACAGCACAATCACCAAATTAAGACTGTATGAGAGCTGTGTACTTTCTGTGCTTCTCTATGGTGCGGAATGCTGGAGAGTAACAGAGAAGGAAATGTCGAAACTATCCTCCTTCCACACAATCTGCCTAAGGAAAATTCTCTGAATCTTTTGGCCAAACACCATCAGCAACCAAGAACTACTTATTCGGAGTAACCAGGAGGACACGCACACCATCATAGCTGGCAGACGCTGGAGTTGGGATGGCCACGTCCTCAGAAGGGACTCTGATACCATCACAAGAACAGCTATGCTATGGACCCCCGAGGGAAAGCGAAAGAGAGGCCGACCAAAAACAACTTGGCGGAGGACTGTGGAGGCTGAGATGCAAAGAATCAACCAGAGTTGGGGCACTGTACGAAGGATGGCCGCCGACCGAGCAAAGTGGAATCAATTTGTTGCTGCCCTACAAGACGCCACCAGGCGTGATGGCCACTGACTGCTTTGGCGGTTGGCAGTTATGGATTAAAGAAGAAGAAGAAGAAGAAGAGAATGTCCTGAACAGATAACAAGAGTGATGAGAATGTCATTAACAGATAAAAAGAGTGATGAGAATTTCCTGAATAGATAAAAAGAGCGGTGAGAATCTTATGAACAGATAAAAAGAGCCGTGAGAATGTTCTGAACAGATAACAAGATCGGTGAGAATGTCCTGAACAGATAAAAAGAGCGATGAGAATGTCTTGAACAGATAACAAGATCGGTGAGAATGTCCTAAACAGATTAAAAAGAGCGGTGAGAATGTCCTGACCAGATTTTAAAAAAGTGATGAGAATGTCCTGAACAGATAAAAAGAGTGATGAGAATGTCCTGAACAGATAAAAAGAGCGGTGAGAATGTCCTGAACAGATAAAAAGAGTGATGAGAATGTCCTGAACAGATAAAAAGAGTGATGAGAATGTCCTGAACAGATAAAAAGAGCGGTGAGAATCTTATGAACAGATAAAAAGAGTGATGAGAATGTCCTGAACAGATAAAAAGAGCGGTGAGAATGTCCTGAACAGATAAAAAGAGTGATGAGAATGTCTTGAACAAACACAAAAAGTGATGAGAATGTCCTAAATAGATAAAAAAGAGCTGTGAGAATGTCCTCAACAGATAAAAAGAGCGGTAAGAATGTCCTGAACAGATAAAAAGAGTGGTGAGAATGTCCTGAACAGATAAAAAGAGATGAGAATGTCTTGAACAGATAAAAAGAGTGATGAGAATGTCCTGAACAAACACAAAAAGTGATGAGAATGTCCTAAATAGATAAAAAGAGCTGTGAGAATGTCCTCAACAGATAAAAAGAGCGGTAAGAATGTCCTGAACAGATAAAAAGAGTGGTGAGAATGTCCTGAACAGATAAAAAGAGATGAGAATGTCCTGAACAGATAAAAAGAGTGGTGAGAATGTCCTGAACAGATAAAAAGAGATGAGAATGTCCTGAACAGATAAAAAGAGTGGTGAGAATGTCCTGAACAGATAAAAAGAGTGGTGAGAATGTCCTGAACAGATAAAAAGAGCGGTGAGAATCTTATGAACAGATAAAAAGAGCGGTGAGAATGTCATGAACAGATTTTAAAAAGTGGTAAGAATGTCATGAACAGATTAAAAAAGTGGTGTGAATGTCATGAATAGATTTTTTAAAGTGGTGTGAATGTCATGTACAGATTAAAAAAGTGGTGAGAATGTCATGAACAGATTTTTTAAAAAGTGGTAAGAATGTCATGAACAGATTTAAAAAGTTATGAGAATGTCATGAACAGACAAAAGAACAGCGAGAATGTCATGAACAGATTAAATAGAGTGATGAGAATGTCATGAACAGATTTTTTAAAAGTGGTAAAAATGTTATGAACAGAGTAAAAAAGTTATGACAATGTCATGAACAGATTTTAAACAGTGGTGAGAATGTCATAAACAGATAAAAAGACCGGTGAGATTGTCATGAAAGATGCCAGTTTTATGACTGATACTAGAAGGAAACAATAAATATCGTGACAGCAGACAAGATTCATGACAATGAGATAGAGAACGATAAAGGGAGAAGATTTCTGACATCGTGACATGGACAGATTTCAACAACTTCAATGACAAACAAAGATTTTTGACATCGTGACATGGACAGATTTCAACAACTTAATTGACAAACAAAGATTTCTGACATCGTGACATGGACAGATTTCAACAACTTAATTGACAAACAAAGATTTCTGACATCGTGACATGGACAGATTTCAACAACTTAATTGACAAACAAAGATTTCTACTACATAATTGACAACAAACACAAGGGAAAGAAATGTGTAGAAAGACATGATCACCTTCGCCAGTCGGCATGTAACTACGGAAGCGGAAGAAGAACATGACGACATGTAGTGAAATAAAGGGCACTTATATCTGGTCTAATTGTAAAGGTCGTCGATACTGCCGGAGGAGAGGGAGAGAAAGGTAGTCCCACATGTGATACTGCCGGAGGGAGAGAAAGGTAGTCCCAAATGAGATACTGCCGGAGGGAGAGACAATACTATAGTAGGTCTCAGCTTTATGAGATGGGGTAATCAGTTTCCTTTGTTGCTGCCGTTGTCTTTCCTAACGCAAGAGCAGAGTAGGGTACCCATTTACAGCTGGGTAGACTGGAGGTGACGCAGGCTCAGAAAAATTGTAGAAACTATGCCATGTATCGAATATATAGAGAGAGAAAATACAGTGGTTGGGCCTGTCAAGAGACCGGAGCCCCATTAGCTAACACTCCGTGCCTACGACAGCAGAAGATTTGGTTGTAGAGACGATGTAGACCAAGACGTAGATAGATAGATAATGTTATGTAACTCCTTCAACAAAACAGTTGTCACACTTGGCTCACGAAGGAAAACTTTATCTGTGCACGTACTTGACGCTAAGAATTGACCAATCATCTGTGCACGTACTTCACGCTAAGAATTGACCAATCATCTGTGCACGTATTTCACGCTAAGAATTGACCAATCATCTGTGCACGTACTTCACGCTAAGAATTGACCAATCATCTGTGCACGTACTTCACGCTAAGAATTGACCAATCATCTGTGCACGTACTTCACGCTAAGAATTGATCAAACTAGAAACAATCAAAGTAAGTAACATATGGCGGTCAGCGGTCAATATCTGAACTTGTCAATCTTGACCAGAAGTGTGTTAAATCTGGTTTGACAAGAAAGTTTATCTCACTGAGCAGACGTGTCCAGACGGGCAAGTTTTTCACGTAGAAAATGTACGTTCCCAAAGTCTAGTCAAAGTGGACAGCTTGTGTTACCTGGCGTAAATTCTGTTTTCTTTTTATTTTTCTGTCGTAATGTCTGAAATATTATTGCGGACAAGTGTTAACAAAAAGCTTGACAATATTGTATTATCTTGCTCGGTTTAGTAAATTTCTAAACTATTAGCGAAATAATCCTGGCTGCTAACTTACCGATCTGCCCATCCTTGGAAACGCCAGGTAATTCTGCAATAAAAAATGTAAAAGAAAGAATAAATAACAATATAAATAATTTCTAAAATTAAATTACGACAGATAATATTATTAGAACATTCGATAAATTAAAACCACAATGTATAACAGGACTCAGGCGTAGATGGGTTCTATTACTTGGTGTGTTCTAGTTGTAAGTTGACAGAGCAAAAACATTAATGGAGGAGATGACACGAATATCACATGGTGGACATAATTGCTGGTATGCGATATTGCGAGGATTTATTCTCAATAGCAAAAGCCAGAACAATTTTGTTTTGTTCTGTTTTTGTTTGGGTAGTGACAAAATATCTTGAATAATGTGTTAATGACAGGAATAAATGATTGATTTGAAAGTAACCGAAGGGCGTAACTAATTTTAAGGGAGAAACAAACAAGATTTATTTATTAGTGATAACAGGATACTTATGTTCTCCCACTACACAGAGACGTTCTGCGTTTCAGTTAGATATGTTCTCTACCTACACATAGATGTTCTACATGTCAGTTAGATATGTTCTCTACCTACACACAGATGTTCTACATGTCAGTTAGATATGTTCTCTACCTACACACAGATGTTCTACATGTCAGTTAGATATGTTCTCTACCTACACACAGATGTTCTACATGTCAGTTAGATATGTTCTCTACCTACACACAGATGTTCTACATGTCAGTTAGATATGTTCTCTACCTACACACAGATGTTCTACATGTCAGTTAGATATGTTCTCTACCTACACACAGATGTTCTACATGTCAGTTAGATATGTTCTCTACCTACACACAGATGTTCTACATGTCAGTTAGATATGTTCTCTACCTACACACAGATGTTCTACATGTCAGTTAGATATGTTCTCTACCTACACACAGATGTTCTACATGTCAGTTACATATGTTCTCTATCTACACACAGATGTTCTACATGTCAGTTACATATGTTCTCCTCCTACTTTTAAATGTGCCCAACAATGGCAGAACTTAGAGCATAATGAGGAAGGTCTTCACAGAAATCAACCTTCGCTCAAGATGACTCTTGGCTCAGAAATAAATAGAAGAAAGATGCTTTTACTTTAGGGAGCCTCACAGGAATTTAAAGACAAGAAAGCATAACAACTGAGATCATCTAAGCTGTTATGAACTTTAGTATTCTCTCGCGCCTTCTGTGAGGTAATATATTCTATCTCATATTTCTGAACCCCCAGCTGACGGTGATGCAGCAATTATTAATTTTGCAGCTCTCTATGTTTACGTATTTAAAACAGTATGATTCATACGAGTGCAGACATACAATTCACTCAAGAGTTATTAATCTAACTATAGCTTTAAAGTTACAGATATACATGTTTATTAATCACTCATAGTTTAACAATGAAAATACATAAAGTTCTTTATAAAAAAGAAGCGATGATATTTATCATCATCGGATGATTTAAACATCTACAATTTGTATGGCCCACCTAGCAAAGACCTGTCACTTGCAAGTATGGAAATAATGAGCTCAAACTGCATAGTGGTCGGAGACTTCAACAGCCACTCGGAAAGATGGGGACATCCGGTTACAGACAGTAGAGGAGAGGAAGTGGAGGACTGGGAGATAGACACAAACCTTCACCTTATCAACAGGCCAGATGATAAACCCAGTTTCTACTCTAGAAGATGGCACACCACTTCCACTCCAGACCTAGCTTACGCCACAGGGGACATCTTTCACAAAATTGACCGACAGGAGGCCAGCTAGCAGGCAGGAACCACAGACCAATAAAGCTAGTGGCTAATATGGAGTATGTTCCACATGAAGTGAAACCATTGCCACGATGGAATTACAAAAGAGCTGACTGGGACAGTTTTGCAGTGCTGACTGACAGTCTGTGCGAGACCATCAACACACGAAACAACAGCATGAAAAATATGGTTGAAAGCCTTAATAGAGAACTACTTCAAGCAGCTATTGAGACTATTCCGAGAGGGGCAAGAAAGAACTATAAATCATACTGGAATGAAGAACTGCAAAAACTTGAAGATGAGGTAACAGAAGCCAGAGACACGGCAGAAACAGAACAAACAACTGAGACAAACATCTTGCTCAAAGCAACCACTGCAAAGTACAAAAGAACATTAAATAAAACAACAAAAGACTGCTGGAAGCTGTCACGGATTTGCCTCCTCTGCTTTGCAGTTTTGGTCCAACAGTGGCCAAAACTCAAGAGTATCTAATATGGGTCTTCAAAGGTGTCTACCTTCTCACAAGATTACTCTTGGCAGAGTTGTAGATAGAAGGATAATGATGCTTCTATCTCAAGGGTGTGTTTACAAGATATTTCAGAAGTCAAGAACAATGCTGCTTTGGGCAGGGCAATTGTTAACTTATATCTGATCCGCCGCCTTTTATGAAGAATTAAGCAATTATTAATTTCAGCTCGTTTAAGCCCCCACCCAGATTTACTCAGTGGAATTCTTATTATTATTCTGGTAAAACTGTGTTTAGAGTGTATTTAGTAAATTGACTGAGACAAACATGCAGTACATTCCAAATGATTAAATCATCGTTAAATTTGTATATTTACAAATAACAAATTTAATAATCAACTAAGTTTTAACAGTTTAAAACACTGAATAATCTTTAACAGAAAATATTCATCATTGTGTAATGGTATGTTGTTTTATGTAAGAAGTCACTTGGCAGCTTTTGGGTTTGACTTAGCTGCAAATTGTCGTTTCTGCCCCCGCTGGGTTTTTTGGGTTCTGTGCAGATAGGTCACTGGAGTTCTCGCGTCTCTGGTGAAGATTAAAGGCGCAGCACGTTCCAAGTAAGATCAGGGAGTAACTGCAAAGCTGGTCCCGCATCTTTAAGACCCTCTGATGATGGTGTCTAGCTCGACGTCAGGCCACTTCTACCCTCACTTTGTTCCAGAGATTAATACCCTCACTGGTACCACCAACTAATATGGTAAAAGAAGAGAAACGAGTACCCTCTGAGTATTGAGTCTCCTGGCACATACTTATGTGTTTCCATCTTCCTATTCCACCATCCCATCTACCTCAGAATTTACCCTCTATGAGAATTAGGCTTAATCCCTCGAGAGAAAACTTTCTTTAAATTTAAATTGAATAGCCTTATATTTATTTCACATTCAAATGAACAGGTTAATAGTATAGATAGAATATGTTTACATTTACATTTACACTGGTTGAAAATGTTCACAATATAGATTGAATATGTTTTCATTTAAATATACACTAGCTGAAAAGCTTGAAAACTTTCATTAATTTTAAAGTAAATATGTTTACATAGACATTTACACTGGTTTGAAAATGTAAATATTATACTTAGAATGTACATCATTTTTTGAAACTTGCGATTAGCAGAACCAGCCCTTGAAGTGGTGGTTCATGAAATCATCATTCTATATGCTGAGATTGACAGCCTCAAATGACTTGGACACCCACTAGCAATTTTCACATATTAATATTCAAATGGCAATATATACATATTAGTTCACATGTTAGTAATGAAAAATATAGAAGGTAAAATGTATAACTTACGCCAATCTTGGCTCACAGACTGTTTGCTCAGAGAAATAAAGGCAATGGAATAGGCCTCTTACACGTTTCTGGGGTGTTGTTATGTTAACAATGAATTCCCACTATGACTCCGTGTTTTAGATTCCTCAGATTCCCGTTGTCCTTGTTAAATGGTAGAGTTTATTCTGGGCTCTGAAGTCCTCAAAATTGCTCAAACAATGGTTCGGTTTCGATATAAGAATCTTGATTCTAACTTCTGACAGTCTGGTGGTCGTCTTGGCAAGCGATTCTCACAGTGAACTAGACTTGCAAAAAATGTCAGATTATATTGTAGGTTTTCTGCCCCCGCTTTTCCGGGCTGTTGGGACAAACGCCCAATCGACGCAATTGTTATTCGCGCCTCAAAGTATCAGGCAATCGTATTAGAACGTTTAAATTTATGGCACTTAATGATGAAATATTTTGCATAACTCATCTAGTGCAAAATTTCAAACGTTACTTTTCTAAAATTTGGCTGTAAACATCCGATTATTACTTGGTCAATTTACGTCTCTCACACTTCAACGTGTCCTCCCAAATTGGGGGATTATCTGACGTGCCTATCCCACGTAATTCAACCGTCGTTATCAGACTATGACTCGGCGCAATTCGGCCGTCTTGTCTGGACATTTCGTGGTTTATCCGTACCTCCAATATTCAAGTCTATTATTCTGTAGATTGTAAAGGATTACGCCCATCATGTGCAAACACTGTCATTAGCCTTTCACCTGGGATAAAATGTGGACCGTCACGTTTTTGTGATCCAATTAGTCCCTCAGGGATGGACTGGCGAATTGAAGTGTGAAAGTTATGTAAACATTGACCTTCGGATGAGTTTTCTGTGTTGACAAATAAGGGCAGGAGGGAGAGAGAAAATAACAAAATATCACTCGCACAGGAATGTAATGCAATCCTGCCGGAGTGGACATGAGAGCGCACAAACCGTTTTATGACAGAAACAGACAACAGCAAATCTCAACCTAGATAAATAAGAGAAAAAACTGTGAAAACTAGTTAGAGCTTTGAACAACGAAGAACCCTACAAAATCACATCACAATCAAACAAGGTGAAAATATGCTCTCAGGAAAAAAAGCTGCAAATGCACTCATGGAACACTATGCTGGTGCAAACCACATTGATGTCCCGATAGAAAGAAGAATGGCCATCACTGATGAACAAAGGAGTCATGACAACAAAAAGCTTGCACCAGAAGAACACATGATGGCAAAGTTAACAATGCAAGAAATGTAAGAGGCAATGAGGGCACTAAAGAAAAAGAAGCCACCTGGAAAAGATGGGATAACCAATGAAATGCTAACAGGCCTAGGAACAAAGGCAAAAAAGAAGCTTCTGGCCATCCTAAACTGCAGCTGGAAAAGAGGAATAATACCACAGGCAAGGAAAGACGCCATACTGATTCCAATACCTAAGAAAGACAAAGTTCAGACAGAACCAAATGGCTACAGACCTATCCGTCTAACCTGGTTCGCTGCTTAAAAAAACCAGCAGCTTCGGGCAGGTTGTATAGGGCTCGTGGCATCCTTGGTTGGTAGCTTTTTCCTCTGACGGGAGAATCAAAAGGCGAGCGACTAAGAGAATAGGAAAGCTCTGAATTCAAACCACCGCTGCCTTGCGGGAATATCCATTTATGGAATTGGCTTCGGGAGTAAACCCTGAGGATAAATCCGGAGTCAGTCGGAGTCCCTAAGGCAGTCTAAATGTCGAATCGACATTCTTCTGGCAACTCCTGCGACATGGCTGGTACCAAACTGTATCGGCTACTGCCGTTCCTTTGGATCTACCGGCTGTGTGGAGAGGGGGAAACATGCTGCATGGGCAACAGCTTGATCTCCATATAACTGTGCCCAAGCTCGCGCCCTGGAGAGGACACTCCAGCTTCACCCTATAGGTGTCGGCAAAACACGGGAAGTAGCAGTTACCGGTTATAAGCATTTTGCCCAATTGGCGTAGGGCATTGCGCCAGGGGCTACTTCCGACAGTGGGAGAGGTTCTAGGATCTCACTGGACAGCTACCGCCCGCTTCAAGCTGGGCAGCCCCCAGTCAATAAGGTGTGTCCCGCCACTGTCTGCTTTCCCCATTGGGTGCATGGGGATTAGGGTCAAACCCGAACTGTGGACAGAAAATTTTGCACCAAGCAATTATCGAAAAAATAGAAATAAGCAAACTCTCAGATTGGGATGCTGGAACGTCCGGACTATGTTGACTGGACTATCCGAAAACCTACAGGATGTAAACGATGTAAGGAGACAGCCATAATTAATGATGAGCTTAAACGACTTCAGGTGGATATAGCTGCACTTCAGGAAACGCGCCTGGCGGGCTCTGGAACGGTGAGCGAGAAGGACTACACATTTTATTGGCAAGGGAAAGATCTTAATAAAGCTAGAGAACACGGAGTGGGTTTTGCGGTCAAAAAATCGCTAACTAAAATGGTTGAACCAGGCGAGAATGGATCAGAACGCCTGGTTAACGCTCCGCCTGCAAACTAGCACAGGTCCCATCACCCTTGTCAGTGTGTATGCTCCTACTCTGTACTCTGCCTCAGAAGCTAAAGATGAGTTCTACGAGAATCTAACAGCAATTATCAAAAGCATACCTAGGCAAGAACAGATTGTTCTCCTTGGTGACTTTAACGCTAGAGTGGGTGCCGATAATGTTTCATGGCCTTCATGTCTGGGCAGGTTTGGTATTGGCAAGATGAATGAAAATGGACAACGGCTCTTAGAGTTGTGCGTCCACCATGACCTCTGCGTGACCAACACCTACTTTCAGACAAAACCCCAGCATAAGGTGTCATGGAGACACCCACGATCCAAGCACTGGCACCAACTTGACCTGATTCTCGTCAGAAGGCCACTCCTCAGGTCTGTGCCCTCCACGCGCTCGTACCATAGTGCAGACTGTGACACAGATCACTCCTTGGTTTGCTGCAAAATCAGAGCACAACCAAGAAAACTCTATCGTGTCAGACATGAAGGGAAACCACGCATTGATACCAGCAAGATGTCAGACCCTTTCATGAACGCTCAATTCACTGCGACCTTCGAGAAAGTGCTCAGTAGCCCTCAGCATGGTGATACTATTACAGAGAACTGGGAGCATCTACGGAACACCATTCAAAGTACTGCACTTGCCACCTTTGGTAAGAAAACAGCAAAGTCAAATGACTGGTTTGATGCTTCATCAGATGTGATGGCACCTGTCATTGAAGCTAAGCGCAGTGCTATGAATGAATACAAACGTTCACCGAGTGCCAGAACCCTACAGATCCTGAGGGCTACGAGAAGCAAAGTTCAACAAACTGCTCGACGCTGTGCAAATGACTACTGGCTCCAGCTCGTGAGAGCATCCAGATCGCAGCGCAAACAGGCAACATTAGACAAATGTATGACGGTATAAAGAAAGCACTTGGCCCCCATAAAAGTAAGACGGCACCGGCTAAAAACCCATCAGCGTAGAGAGAAGATAACTAAGGGTAAGCAGATGGGGGGGGGGGGGGTGGAGCACTACTTGAGCTTTTACGCTAGAAAGAGACAGGGAGACGACAAGAAGAGGGGTAGACTAGAGTTTAGAGTGGGATCAGAGGGGTCAAGACGATGAGAGGAGGTTTGAGTCGTAGCACATACTCTAGACTTTTACGCTAGAGACCAATACACCCGTTATTATCGTCTGCAGCCCACTTATGAACATGTGCGTCACGCAGACGGTTAGGCCAACTAATGAGGATCTGGATGCCAGAACTCAAATCCATATTGAGCTAGGAAGAACTCGGTTCAACGGCCCATGAATTGATAGCTTGTGGCCCAAACATGGCATAAGTCTGCCCCCACAACCGGCAATGGAGGCAGCTTGAAGAAGGAGAGCTAGGGAAAGCCAGCTAAGAAGCCGAAACTAAATGCTTTACGCGCAAACTAACTAGTTAGAGCGCATGCAAAGTCACTGGAGGACACTAGCCATAAGCCATTGTTATGCTTGGCCCTGATTTTAATCGTCAACATGCGTGTAAGACACCTATTACCACCTCGCAGTCTAAGATAATTAGGGGAATAGCTGTTTGGGTGACTAGTTGATGTAAAGAGACATGGGATTTACCTCCTACATTGATCTCAACTCGAGAGTCCATGGAGCGTATTGTAACTCCATGATCTTAATTACAAATTGTCCTCCTGATAGGAAGATTGCAGAAAACAGCTTGAAATGAGCAAATAGTCTAACTAACAAGAGCGGCATCGCTTGTCTCTTCCTTAAGTATGAGAGCACAGTGGCTGATGGAATCATTTTCGCCATTGTTCATCTTAATGGGAGTACTGTGCACCTGTTAGCCTGAGTCGAAGTGGACAACTATCCAATATCCAATCACATTGCAGGAGTCCGGGGGAAGCGTGATGCCCAATTCAGATGCTATACACCTTTGTGTCTCTACATTACCGCAACTGCGATTTCGTGGGTGATCTGTAGCACTGTCTGCCAGTCTACACAGTTGAATAGCGTCAAATGTGCAAATTAACACAACATCATCGCTGCTAATGGTTACACACGTCTGGATATTATTTATATAGTAGACCGGAATATATGTCCTCTTCTGTGCATTGCATGGGGCTCTGTGCTCTTGTAGAATGTCTCCGGCAGTTAAGTTCGTATGGCCTCGCATGCAATTTTCCTGCGGGAGCCTGACAGAAGAACGGATGCCTGCCCTTCATGTGCGTTATTGTTCCATATGGGGGATGCCATAGTAAATTCAGAATTTTGACTGATTTGCGTCTTTCCTAGGCAAGTTTGGTCTGTGTCTATTTGTAAACGAAGGGCGCGAACGGCATGTCAGATCCTGGTGATTTATCAAATCTTTTTCTTCAACATGACGCAATCATCATAGAGAATTAGCTTGTGAGATGCGACATGGCATAACATCTGGAGCCCCACTATTGCAAGCGCCATCAATCCTATGCGATCGGCTGAAAACTTTCATACCAGACTGCCCTAAATGCCAGCCATGATGACAGCCGGCATAATCATGTTATAACACCCTGATCACAGTCACTGCCTTAGTTGTATCTCTCCTGTGCCGTCGACTTCCATGCCTATTTAGCATGCATTCATACGAGATATCACAACTGTGGCTGTATAACATGATCACTCTCCTAGAAACTTTACCGCCTAGTTTGGCAGTCGAACGTTCAACAGCACACGTATTCAAAATCTAGTTGGAGGATGTGTGTCAGTCGAGAGCAGTTAATGTTCAGAAAGCATCTGACCGCAACGACTTAGCGATGTTAGTGCTCGTTAACCTTCTCACAGGAGGCCCACTCTGCTACTGTCGAGTCCCCCTTATAGCGTGTAGAGCCGAGTCCTCTTGCAACAGTGAGAGTTACGTAGGAAACAGTTATATATACCGACCGAAAGTAGAGTATGACTGAGTACTAAGAGTATTATTGGTTGCCAGGACGGTTTTGTTTCGACACGGTATTACACTGGGCGCGTAGACGCAATTAGATAAGATCGTTACAGCTTCAATACTTACCCTTCGTAATACAGAGTTAACTGTAATTCGGCACCAGTCCACAATTCTACAAGGGGGGGGGGGGATGCCGCATTACGGCTTATGTTTATAAGGTCCGCATTGCAAGTCCGAATATTTTGGGGGTGGGTATTGCGGTTTGTTGTTTTATGTTGTTGGGGTGAGGTTTGGAGTGGGTGTCCCACCTGTGATGTGGTTGTATGGTGGGGACAAGCCAATAATTCGTTTAAGTTCGAGTTATGCAAGGGGTTGGCATTGGTAGGGGGTGTTCCTGTATGTTTTGTTGGGATATTATATAGTCGTCACCCTGCAGACAGTGGTATAATGTCGTATTGATGTACATCGCTGAGGTCTTTTTGAACGGTGTTTGTTGGTCTTGGGCGCAGTGGGGGGGGTTTAAAGGTTATCCATGTGCATCGGTGGTGTTTGATCCAAAAGGTGTTGTGTAAAGGTTTTGGGGTGGGGGGGGAATGTGGGGGGTTGCTAGGGCGTATTTTCGGTCAATTATCAACTGTTGTATGGGTGGACAAGGAATGCAGGGTGGGGAGACGACACATGATTGCGAGGGTTGGGGTGAGGGAGGGAGGTGGTTCCAAGAACTAAGGGACAGGGTGTGGTGGGGGTGTTTGAGGGTTTGAGTCGTTAGTACAGTCATTGACGGTGGCTCTGATGTTAAGACACCCCAATAAATAGCGGGGGGGAAAAATGTTGGGGGATGGGCCTATTAAGTTGATTATTAATGTCTATATTGGTTGAAAAAATACTTCTCTCTTCCTCATACTAGAGACACCCCCATCTTTTGGGTGGGGCTCCCATTTTAACCAGGATTAACGGGGTAGATTTGGGGGTATGAAAGTATTGTCCTAAGAGGTATCCCTCCCTGGGAAAGACTAGTTGGATGAAAGGAAAAACTGGGAGTTTATTTCAAACGAATGACACCTATGTATCTATGTAGGTTTGGGGGTATGAAGAGGTGCTTTTTATGGAATTTATGTGATCTGCTTTTTTGGCATACCGCAGGGTCAGTTGGGTTGGGTAAACAAGGGGATTCAAAGCCTAGCTTGGTGTAACTCCTGGTTCGTTAATCCAGGTGATGATTGGAATGTCTGGAGTTTGTGGACTAAACATATTTTTAATGGGGTTCTTCTCTTTTTTAGGAGATAGGTCTTGTTTGGTGGTTGGGTCTCGTTGGTTCATAATGCTCAATGTTGATTGGACTGAGGAACAGTTGGTTGGGGTATTGGGGGTGGGGACTTTAAAGTGGTTTACGCTAGGGGGAGTGGTCTTTCATTTTATATAGATTGGATTTATGTGTTAACGGGAGTTTATTTTGTGGGTGAAGAATGTGGTTTGTGGATTGACGGGCTAGGGGCTTTGTGTGGGAATCTTTAATTGGTTGGGGGTCTGGGTGGGTTGGGTTAGGGTTGATGTGGTTTTTCTTGGGGGGGTGGGGGTTAGTTGTTAATAAGGGGTATTTAAAATTGGTCAGGGTGGTGGGGGTGGGGGTAGGGGGGGGGTGTGGTGGGATTATTTTGGAGTAGTGGGGGAGTTGTGGGGTTATGGGGTTAGCAAACCTTTTTGGATTGTGGGTTTGGTGGGTGGGGGGGGAATATTTAGTGTGAGCGTGTCAGGGTTCATATTGGCGGTGGGTGGGGTTGGTTTCTCGGTAGGTGGTGGGGTGGGGGGTTTTTGTAATGTAATGGCACGGGGGGCATAAGTTCGTGGTAGTGCCCGATTGTTGTTTAACGTTGCTCCTTTATGGTGTTGGGGGGGGCGGGTATAACTATGACTTGGTGGGTAGGGTAAAGCAGGAGGGATTTTTCGGGGGGGTGGGTGGGTTTTTACGTGGGTCTTTTTGGTAATTGGGGTTGGGCGTAAATACATGGCGCACGAAGTAGGGGGGGGTTGTGGTTGATAGGGGGGGGATGTTCGATGGTGTGGGTGGGGGGGAGGGGGTTCAAAGTCTCCAATGAAAGTGGTTGGGTTGTTTTTTTTGGTTTAAAAGGTCTGGGGTGTATCTGAAATCTTGTTTGCAGGGTGGTGGGGTGGTCAACTAAAGTGTGTGGGGTGTTAGGTTGGAATTCGAGGAAAAATAGCGGGTGTTGTGGGGTGGGATATGTGGAAATACTGGGGTAGGGTTTATTGCGTGGGTTGGGGAGGGGTGGATAAGTTGGGTGGTTTCCATTATAGGGCGCGCAATCAGTTTGCTGGTATGGGCAAGGTGTGGTGGATGGCGGACCGATTTTGATGTGGTAATGGGGAGTGTGTGGGGTTGTTAACTAGGAAACGGTTGGCGTAAATAGGGTCAGGTGTGGGTTGGTTGTGTTGGCCTGGATAATGGGGGTTTGGGACTGGAGGTGATCTGTGGGTGGGAATCAGTCCAATTTGTCGAGGGTGGGGGGGAATGGGGTTGGGGGGGATGGTAGTGTTGTGGTGAATGTGGCTGCTTGTTAAGGGGGAGGTTTGGTGGGGAATGTTTTTAGGGCGTGTGTTGGTTGGTTTTAGTTATGTGGGGAAAAGGGGAATTTTGGATAGTTTGAGCCACTTGGATCAGGGAAAGGCACCTTGAACAGACGTGTGAGTGGGGTCATGTGCTAGGGTTCGTTTATGCGTGACACTTTGTACGTTGTGTTGGAGCATTGAGTTTAGCATGGTTCAAGGGGTCAAATCGACGGTTGGTGGCTAAAAAGGGTTGTACTGTGAGTCGGGACGTCTCGGTTTCTGTTTGGGTGCTAATGGCGTTGGTCCCCACATACTGTTTAATAGTTTATTCAGGGGTGGTGTGGGGGGGGCGTGGTGGGGGGTTGGGGGGGGTGGGGGGGGGGGGGGGGGGGTGGAGGGGGGGGGGGGGGGGGGGGGGGGGATGGGGGGGGGGGGGGTGGTGGGGGGGGGGTGGATTGGGGGGGGGGGGGGTGTTTCGGTTAGTCGCGTGATCTTTGTCGTATGCTTGTGCGTGGTCCTGCTGTATTGGTGCTATTGTGATACCAGGTCAGGGATTCACTGTCTGTCTTCATGTAGTTGTAAGAAGCCGGAGGATACTTTGATGTAGTATAGAGGGGCGGAAGGGGCCGGGGGGGATTTAATTAGAGTACTACGGGTTAATGATATGGGTCTATGCTCAGATTTGAATCGTTAGGGATAATTGTAGGAGTTCAAAGAGGGGGAGGTGCCTGGACAACCCCTGAGTGCATCTAATGGGTCAGGAGACCACTGGACCGGCCACGAGTTGATGCACCAGCGTCTGTTGTTTTGTTAGCTGTGTTGCTGTGATCCAAGGGCAACGTGATTCTTACTCTCGAGACCCGCATGTGTCTGGCTAGTCCTGTCGGGTTGGACTTACTGTGGGTGTGAGGGTGGAGAGGAAGATATGAGATGTGGAATGTGGTGAATATGACTGAAAGATAATACTAGATACCTTGATTATCTCTTATTGTTAGTATTTGTTGTTGTTGACTGAGAATATAAAGTGTTTTAATGATGCTTGTACAAGGCCTCACTCTTTGCGCGAGCGTCTGTACGTCACGCTCTTGCCTTGATGTTACAAGACAGAGAATATTTATGTTAAGTTATCCAAAAGTATGTTAAGGAAGCAAAAGAACCTGTGGTACACAGCTGCTTTGCTATTGGCTGTTTTGTGCTTTGCCTTTTTGATCTATATTGAGTTTGCCGCTTTTGATTACGAGCTTTTAGTTGTGGATCGTTTTATTGTTGGCGGTTTTTTATTTGCGTTTTTTTGGCGTTTTATTTTTTTGTAGAAATAATTTTTTTTTTTAGTTGGCGTTTTTCTTTTTTTTTTTTATATTTATAGCAGTTAGATTTAATAGTATGACTTTGTAAAATCAGATGGTTCTGTTGTATTCTGGGCTCTCCTGATCCTCTCCTCTTCTCGGGATAATCTTGTCATTCTATTTATGC
>JAMPIV010014852.1:0-237459 GCA_024509875.1 Oreohelix idahoensis | reverse complement strand
CTGACAACCCATAGTTGTTTTTGTCAGCACATTTACCCATACTTAAACAAAAGTCAAGCATCCCCTCTAAGTATCCTTGGGACAGGATGAATTATCAATATAATGTTTTATCTATATTATGCACATTACATGCACTTTCAAATCTATCTAGATAAAATGTTATCATCGATTGAGGGATTAAATGCTGGTAGATTAAGCTTGAAATCCTTTAGCAGTAGTTTATCTGGACACCTTATTTGATCATTGCATTACCAGCGTTCAATAACTTTAACTTTTCTAACTCTAAAGCTAAGAGTTTTTCTCATGCTCCATTTTTGCTTTTCTCTCATCAGCTTCTCTTTGTAACCTTCTTTCTTTCAGCCTTCAGCCTTGTAAACCTTTTCTTTTCTTCAGCCTGTAAGGCTTGTTTTTTCTAATTCTTTTATTTTCAGCCTCTATTTTCAAGTCTCTTATTTTAGTTCTTTTTTCAAGACTCTTTATTTAATTTTTTCAAGTTTCTTATTATTCTAACTACAAAGTGAAGATCTCTTTCCTGAACGATCTTGTTCTCTTTTTTGTCTTTTCTCCATTTCTCATTTGTAATCTACTTTTTCCATCTTTCCTGCATCTGCAGTTTCTTTTGTTCTATCTCAGCATCTTTTTCTTCTTTTGTTCAGTTAAGTTTTATTTCACTTTCTTTTCCTCCGACTGTTCAATGCCTTGGCATATTGAACATTCGCAAATTCTTCTAATTTATCACCTGTCTTCCCAAGGGCTACCCTGCTCAATAAAGTACTCAAATGTAGACATGATGTCTAAAATGTGAGTACAGAACCTGAAATAATTAATTATCTTATTTCAATCTTAATAGCAACAAGACTTAATAAAGTGCTTGTATAATCACTATGTTTACTCCAATCTCTGTGGGAAACAAGACTTGACACCAACTTGTATTATCAAATGTATAATAATATCACAAGTCACCTCTTTATCATCAGTGCACTACACAAATCAGTGCACAACCATCAGTTATTTATCATAACTGCTCTACAATGTAACCAATAACAAGATTAACAACCAATGTAAGACCTAACAACAAAGATCTCTAAAGTTTTCAAATGTAAAATCATAACTACAAAGATCAGACGTCAATTGTAAACCCATTAATCAAAGATCAAGTTAACGCAATGTTAAACCATATAACATAAGATCCAGGAGCTACTGCTAAAACAATAACAATGATCAAAACAATACGAAAACATTTCGCATAAGTCAAATAAATAAACAGCGAAACTAAAAAGAAATGTGATGTCAAACTGCGAAGATATGACAACCCAAATGATCGGCTACAGTGTGTACACAAAAAATTTCGTAAAGAACTGAATAATAGAAAAGAGGAGACCTACAAATACAAACAAATGAAATCAAAACTAAAAACAGAAAGAAAGAGCGAAAAAAAAAAAATATATATAAAAACGAAAATAAAGCACAAACTCGTCACACACCTAAACCAGATAATAACAACGATTGTCGCTAGCCCAGACTTTCACAGTAGGCAAAAATTCGGCACAGTCCCCAACGAAGAACGGCTACATCAGTCTAGAAACCACTGTGACGTGGGTATCTTCTACTGAACCCAGACACCGCCCCAAAGCCGAGAAAACCCATCTACGAAAGATACCTAGCTGTAATCACTAATAAATACTACAAAATACAAATACTAATAAACATATAACATGTTAACATAAATAGCAGTGAAAAATTGGGAAAGAATTTTAGAAAGGAGCTAAGCCTAGAACATCATTAAGGTGCACAGTTCACAAACAAAACAGGCCACTTAACTTCTATGTATCCACACAACGTTCAGCACAGTTCAGAACAGGATGTGATCAAGCATTCTTAGGACAGAATGATCCCAACGTTGATCCATATTCTGCTGGCTCGTCGTAAACTGCCATGACGAAGGAAATGAGCTTCTTACTGGAAACAGCTTCTTAACTTGACCTTCTGAATTCTACAAAATTGACTTGTGCACTTGACCTTACTGAAATCTGCTCAACAGTGTCACCTTCTGAGACATCGCGAACAGTTGTTACGGCACTTGTCCTTCTTCTTAAACACAGATCAGGAAAATCCATTCGCTCGGTTACTTGTCCTTCTAGTTGTAGACAACTTCTCCATTACTGCCGAGCAGCGCCGGGTAGTTTGGGTAAAATATCAACAATGTCAGTAATGCCAACTCAATCTTTCAAAAAAATTATTTGGGATCAAAGGTGATGAATAGAAATCTGGTATATCGTTAAGTCTTAGGGGGACGGGGGAGGAGGTGGTGGGCTGTGGTTTGTTGAACCACCCCTTGGAAGAGCTTGGGTTTCAGAGTAAACAATACAATATATGGCCACCAAATATATGGATAACGGGTGGTTTTGGCTGAATATGATTATCTTGCCACACCTATCACACCTGGTATTAATGTGCAGTTGTAGGTGTCGCTTCTCTGATTTGAATGTTGCTGTGTGGGTTAGCAAGTTTAGAACTGTTCACAGGGTTACACCACTAGGCATAAACATGGACGCTGTTAGAGTCATAGAAATGGTAACTTCGTTTTGTTTTTATAACCATTTATTTCACGACTACAAAACAGTTTCTTGATATATTTAGGTCATCTCTCAGCACTGTATTAACGATAGGCAGCATTCAAATTATATTAACTGATAGTCATGTAGGATTCATTACATCTCATACGCATAGTGGTTGGTAGATAACAGCATTATCATAATCGTTCTTGGATTCGTGAAGCATTTTTATAATAATGATATATAACTTCTGCAACAGTGTCAGCTGCGCACGATCTTCAATGATTCATAGACAATAATAATTATTCCTTCCTTGATCGATGCCTAGCAGATCAGATGTATACAAAAATGTCCGTTTACTGTCTGCACGTGTGCAACTAGCTCATACATGGATTACAGCAGGTCAGCTCTCGGACCTTTATGAAAACCTTCCTTAAGTTCTAAACACATCTGACTTTGGACGTGATCTACTGATATAACGAATCCTGGAACAACAGACAATTAGTCCTTGTTGGTCTAGAGACGAACCCTACTATATATTGATTAACTCGTTCAGAGTTATAAAGGATTAACGGTAACTTAATCTTTGTCCAAAAAAGTTCTCCTCTCCTTTTGAATACAACAAAGGCGAGACAAAAAGGCGTACAAATATTATGACGAACACCTCTAGGATGCATTGTCATAAAGTTACGATACAAGAGCAAGAATTTACTTTTTTTGGACATATCAAACACATGATATCACATATGCGCCTCATGGCAGGCTTCGCGAATAATATCTGGGAAAATAGTTCTCACGTCTTGCTAAATAACCTCTCAAAGACAAATGTTATTTCACTCAGAAAATCACAAGAGCAGGTTGCGTTCGCTCGGCTACTAGTACTAATTTTCTATATAACCTGCCCGAGCTGGGCGGAAAATAACATAACGAAAACTCAAGTCGGGAATCGAGCAGAAAACGACAATCTCTGTGTCGCCGGTGCACAATTTAAGACTGATTATAAGAAATACATTCGAGATAAAAGTTCTTACTCAGGTCGACGCCATTTTATGGTCCCATGAACATTAAGCCAAAAGGCAGGTTTCAGACATTTAACAACAGTTTGACTGACACTACCAAATAAGGAGTTCACCATGGTCACCGGTTCGTTTGCAAGACTAATTAAAGACCTGAACGTGTCAATACAAGACAAGGCACAAACTCCCTAAAAAATTGTAAAAAATTCTCAATACACATCGGGTGATGTCCCTTTGACTGTTAAAAAAAACAAATACAACTATCTTAACTCCCGAATGTCTGTGCGCGGACAAAAAACCCAAAAATCGATACATCAAAAACAAAAAAGGTCCATGCGCTCAGCCATAAAAACTACACAAGGCGTAACAAACACCCCCTTCACAATATCTACTCAATTAGTGACACAACAAAAGCCAGTCCACCCCAATCCCTCCCCCCCCACCCTTTCCCCACCCCCCAGTCCCCAAAAAAAAAACAAAACCCTACCATTTACCTTCCACCATACACAAGTTACATTTCGAGATAAAAGGAATATCATTCTTAACTAACCACACCCACACCAACTACAACCCCTCCATTTTCTTCAACATGAACTAACACAACCTTAATTGTAAATATACCAAATATAACACCCTAAACCTCTCATAAAAACAAAACAAAACTTATCCCACCCCCCACCCCCCCCCATTCCACACCCCCCCCACCCCCCAAACCCCCCCCCCCACCCCCCCAACCCCCCCCCCCCCCCCCCCCCCCCCCCCCCCCCCCCCCCCCCCCCCCCCCCCCCCCCCCCCCCCCCCCCCCCCCCCCCCCCCCCCCCCCCCCCCCCCCCCCCCCCCCCCCCCCCCCCCCCCCCCCCCCCCCCCCCCCCCCCCCCCCCCCCCCCCCCCCCCCCCCCCCCCCCCCCCCCCCCCCCCCCCCCCCCCCCCCCCCCCCCCCCCCCCCCCCCCCCCCCCCCCCCCCCCCCCCCCCCCCCCCCCCCCCCCCCCCCCCCCCCCCCCCCCCCCCCCCCCCCCCCCCCCCCCCCCCCCCCCCCCCCCCCCCCCCCCCCCCCCCCCCCCCCCCCCCCCCCCCCCCCCCCCCCCCCCCCCCCCCCCCCCCCCCCCCCCCCCCCCCCCCCCCCCCCCCCCCCCCCCCCCCCCCCCCCCCCCCCCCCCCCCCCCCCCCCCCCCCCCCCCCCCCCCCCCCCCCCCCCCCCCCCCCCCCCCCCCCCCCCCCCCCCCCCCCCCCCCCCCCCCCCCCCCCCCCCCCCCCCCCCCCCCCCCCCCCCCCCCCCCCCCCCCCCCCCCCCCCCCCCCCCCCCCCCCCCCCCCCCCCCCCCCCCCCCCCCCCCCCCCCCCCCCCCCCCCCCCCCCCCCCCCCCCCCCCCCCCCCCCCCCCCCCCCCCCCCCCCCCCCCCCCCCCCCCCCCCCCCCCCCCCCCCCCCCCCCCCCCCCCCCCCCCCCCCCCCCCCCCCCCCCCCCCCCCCCCCCCCCCCCCCCCCCCCCCCCCCCCCCCCCCCCCCCCCCCCCCCCCCCCCCCCCCCCCCCCCCCCCCCCCCCCCCCCCCCCCCCCCCCCCCCCCCCCCCCCCCCCCCCCCCCCCCCCCCCCCCCCCCCCCCCCCCCCCCCCCCCCCCCCCCCCCCCCCCCCCCCCCCCCCCCCCCCCCCCCCCCCCCCCCCCCCCCCCCCCCCCCCCCCCCCCCCCCCCCCCCCCCCCCCCCCCCCCCCCCCCCCCCCCCCCCCCCCCCCCCCCCCCCCCCCCCCCCCCCCCCCCCCCCCCCCCCCCCCCCCCCCCCCCCCCCCCCCCCCCCCCCCCCCCCCCCCCCCCCCCCCCCCCCCCCCCCCCCCCCCCCCCCCCCCCCCCCCCCCCCCCCCCCCCCCCCCCCCCCCCCCCCCCCCCCCCCCCCCCCCCCCCCCCCCCCCCCCCCCCCCCCCCCCCCCCCCCCCCCCCCCCCCCCCCCCCCCCCCCCCCCCCCCCCCCCCCCCCCCCCCCCCCCCCCCCCCCCCCCCCCCCCCCCCCCCCCCCCCCCCCCCCCCCCCCCCCCCCCCCCCCCCCCCCCCCCCCCCCCCCCCCCCCCCCCCCCCCCCCCCCCCCCCCCCCCCCCCCCCCCCCCCCCCCCCCCCCCCCCCCCCCCCCCCCCCCCCCCCCCCCCCCCCCCCCCCCCCCCCCCCCCCCCCCCCCCCCCCCCCCCCCCCCCCCCCCCCCCCCCCCCCCCCCCCCCCCCCCCCCCCCCCCCCCCCCCCCCCCCCCCCCCCCCCCCCCCCCCCCCCCCCCCCCCCCCCCCCCCCCCCCCCCCCCCCCCCCCCCCCCCCCCCCCCCCCCCCCCCCCCCCCCCCCCCCCCCCCCCCCCCCCCCCCCCCCCCCCCCCCCCCCCCCCCCCCCCCCCCCCCCCCCCCCCCCCCCCCCCCCCCCCCCCCCCCCCCCCCCCCCCCCCCCCCCCCCCCCCCCCCCCCCCCCCCCCCCCCCCCCCCCCCCCCCCCCCCCCCCCCCCCCCCCCCCCCCCCCCCCCCCCCCCCCCCCCCCCCCCCCCCCCCCCCCCCCCCCCCCCCCCCCCCCCCCCCCCCCCCCCCCCCCCCCCCCCCCCCCCCCCCCCCCCCCCCCCCCCCCCCCCCCCCCCCCCCCCCCCCCCCCCCCCCCCCCCCCCCCCCCCCCCCCCCCCCCCCCCCCCCCCCCCCCCCCCCCCCCCCCCCCCCCCCCCCCCCCCCCCCCCCCCCCCCCCCCCCCCCCCCCCCCCCCCCCCCCCCCCCCCCCCCCCCCCCCCCCCCCCCCCCCCCCCCCCCCCCCCCCCCCCCCCCCCCCCCCCCCCCCCCCCCCCCCCCCCCCCCCCCCCCCCCCCCCCCCCCCCCCCCCCCCCCCCCCCCCCCCCCCCCCCCCCCCCCCCCCCCCCCCCCCCCCCCCCCCCCCCCCCCCCCCCCCCCCCCCCCCCCCCCCCCCCCCCCCCCCCCCCCCCCCCCCCCCCCCCCCCCCCCCCCCCCCCCCCCCCCCCCCCCCCCCCCCCCCCCCCCCCCCCCCCCCCCCCCCCCCCCCCCCCCCCCCCCCCCCCCCCCCCCCCCCCCCCCCCCCCCCCCCCCCCCCCCCCCCCCCCCCCCCCCCCCCCCCCCCCCCCCCCCCCCCCCCCCCCCCCCCCCCCCCCCCCCCCCCCCCCCCCCCCCCCCCCCCCCCCCCCCCCCCCCCCCCCCCCCCCCCCCCCCCCCCCCCCCCCCCCCCCCCCCCCCCCCCCCCCCCCCCCCCCCCCCCCCCCCCCCCCCCCCCCCCCCCCCCCCCCCCCCCCCCCCCCCCCCCCCCCCCCCCCCCCCCCCCCCCCCCCCCCCCCCCCCCCCCCCCCCCCCCCCCCCCCCCCCCCCCCCCCCCCCCCCCCCCCCCCCCCCCCCCCCCCCCCCCCCCCCCCCCCCCCCCCCCCCCCCCCCCCCCCCCCCCCCCCCCCCCCCCCCCCCCCCCCCCCCCCCCCCCCCCCCCCCCCCCCCCCCCCCCCCCCCCCCCCCCCCCCCCCCCCCCCCCCCCCCCCCCCCCCCCCCCCCCCCCCCCCCCCCCCCCCCCCCCCCCCCCCCCCCCCCCCCCCCCCCCCCCCCCCCCCCCCCCCCCCCCCCCCCCCCCCCCCCCCCCCCCCCCCCCCCCCCCCCCCCCCCCCCCCCCCCCCCCCCCCCCCCACCCCCCCCCCCCCCCCCCCCCCCCCCCCCCCCCCCCCCCCCCCCCCCCCCCCCCCCCCCCCCCCCCCCCCCCCCCCCCCCCCCCCCCCCCCCCCCCCCCCCCCCCCCCCCCCCCCCCCCCCCCCCCCCCCCCCCCCCCCCCCCCCCCCCCCCCCCCCCCCCCCCCCCCCCCCCCCCCCCCCCCCCCCCCCCCCCCCCCCCCCCCCCCCCCCCCCCCCCCCCCCCCCCCCCCCCCCCCCCCCCCCCCCCCCCCCCCCCCCCCCCCCCCCCCCCCCCCCCCCCCCCCCCCCCCCCCCCCCCCCCCCCCCCCCCCCCCCCCCCCCCCCCCCCCCCCCCCCCCCCCCCCCCCCCCCCCCCCCCCCCCCCCCCCCCCCCCCCCCCCCCCCCCCCCCCCCCCCCCCCCCCCCCCCCCCCCCCCCCCCCCCCCCCCCCCCCCCCCCCCCCCCCCCCCCCCCCCCCCCCCCCCCCCCCCCCCCCCCCCCCCCCCCCCCCCCCCCCCCCCCCCCCCCCCCCCCCCCCCCCCCCCCCCCCCCCCCCCCCCCCCCCCCCCCCCCCCCCCCCCCCCCCCCCCCCCCCCCCCCCCCCCCCCCCCCCCCCCCCCCCCCCCCCCCCCCCCCCCCCCCCCCCCCCCCCCCCCCCCCCCCCCCCCCCCCCCCCCCCCCCCCCCCCCCCCCCCCCCCCCCCCCCCCCCCCCCCCCCCCCCCCCCCCCCCCCCCCCCCCCCCCCCCCCCCCCCCCCCCCCCCCCCCCCCCCCCCCCCCCCCCCCCCCCCCCCCCCCCCCCCCCCCCCCCCCCCCCCCCCCCCCCCCCCCCCCCCCCCCCCCCCCCCCCCCCCCCCCCCCCCCCCCCCCCCCCCCCCCCCCCCCCCCCCCCCCCCCCCCCCCCCCCCCCCCCCCCCCCCCCCCCCCCCCCCCCCCCCCCCCCCCCCCCCCCCCCCCCCCCCCCCCCCCCCCCCCCCCCCCCCCCCCCCCCCCCCCCCCCCCCCCCCCCCCCCCCCCCCCCCCCCCCCCCCCCCCCCCCCCCCCCCCCCCCCCCCCCCCCCCCCCCCCCCCCCCCCCCCCCCCCCCCCCCCCCCCCCCCCCCCCCCCCCCCCCCCCCCCCCCCCCCCCCCCCCCCCCCCCCCCCCCCCCCCCCCCCCCCCCCCCCCCCCCCCCCCCCCCCCCCCCCCCCCCCCCCCCCCCCCCCCCCCCCCCCCCCCCCCCCCCCCCCCCCCCCCCCCCCCCCCCCCCCCCCCCCCCCCCCCCCCCCCCCCCCCCCCCCCCCCCCCCCCCCCCCCCCCCCCCCCCCCCCCCCCCCCCCCCCCCCCCCCCCCCCCCCCCCCCCCCCCCCCCCCCCCCCCCCCCCCCCCCCCCCCCCCCCCCCCCCCCCCCCCCCCCCCCCCCCCCCCCCCCCCCCCCCCCCCCCCCCCCCCCCCCCCCCCCCCCCCCCCCCCCCCCCCCCCCCCCCCCCCCCCCCCCCCCCCCCCCCCCCCCCCCCCCCCCCCCCCCCCCCCCCCCCCCCCCCCCCCCCCCCCCCCCCCCCCCCCCCCCCCCCCCCCCCCCCCCCCCCCCCCCCCCCCCCCCCCCCCCCCCCCCCCCCCCCCCCCCCCCCCCCCCCCCCCCCCCCCCCCCCCCCCCCCCCCCCCCCCCCCCCCCCCCCCCCCCCCCCCCCCCCCCCCCCCCCCCCCCCCCCCCCCCCCCCCCCCCCCCCCCCCCCCCCCCCCCCCCCCCCCCCCCCCCCCCCCCCCCCCCCCCCCCCCCCCCCCCCCCCCCCCCCCCCCCCCCCCCCCCCCCCCCCCCCCCCCCCCCCCCCCCCCCCCCCCCCCCCCCCCCCCCCCCCCCCCCCCCCCCCCCCCCCCCCCCCCCCCCCCCCCCCCCCCCCCCCCCCCCCCCCCCCCCCCCCCCCCCCCCCCCCCCCCCCCCCCCCCCCCCCCCCCCCCCCCCCCTCTCAATTTTTAAAAATTCCATCCCCTCATCTACCTCAGAACTTTACCGTCTCAGAGCATTACTATTAATCCCAGTGAGCGGAAAACATTCATTACATTTATATTGAATATCTTAACATTTGCACTGGTTGTAAAGGTGAATAATATAATAAGTATGTTCGTCAGTTCTATCATCATCCCCTCCCTGCTCCATATGGATCGTGGGCCTACCTAACCGTTTGGTTCTCATAAACCAGTCACCAGCTCTTGCAGTGGTGGTTCATGAAACCATCATGCTATATACTGATGTTGCCAGCCTCATATGACTTTTGACAACCACTAGCAATTGTCACATGTTAATAAATGCAAAATATAGAATTTTAAAATGTACCTCACCCTACAATCTCTTTAGCAATACTGACTTCTGGCTCAGAGAAATAGTTAAGGCAACTTGTTTAAGATGCTTCTTACACGCGGTCTGGGGTATTACTTTACAATAGGCTCCCACTGACTTATGTGTTTCAGATTTCTAGGATTCCGGATTTCCGTGTTAATGTAGGAAGAGCTTTCCTGGGATACAAGTCCACAAGATGCTCAAACAAGGTCTGGTCCGATAAATGGAATTTCGATCCTATTCCTTACTCTGACTAGCTGGTTGTCTTCTTGACGAGGTGAATTTCACAGTGCTCTACCCCCGGCGAAAGTGTCAGATTATATTGCAGCTTTCGCCCCACGCCCGTGGTTATTACAATCTGACCAGGCTCCAATCGTAAGTGTTGTTTATAACATCTAGAATTGCCCAGCCAATTGTATTCAAACATGCGCGCTTTGCTAACTTCTCATGGTATTTTCTGCACGACTCATACGTTTGTGAATTTCAAACAGTCATTTTCCGTATAAGGAGCCGGTATTTCCGCCAATTTTTGGTAATGATTACCACTACAACGTCTTTAAAATAATGTCTTCGTAACAATTCTGTCCGGAAGCGATATAACATTTCCGTCGTCTTCAGGTGCGTGTGTACAATATGTCACCACCTGGATAATTTAATGCCCTGCAAATAAACATTAATCGTGTGACCAGCTGGGTTGTGTTCTCTCCATGAGAGAAATTATGGAATCACAATAGCCATATCCGCGTTAAATAAACTTGATGGGGCGTACGTCGCGTTAATCCGGCGCGCCCAATGTTTGGTACACGAGAATTTTACCAACATGATTGTCGGTCAATATTGCGTCACCTGTTAGAAACCCTTTGAAAATAACGTTTGTTCGTTCCCAATTCCAGCATTGAAAAAAATAAGGAACGAACATTATATCCGCTTAAATCAGGAATGTATGTTACTACATTGTATTAAAAATAAAACAATATCTATATTTGATTTGCCCTTTTTGTTTTAGAACACAACAAAATTAAAATGTAAAGTTCAAAGGCGCCCACTGGAATGGTCCAAATCGGTCTCCGCGATTATTAAGGCCAGTCCTGGCTGGTGGTCATATTTCTGGACGTACAAACAGGTACATGCCAGACGTTCACACCAAACAAGCTCCTATTGGTACAATGGGAGTCAGATCTAAACATTGAGCAAGCAACTGTAAATTAACATTGGAGACATCAGGTATATGGTTACCCGGGAGAATGTTATAAATCCTATGGACAGGTTAGATAACTAACGAACATTGCTGGAGAGTTGCTATGTCAAAGAAACAGGTTTTAATAATAGTGTCCTACGTGTTGTATATAAGAGGTGTCCTGAAGTTCTCAAACGACGCGTTTGCTGTCAAATGCGTTCAGAAACCAGTTTATAAGCAAAGAATGGAAAAAGGCGAATGGAGTCTAAAACTCGAAGGACTAAATGCCACAGACATCAGTCAGTTCACACCAATCTCACTACTGAATGTGGAAGGGAAGAAATTCTTCCCAGTGATGGCTAAAAGACTCACCACGTACCTCATGGAGAATGGGTACATAGACACTACCATCCAGAAGGCGGGTATATCAGGTATTCCAGGGTGTCTAGAGCATGCCACAATGATCTGGGAAGTAATTCAAAAGACAAAGTCTGACAGAACAAATCTCCATGTCATCTGGTTGGATCTAGCTAATGCGTACGGATCCGTTCCTCACCTGATGCTGTGGCTGGCCCTGGAAATGTACCACAAGAAATTGCAGCAATTTTGAAGCTGTATTTCTGAGGTTTCTCTGTCAGATGTTCAACCAGAGAGTACACGACGAAGTGGATTGACTTTAAAATCGGAATTGCGATGGGATGTACCATCACTATGGTACTATTCGTGTTGGCTATGCAAGTAATCCTCAAAGCGGCTGAAGGATTTGCGAGAGGACCAAAACTCAATGGAAAGTGTCACATGCCACCGCTTAAAGCATTCATGGATCACACAACTATTCTGACATCACATGAACATCAAGCCCGGAGAATGTTAGCGCGCATGGATGAACTAATCAGCCAGTGCAGAATGAGCTTCAAACCTACTAAGTCTAGAAGCCTCTCAGACAGGAAAGGGAAGATATCTGAGGTCACATTCATGGTTTCAAACCAGAGAATCCCTACTATTATTGAGAAACCTGTTAAAAGTTTTGGCAGGGTGTATGATGTCTCATTAAAAGATTCAAAGGCAGTTCAGAAGACAGTATAAATGGCAAATAGAGGAATGAAGATCATAGACCAAAGCAGACTCATAGTTCAAGCTGTGCCTCCAGTTCATGTTGATCCCGAAATTGCTATGACCACTGCTAATTTATGAAATAAGCAAATGTACAGTGGAAGCTCTAGAGAGAACGGTCAACAAGTTCATAAAGAAATGGCTAGGAGTACCACCAGGTCTGTCAGACGTAGAACTGTACTGCAAGAAGGCAAAGCGTGTGCTTCCTTTCAAATCAGTTGTTGAAGAATATAAAGCAGGAAAGGCAAGGCTCGCAATGATGATATGCGAGTCAGCAGATGACGTAGTAAAGTCAATTCAGCCCACACTGAAAACTGGAAGGAAGTGGAAAGTGGATGAATCTGTTGGTGCTGCCCAAGAGTCGCTCAAGCTGAAGGAGGTAATAGAATACACACAGACTAATAGACGAGGATTTGGCCATGGTGAC
The DNA here is from genome assembly GCA_024509875.1 of Oreohelix idahoensis. Lineage (NCBI taxonomy): Eukaryota > Metazoa > Mollusca > Gastropoda > Stylommatophora > Oreohelicidae > Oreohelix > Oreohelix idahoensis. Next base: position 225,246 of record JAMPIV010014852.1, on the reverse strand, counting down.
ATCCGCTGGTGGTCCAAAGCATCAGATAAGGAACACAAAGACAGGGTAATTTAAGAAATTCGTAAAGCTGAGAATGATAAGAGGATGCAAAAAGCGGTGCAGCAAGCCCAACAAGGCCAATGAACTACAGGGGAGGGAGATGGCAGTAGATCTACGCGGACGAGAGACATATCCAGAAAGTATCCGAAGACGGCCAGATAAAGTGCTACGTTCCTCATCATCGCACCAGATTATAATGATTGAGCTGACCGTGCAGTTTGAATCCAGTTTGGTCGAGCAACACTCGTTCAAAGTGGCCAAGTATAATGACCTGGTCGCGGACTTCAGACACGACGGGTTCCCTGCAAGGGTCATGGCTGATGAGGCAGGTGCAAGAGGTCTAGTGGACTGCCTCAATGTATCATCTACTGAAACTGTTGGGTTTGAAGGTAAAGCAAAGATCAACGGCACTTAAGAGACTCAGTGAAACTGAGGAAAAGGCATCGTGCTGGCTGTGGAACAACCGCAACGGGTTATGGAATTCAGGACAGTAATTTATTTTCAATATAAGGGTTACTGTCACAATTGCCTCCAGCTGGCAGAAACACAGGAGTAAAGTTGAAAGCTGCAACCAAGGTGTAGTTGGTTAAATTATTTGCACAAGATAACAGGTGATCGAGGGGGGGAAGGGGATTAGATTGCTTCCTGTTGTATCGCTCTATATAGATGACAGTGCTGTTATCCCTAAGTATTTTCATCAACACGTTCTGCATATTTCAAAGATGTTTACTCGTTTCCATCTTGTAACTTGTTTTCAACCGCCGTGATATTTTCATCAACACGACACTCAATACAAACCATTACAACCGGCAGTACTTCAAACATCAATCTACTGTTGATTTTTATTTCCCCATGTGCGCTAGGAACCAAACAAACTCCACTTAAGTCGGTATGAATACCAGCTTCAGGAAGACTCAATTTTAATTATTTTTTTTTAATACAATAAAATAAAAACCAACTAATCTGGCCCGGAAATGAATGTTTCCACCAGCAACGATATTTTTACATTTAAAACGCTCAAACTCAGGGCGATATTAAGATAAAAAAACTCAAATAAAAAAAAAAAAACTATATTATTACTGACTTAATGAGCCCACGCTTTTCTAAAAGGTCATAATGTTCGTGATGTCTAAATCCAACATTATTTTTATCAGCAAATACAACAAACCAGATTACTTCATCCAACACTCAGAATCGATCAGAGTTCCTTGCAAACAAGTTACACATATATTCAATTGCCAACATTTGTGCTTGCATCATGCCCTATCGATTGTGTGGGGATGTTTGTTGTTCTAATACTGTTAGCGTTTGACTTTGCTGTTTACATGCAAATAATGATCCCAAATTATATTCCTCCAGGTACAGGGAATAATGTAGTCAGTCATGATCCTATCTCGTTGAGATCGTCGCTATTAACCCTCATGCCTGCAGGTGTATAAAACCTTTTCATCTAAATCCAGATCTACGTCGCTTTCTAGCTCCCATTTTGTCACATTTTTTTTTCACTTTGAAGCTCCCACGATCATGCATCTATGAGATCATCATAATTCTTTATTTTCTCTTTATTAAACTTTCTTTATTTAACTTCTCTCTACAGAGCATCGGGCCGTAACTGTTTCTCTCCGCCTATTCCAATGATTAGTGGTTCTTTTTCAGCCCTATCCAAGAGATCCCCTATACACAGTCTTCCCCAGCATTCATGATTCCACACTTTTTCCTTGGCATATCTAATCCACTCTTCCCATGAGGGTTCTAGTCAAAGGCATGTCTGGTCACTCTGATTATTTCCTTAGTGTGTGTCCAATCCATTTCCGTGTTCTCTCTATCATTTCAAACTGTATTTATTTTTTGTCTGGTTCTAGTTGTCACGGGATTGTCTCCCCGCTCTGAACTAATGGTCTAACAATTGCCAAAATTTAGAGTATACAATGAAAGTCTTGAAAGTTATCTACCTTCGCTCAAGATTACTCTTGGCAGGGTTGTAAATGGAAGGATCGTGCTTCTATTTTAGGGAGTCTTCATAGGATATTTCAGAAATCAAGCACAAGGCTATCGTAAACTTTGCTTTCGAAGATAAAGATATATTTGCTCGTTTCTGAGCCCCCAACTGAGTTATTTAATAAAGAATTACTTTAGCTGCTTTGTTGTATTTATATTGAGATAACTGGTTCATACGTCTGCACTTCTCTCTGTAATAATTAACTGATTCCGTACGCAAGATCTATTAAACAACGCAATGACCGACCGCTGTGACCGCAAGATCTTTTAAAAGACGCTGATTTATTTCGTTGTTTCTTTCTATTCTGATATTTTATACTGCCCGGAATTTATCTCGAACGGAAGTAAACACAAAACTGGGCAAATTTCAACAAGCTTCAACGTCTTTATTTGCGTTTGAAGGGATTTTTTAACATTTATCTTCATCTTTAATCGTGTTTTGTCGTATCGCCATAATGGCCGAAAACACACAGGATATGTTACTAATATATAAACAGGGAACAAACTGTGTGATCAACCATAACTTTCTTACTTTTTCTGTGTTTCTAAATGGATTACCTGCACAAAGAGAGCAGTGAAACTGTATTGTGATAACAATTTATGTTACAAGCCTTACGTAAGTCGAAAATTTTTGTTCAAAATTTCAAGTTATCTTTTTTCCGTGTACATGTTATCTGTTATAACATAAACATAACATAAAATTAGCTAAAAAGGCATATGGATTTATATTGTTCATCCAATGTACTTTAATTTGATATATAATATGTTATACTTAACTCATGATTAGACACACATTGTCAGTAAACGAAAATTATGTATGTGTAAATTTTTGGAGCTTAAAAATAATTCCGTCCAGAGCTGAAAATAATTACGTACGGAAAGAGTTAAAACTAATTAAAATTTTAATATAATAAATATGTACACCCTGACCCTCATTACATCATTCACTTCCCGCTTCACTTGGAGCCTGGGGCTACCTCTGCTTTTGGTTTCGAGCAAGAAAGCAGTGAACGGCTATAAATTACCTCTTTCCACGCCCATTAAATACGCCGGGGCATTAACGTTCTCATTCACAATGCTACACGTACACTCAGTCGCCACGACCCGACCGAAAACAAAAGGTACTAAACAGAAGAACTAAATTTTGAATGTAACCAAAACGGTTAAAAAGAGAACCAAGAGTTTAAAGACCAGCACGCCATACACACCTTTTGTAACGCTATCTTACAAGAACAACAATCTGTGTGCTATTCTTACGTTTTCAACCTTAATTGAATATGAAGCATTACGTAGCCTGTTTAAGGTCTACTATGAATCTAGTGCTACTGATGAAACAAGGACTGCCGCTAGTGGTTCACATGTAAAAGATGTTATTTCCACAGGAGAGGTTGTCATCCATTTCTACAACACAACTAATAAAGTAATGGTACAAGGTGCAGAGTGCGCTTTTAAAGACTGAATTAATACCGATTTGAATAATTTATGGAAATCTGCAACTACTGCAGGAGTCTGTCCAAAAGCCATCACTTCAAATGTGCCGGTTCCTAGCATTCCGGCAAAAACTTCCAGCTCTAAAAAGTTAGCAATCACTTATTCCACTGTTCCCACTGATATCACAACACACAATTCCTAATAAGGAATGCAAAAACGTATCGCAGACAAAACCAAAGTCACCAGCTATAATTGATACACAAGAGACATCACAGAGCACTTATCATGCACTTTTGCTAGTCTAACAACATCCCCACTTACATTACCTATGCACTCGTTACAAGATCATGTTTCAATAATATTGTCTGAGATGGAGATACTAAAAGCAGAACTGAACAGCCTCAAAAAAGCTTACGAACAGCTCCATGCTGGCCATATGTCCCTCATAAATAACTGTGATAGGAACGAGACTCGACAACAGCAAGAAAGAACACAGCAGAAGAATAAATACAGACTGTGTCACACACACACAAGCTCAGAGGGACATTCCAACAGCAGTGAAGTACAAGAATCGACACGAGCTGAAATTATCCATAAAGCAGACCATGAACTGTGCCCTCTAGAATTCCCTGCAGACCTCTGCAGAATCCCTGTCCAGATTTCTAATCAGCAGCCCCACTTCGTCCGGAAACAGCCAGTTCACGTCATAGCAAGAAACTTACACACAATCCCAGCATAGTTCAAACACAAGAAACAGCACGCACTGCCACCGGCACGTCTTTCAAATAGAAGGAAACACTTCATCTTTGGTGACCAAAATGTGAAGGACCTTCAAAAATTTAAATTAATAACAGCAGATACAGACACGGTCACTGTTCGCTACAAAAATCGGGCACCTACGCAGGACCTACTTACCCTTCTTAAAAGCTATGAAACTGATCTTCATGTAGCCAGGGTCACTGTGCTCATTGGTCTGTCGGAAGCGCTAAAGCTTAACGCAATTGCACAAACAGAGCTAAATCTAATCACATCTAACTTCCAGTTCCTGTTCCCAAATGAAAATGTATGCTTTTCAGCGATTATAAATCCAGTTCGCTCATATTATCGGAAATCTGTTGAGATCAACAACACTGAATTGAAAAGCATTGCGTCAGTCTGTGACAGAATGGGGCGACCCGTATTGATCTCTGTTTCACTACGGCAGTATCAGTTACATTTTTGTACTGATTTTTATTGCTTGCTTTCAATTGTCTCACTTTCTTTCTTTCTCTGCTATGTGTAGCAGATATTTTGTATTTTCCTTTTTACACCCCTCTCCGAGATAACTCAGAAATTCTAATCCACATAAATAAATTAAAAAGTAAATGTAAAGCCTAACAAATAAATTCTATAAAAGGAAGAAGAATGGTAAAGAACAGTGCTGTCACAATGACAGTACTCGAAATCCCCTTTGTTTTATGCTTCGTCTGCAAATTGTAACGTTTCCACGTTAAATATAAGCCACTGCATAAATACATGCGTTTCCACAACCCAATAAAACGTGTACTGCAGTTCTAAGAAAAACCTTGAGATACGCAAGTGATTAATGACCTAAATTAATCCTAACATTAATTATACTACGTTACCAAAACGAACGAACAGATGGACTAAGATGGAAAGAAGGGAGGGCTGAAGGCAGCAACGCAAGCAACACTAAACACGCGTCTCGCTATATTAATGCCACCCCTAACACGCGTGTAAGGCCACATGCACTAACTTTATTTCAGACGGACAGTGATAAAAACACTACCCTTCCCAGAGTTAGGTTTTAAAAAAAACCTGAAAAACGCTTATTAGGAAAGATGACATTAGATGGATTTACGTTTGAAAACATGACAGTACCCAGACACCACATGGGGATTGAAGTGAACAGGAGGTGGTAGAAAATGCACATTTTGAACGCAGCCACCTAGCTCCCTTAGATTGAGATATTTGGATTCCTTAGGGCTTGCTGACACAGAATATGTTAAGTGTTACGCAAATAGTCCAGGAATTAATAAATTATAGGCAAAAGAAAATAATGAGGGTGTCAGACAACCTAAAAACTCGGAGTCGCTCAGTGGCAGAATTTTAGACCACCATTGTACGGAAATAGGCCACAAGTTACATTTGAATTGATTGGAGGGAATGATATGTAAGGCTAAACACGATTAGTCGGACTATAAATGCTATCTTTTGTTGTCAAGGGAGACGGAAGTAAGAGTACTTTTTTTCAAACGATGGGGTAGAAATGGCCTGATTGGTTAGGTCTGTTAATATAGTTAATTGATAGCGTTAGTTCGAGACCACTAGTTCAAATAAGCTTGATAAAGCAACAGTGCGTTGAAGCCAGCTCATATTTTTGCTAAATAAAAGCCTGGAACATAAGCAGATGGGAATTTGTGCCAGTATTTGTGCCTACATTCATTGCTAGTCAACGTATCTGTGTTTATTTCCTTGAATTGTGGTAGGTTGAAATATTTGATCTCTTTTTAATGAAAATTGAATGTACATTGATAATTTATGTCTGTATATATGTGCAGTTCAGTAGCGAACATGAGACAAGGCCTATATCTATATATATATATTGCTCCAACCTGAACAGAAGGTGTCGGAGAAAAGTCAAACTACATGGAATTACCACATAGTACACTGACACCTACCTTATGACATGGAAGGACTTATAGCTGAAAGTGCAGAGGCGTAGTAACCATTAGGGAGGTTAATACTGGAGTAAACTGCTTCAGAAGAAGATAGCAGTTAAACTAAAGCTCTGAACTCTGTGTTTGTGATGTATTGTGCTCAGTCTAGCCAGATAGTATAAATTAGTTCTGAAGTAGGAGGTACATCCTTCTTGTTTCAGGGACTGTGGTCCTAGTTATTGAAGCCGCACCTGGTCTGAGCATTTGCTGAATCCAGAGGCTACAACATACTCTTTGGTCCCTGTAGTAACCAGTGAGGTGTCTTCAGAACCAGTGAGGTGTCTTCAGAACCAGTGAAGAAGTCTAGCAGAGGAGTCTTTGCCTGCCGCCATCACGAAAGTTAAGCCCTTCGTGGCCAACAGAGCTCAACAATTTGTACCACCTCCTCTTAAAATGAATTGTATTAATTAAAGAGGGGTAATTAATTGTTTTAATGACAGGAACTGAGAACATCTCCAATACTAGTTCCAACAGAAACAAACACATGCAGTCATGATGTCTAATAAGAATCTATCTTGAAGAACAAAACCAGTATTACCTCATATTACCACATCACAACTCACACACATAGATTACTAATATTGTATGTCAATGCAAAGACCACATTTATATCTGTGTACATAATATTTGTAATTACATGTTATAATATTGCCTGGTTCACTGTGTAGTTGAATCAGGATCACTATTGTAGAAAAAATCAATACATCTGTATATATCTGAAATTTATCATTGAATCTTTTAAGATAGTCTTCTAGAGTGTTGACTGTTTGTGAGTGTCACAGTGTTGTCAAGTGTGGTGGAATAATTAAATTGTTTATCTGTTTGTTGTTGTGGTGACTTACACTTCATCATTTGCATAACCCTAGACATATAACGTTGCCAACACAATATTCCAGAATAATTCTGACTGAGATATAAATATGTGGCAGTAAGTAAGGTTATCTGTAAAACACTACACATATTAGATACAGATACCTTCACAGCTGATCTCAGTCAGTACACTAAGTCCCTATAAATATTTATATCATCCCACTTTACCACATATATTGGGGGCTCGTCCGGGATATTGAATCCTTTACTAGTATAAATATTGGGGGTAATTCACTTCAGGGAATATAAAAAGTTAAAAGGTATCCTTGGGTGGAATTAAATAAGGTTGAGCTCTTGGTGCCTGTTTTGTCTATTGGATATATAATTACAGATTATATTGTTTAGTTAGATATTTTATTTAATTACCTGATATAAAATGGCGGACCTGGCCAAATTTCGATCTGCGGCTGTACAGACTGCAAAAGAGTTGGGATTAGATGGGCAAGTTATGATTACCTATGTCACTACTGAATGTGACAAATTTATTGAACGCGAAGAAAGAAGGTTTGAGGCCGAAAGAAGGTTAGAGGCTGAAAAAGAAATTAAGAGGTTGCAGATTGAGGCTGACAAAGAGGCTAAAGCATTGGAGGCTGATAGGGAGATTAAGAGGCTCCAATTAGAAGAGAAGAGATTAGCTGCAGAAAGGGAAGCCGAGGAAAGAAGATTAGCTGCAGAGAGGGAAGCAGAAAAAGAGGAGAAGAGATTACAAAGGGAACATGAGCTACGACTAAGGGAGTTTGAGTTTCAGGGCCATGCTCCTGAAAATGGTGCCAGTCCCTTTGCCTCTGATGCTACTGCTACTCAGGGAGCCTCAACCTCAGCTATGAACTTTCATTTAGATCATTTTGTTGAGAAAGACGATGATATTGAGAGCTATATAAATAGATACGAATTATTAGCTACCACATATGGGTTAGAGAGAGAAAGGTGGAGCTTAAAGTTATCTCAAGGACTTCGTGGGGCAGCTTATGAAGTTTTTGCCAAAATGCACAGAGATGATCAGGAAAATTATGACATGCTAAAGCAGGCTCTTTTGTTAAGATATGAAAAGAACGCAGAATTTTACAGAAAAAAATTTAGGAATGCTAAACTACTGTCAGGTGAAACCTATCACCAGTTCTCTGCACGGATAGAGACATACTTGGAGAAATGGACTTCTCTGGGGAAAACCCAAGATCTTAAGGAAATGGTCCTTATAGAACAATTAAGAGAGTCCATGGCTCCAGACCTGAGAAAGTTTCTCATGGAACAAGGTGCAGAGAGACTGGGTGAGTTGCTAACTGTTGCAGAAAGGTATCAGGCGGCTCAAGCAGAAGTATCAGGTAATAAAAAGAAACAGGTGGAAAATTTTAGGGCACCACAGAACTTTAATAAATTTGATCCTAGGGATCATAACAAAGGTAAGCACCAATTTGATAGGCCACGGTATGACAATAAAAATAAAAACCCACAATTCGATGAAAGGAAATATGATGAAAGAAAATCTTTCAACCAAGGAAAAGGTGGTGTAAAAATTGTCAGATGGACAATCATGACACTGACCGTTGCAGAAGGAAACCTGTGTATATGGCCACCCTTCAGGTCAGGTCGACCTCAAGACAGGAGGAGGATATTATGTTAGATACCACTCCAGAAGAGATGAGGAAGGCACAGGCTGGGGACAAGACCCTCAAGCCTTGTTTCAGGAAATTGTCAACTTGTCATACAACTCCAGGCAAGGGAGATTTTTACATGAAAAACAAGTTGATGTATAGGAAGACTGGAGCTAGATCCAAAGGTCAGGGACAGCTGGTACTTCCTAAAAGATATAGGACAGAATTAATAAGGAGCCTACATGTGAAACCAGATGGGGACCATGAGAAAATAGGTACCATCATCCAAAAGGTGGCTCACAATTATTATTGGCCCAAGGCAAGATGGGACATTGAGAATTTTGTAGAAAGGTGTAGCATAGCACATGAGGGAACACCCACAAGTGGGAACATTGATCAGGACCTGGACACGCCAAGGGGCAAAAGTAGGCCTGAAAATACAAAGAAAAATAGATTTGATAAAGTGGACCAAAGGGAATGGGAAGCCCCTTTTCACGGACAAGCTTCACTTAACTGTTTTACAATGGCCACTATGCAGAGAGTGCAAAAAGATGTCTTACCCCAGGATAAGCCGAAAATCCCTCAATCGGACTTAAACAAACTGGAGGAAGAAGATGTGGAGAGGAAATCTCTCATCGGGAATTTTAAGTGGGGAGAAAGCCACAGAAAAAAAATTGGTAGCGGTCGTTTTGTGCATGATAATTCTGGGAAGAAAAATCATCACTATAGCGCTTCGAGTGGAAGAGACCATACCGGTGCATGGACAAATAGGTCCACAAAATTAAAGGTCCATATGTAACACTGTTAAGAACGTGGACGGATGAAAAAGCAGAGGAAAATATTACATCCTCATACCAATATGTAAATGAGCTGACCACTCGTTTAAAAACTGGCTGGAAACTTGCCAATGAAAATTTGAAACAAGCCAGGAAGAAACATGCTGCTTATTATTATAACAGGAAGGCAAAAGACAGAGATTTGGCTGTGGGAGAGAAGGTACTGCTTCTTTTGCCCGGAAATCAGAATAAGTTACAAATTGGATGGCAAGGTCCATATACAGTTCTAGAGAAGGTGTCTAGAACCAATTATAAGATAGATAAGAAGGGGAAAGAAAAAATCTATCATGTGAATCTCCTGAAGAAATATTTGGAAAGAGAACATCAGGAAGAGACACACTTGCTAACCTTGTCCATTGCAATGGAGATGAAGAAGGAACCACTTTCATCATTTGAATATCCATTACACCCCTGTGAGACAGCGGCACAGGTGAAAATCAGTACGCATTTAACGAAAAATCAGAAGGAGAGAGTGCAACAGGTTCTAGATAATCATACAGAGGTGTTAACAGATCGACCGGGGCATACAAACTTATTGGAATATGATATGAAACTGATAGACCCCACACCTGTCTGTATGAAGCCTTATTCGATTCCTTTTGCTAAGGAAAAAGCTTTGAAGGAAGAGATAGACTATTTGTTGAAGGAAGGAATTATTTCACACAGTGAATCTTCGTATAGTTCCAGTGTTGTACTTTTAAGGAAACCCTCTGGAGAACATAGACTCTGTATAGATTACAGAAGACTGAATGCTATTACAGAAGGACAAGTGGATCCATTGCCGGATACAAATCAGTTGTTTGCCAGACTAAATAAAGCTAAGTATTTCTCAAAAGTGGATTTGAGTAAAGGATACTATCAAATTCCAGTAAAGCCTGAGGTTAGACCATATCTAGCTTTTAGTACATCAGAAGGACACTATGAGTTTAACAGATTGCCATTTGGATTGAAGAATGCACCTAGTGTCTTCTCTAGAATGATGAGAAAATTATTGGACCCTCTGAATAACCCATGCATTACAAATTTCATGGATGATATCCTTATAGCAACAGAAACCTTTGAGGAACACATTGACTCTCTGAACATGCTGTTTAATCGACTTAGGGAAGCGAATTTAACAGCCCGACCAACCAAATGTTGCGTTGGATGTAAAGAATTGGAATTTTTGGGACACACAGTTTATCAGGGAAACATGACCCCTGACCCAAAAAATTTAGAAAAACTAAAGAAAGCCCCGAGACCACAAACCAAGAAAGACGTGAGATCCTTTGTCTCATTATGTGGTTTCTACCAAAAGTATATCAAAAACTTTAATTCCATATGTGCACCGTTAACGGATTTGACACGTAAAGGACACCCAGATCGAATTACATGGACACCACAATGTGAAATGGCTTACCAAGAATTGAAGGAAAAGCTCACAAGTAAACCTATTTTGAAACTACCTGACTTAAGTCAGGAATTTGTAGTAAGGACTGATGCCAGTAATATTGGGTTAGGTGCAACTCTGCTACAGAAATCAGATGCATTGGATGGGGAATTAAGCCCAGTGGCATATGCTAGCAGAAAGTTGAATAAAGCTGAAACCAACTACTCAACTAGCGAAAAAGAATGTCTTGCAGTAATATGGGCGATAAAGAAATTCAATATTTATCTGTATGGGAAGGCATTTAAGTTGCAAACGGATCACAAACCCTTGTCGTTTCTAGCACAAGCTAGGCATGAGAACACTAGATTACTCCGTTGGTCATTATTGCTACAGCCATTTGAGTTTAGCATAGAGTATATAAGTGGAAAAACAAATCTGGGAGCGGATTTTTTAAGCCGCCATCCGTGTGATGAGAATCACCGTAAGCCCCAGAAATAATAATAAATTTCTCTATGTGTATATAGAATTATAGACTGACATATAACGTCTGTTTTAAGAGGGGAGGATTTGTCGTGAGAAATTCTAATCCACATATATAAATTAAAAAGTAAATGTAAAGCCTAACAAATAAATTCTATAAAAGGAAGAAGAATGGTAAAGAACAGTGCTGTCACAATGACAGTACTCGAAATCCCCTTTGTTTTATGCTTCGTCTGCAAATTGTAACGTTTCCACGTTAAATATAAGCCACTGCATAAATACATGCGTTTCCACAACCCAATAAAAACGTGTACTGCAGTTCTAAGAAAAACCTTGAGATACGCAAGTGATTAATGACCTAAATTAATCCTAACATTAATTATACTACGTTACCAAAACGAACGAACAGATGGACTAAGATGGAAAGAAGGGAGGGCTGAAGGCAGCAACGCAAGCAACACTAAACACGCGTCTCGCTATATTAATGCCACCCCTAACACGCGTGTAAGGCCACATGCACTAACTTTATTTCAGACGGACAGTGATAAAAACACTACCCTTCCCAGAGTTAGGTTTTAAAAAAACCTGAAAAACGCTTATTAGGAAAGATGACATTAGATGGATTTACGTTTGAAAACATGACAGTACCCAGACACCACATGGGGATTGAAGTGAACAGGAGGTGGTAGAAAATGCACATTTTGAACGCAGCCACCTAGCTCCCTTAGATTGAGATATTTGGATTCCTTAGGGCTTGCTGACACAGAATATGTTAAGTGTTACGCAAATAGTCCAGGAATTAATAAATTATAGGCAAAAGAAAATAATGAGGGTGTCAGACAACCTAAAAACTCGGAGTCGCTCAGTGGCAGAATTTTAGACCACCATTGTACGGAAATAGGCCACAAGTTACATTTGAATTGATTGGAGGGAATGATATGTAAGGCTAAACACGATTAGTCGGACTATAAATGCTATCTTTTGTTGTCAAGGGAGACGGAAGTAAGAGTACTTTTTTTCAAACGATGGGGTAGAAATGGCCTGATTGGTTAGGTCTGTTAATATAGTTAATTGATAGCGTTAGTTCGAGACCACTAGTTCAAATAAGCTTGATAAAGCAACAGTGCGTTGAAGCCAGCTCATATTTTTGCTAAATAAAAGCCTGGAACATAAGCAGATGGGAATTTGTGCCAGTATTTGTGCCTACATTCATTGCTAGTCAACGTATCTGTGTTTATTTCCTTGAATTGTGGTAGGTTGAAATATTTGATCTCTTTTTAATGAAAATTGAATGTACATTGATAATTTATGTCTGTATATATGTGCAGTTCAGTAGCGAACATGAGACAAGGCCTATATCTATATATATATTGCTCCAACCTGAACAGAAGGTGTCGGAGAAAAGTCAAACTACATGGAATTACCACATAGTACACTGACACCTACCTTATGACATGGAAGGACTTATAGCTGAAAGTGCAGAGGCGTAGTAACCATTAGGGAGGTTAATACTGGAGTAAACTGCTTCAGAAGAAGATAGCAGTTAAACTAAAGCTCTGAACTCTGTGTTTGTGATGTATTGTGCTCAGTCTAGCCAGATAGTATAAATTAGTTCTGAAGTAGGAGGTACATCCTTCTTGTTTCAGGGACTGTGGTCCTAGTTATTGAAGCCGCACCTGGTCTGAGCATTTGCTGAATCCAGAGGCTACAACATACTCTTTGGTCCCTGTAGTAACCAGTGAGGTGTCTTCAGAACCAGTGAGGTGTCTTCAGAACCAGTGAAGAAGTCTAGCAGAGGAGTCTTTGCCTGCCGCCATCACGAAAGTTAAGCCCTTCGTGGCCAACAGAGCTCAACAATTTGTACCACCTCCTCTTAAAATGAATTGTATTAATTAAAGAGGGGTAATTAATTGTTTTAATGACAGGAACTGAGAACATCTCCAATACTAGTTCCAACAGAAACAAACACATGCAGTCATGATGTCTAATAAGAATCTATCTTGAAGAACAAAACCAGTATTACCTCATATTACCACATCACAACTCACACACATAGATTACTAATATTGTATGTCAATGCAAAGACCACATTTATATCTGTGTACATAATATTTGTAATTACATGTTATAATATTGCCTGGTTCACTGTGTAGTTGAATCAGGATCACTATTGTAGAAAAAATCAATACATCTGTATATATCTGAAATTTATCATTGAATCTTTTAAGATAGTCTTCTAGAGTGTTGACTGTTTGTGAGTGGCACAGTGTTGTCAAGTGTGGTGGAATAATTAAATTGTTTATCTGTTTGTTGTTGTGGTGACTTACACTTCATCATTTGCATAACCCTAGACATATAACGTTGCCAACACAATATTCCAGAATAATTCTGACTGAGATATAAATATGTGGCAGTAAGTAAGGTTATCTGTAAAACACTACACATATTAGATACAGATACCTTCACAGCTGATCTCAGTCAGTACACTAAGTCCCTATAAATATTTATATCATCCCACTTTACCACATATATTGGGGGCTCGTCCGGGATATTGAATCCTTTACTAGTATAAATATTGGGGGTAATTCACTTCAGGGAATATAAAAAGTTAAAAGGTATCCTTGGGTGGAATTAAATAAGGTTGAGCTCTTGGTGCCTGTTTTGTCTATTGGATATATAATTACAGATTATATTGTTTAGTTAGATATTTTATTTAATTACCTGATATAAAATGGCGGACCTGGCCAAATTTCGATCTGCGGCTGTACAGACTGCAAAAGAGTTGGGATTAGATGGGCAAGTTATGATTACCTATGTCACTACTGAATGTGACAAATTTATTGAACGCGAAGAAAGAAGGTTTGAGGCCGAAAGAAGGTTAGAGGCTGAAAAAGAAATTAAGAGGTTGCAGATTGAGGCTGACAAAGAGGCTAAAGCATTGGAGGCTGATAGGGAGATTAAGAGGCTCCAATTAGAAGAACAAAAGGCAGAAAGGGAAGAGAAGAGATTAGCTGCAGAAAGGGAAGCCGAGGAAAGAAGATTAGCTGCAGAGAGGGAAGCAGAAAAAGAGGAGAAGAGATTACAAAGGGAACATGAGCTACGACTAAGGGAGTTTGAGTTTCAGGGCCATGCTCCTGAAAATGGTGCCAGTCCCTTTGCCTCTGATGCTACTGCTACTCAGGGAGCCTCAACCTCAGCTATGAACTTTCATTTAGATCATTTTGTTGAGAAAGACGATGATATTGAGAGCTAATAAATAGATACGAATTATTAGCTACCACATATGGGTTAGAGAGAGAAAGGTGGAGCTTAAAGTTATCTCAAGGACTTCGTGGGGCAGCTTATGAAGTTTTTGCCAAAATGCACAGAGATGATCAGGAAAATTATGACATGCTAAAGCAGGCTCTTTTGTTAAGATATGAAAAGAACGCAGAATTTTACAGAAAAAAATTTAGGAATGCTAAACTACTGTCAGGTGAAACCTATCACCAGTTCTCTGCACGGATAGAGACATACTTGGAGAAATGGACTTCTCTGGGGAAAACCCAAGATCTTAAGGAAATGGTCCTTATAGAACAATTAAGAGAGTCCATGGCTCCAGACCTGAGAAAGTTTCTCATGGAACAAGGTGCAGAGAGACTGGGTGAGTTGCTAACTGTTGCAGAAAGGTATCAGGCGGCTCAAGCAGAAGTATCAGGTAATAAAAAGAAACAGGTGGAAAATTTTAGGGCACCACAGAACTTTAATAAATTTGATCCTAGGGATCATAACAAAGGTAAGCACCAATTTGATAGGCCACGGTATGACAATAAAAATAAAAACCCACAATTCGATGAAAGGAAATATGATGAAAGAAAATCTTTCAACCAAGGAAAAAGGTGGTGTAAAAATTGTCAGATGGACAATCATGACACTGACCGTTGCAGAAGGAAACCTGTGTATATGGCCACCCTTCAGGTCAGGTCGACCTCAAGACAGGAGGAGGATATTATGTTAGATACCACTCCAGAAGAGATGAGGAAGGCACAGGCTGGGGATAAGACCCTCAAGCCTTGTTTCAGGAAATTGTCAACTTGTCATACAACTCCAGGCAAGGGAGATTTTTACATGAAAAACAAGTTGATGTATAGGAAGACTGGAGCTAGATCCAAAGGTCAGGGACAGCTGGTACTTCCTAAAAGATATAGGACAGAATTAATAAGGAGCCTACATGTGAAACCAGATGGGGACCATGAGAAAATAGGTACCATCATCCAAAAGGTGGCTCACAATTATTATTGGCCCAAGGCAAGATGGGACATTGAGAATTTTGTAGAAAGGTGTAGCATAGCACATGAGGGAACACCCACAAGTGGGAACATTGATCAGGACCTGGACACGCCAAGGGGCAAAAGTAGGCCTGAAAATAAGAAGAGAAATAAATTTGATAAAGTGGACCAAAGGGAATGGGAAGCCCCTTTTCACGGACAAGCTTCACTTAACTGTTTTACAATGGCCACTATGCGGAGAGTGCAAAAAGATGTCTTACCCCAGGATAAGCCGAAAATCCCTCAATCGGACTTAAACAAACTGGAGGAAGAGGATGTAGAGAGGAAATCTCTCATCAAGAATTTTAAGTGGGGAGAAAGCCCCAAGAGAAAAAATTGGTAGCGGTCGTTTTGTGCATGATAATTCTGGGAAGAAAAATCATCACTATAGCGCTTCGAGTGGAAGAGACCATACCGGTGCATGGACAAATAGGTCCACACAAGAAAAGGTCCACTTGAAGCACTGTTAAGAACGTGGACGGATGAAAAAGCAGAGGAAAATATTACATCCTCATACCAATATGTAAATGAGCTGACCACTCGTTTAAAAACTGGCTGGAAACTTGCCAATGAAAATTTGAAACAAGCCAGGAAGAAACATGCTGCTTATTATAACAGGAAGGCAAAAGACAGAGATTTGGCTGTGGGAGAGAAGGTACTGCTTCTTTTGCCCGGAAATCAGAATAAGTTACAAATTGGATGGCAAGGTCCATATACAGTTCTAGAGAAGGTGTCTAGAACCAATTATAAGATAGATAAGAAGGGGAAAGAAAAAATCTATCATGTGAATCTCCTGAAGAAATATTTGGAAAGAGAACATCAGGAAGAGACACACTTGCTAACCTTGTCCATTGCAATGGAGATGAAGAAGGAACCACTTTCATCATTTGAATATCCATTACACCCCTGTGAGACAGCGGCACAGGTGAAAATCAGTACGCATTTAACGAAAAATCAGAAGGAGAGAGTGCAACAGGTTCTAGATAATCATACAGAGGTGTTAACAGATCGACCGGGGCATACAAACTTATTGGAATATGATATGAAACTGATAGACCCCACACCTGTCTGTATGAAGCCTTATTCGATTCCTTTTGCTAAGGAAAAAGCTTTGAAGGAAGAGATAGACTATTTGTTGAAGGAAGGAATTATTTCACACAGTGAATCTTCGTATAGTTCCAGTGTTGTACTTTTAAGGAAACCCTCTGGAGAACATAGACTCTGTATAGATTACAGAAGACTGAATGCTATTACAGAAGGACAAGTGGATCCATTGCCGGATACAAATCAGTTGTTTGCCAGACTAAATAAAGCTAAGTATTTCTCAAAAGTGGATTTGAGTAAAGGATACTATCAAATTCCAGTAAAGCCTGAGGTTAGACCATATCTAGCTTTTAGTACATCAGAAGGACACTATGAGTTTAACAGATTGCCATTTGGATTGAAGAATGCACCTAGTGTCTTCTCTAGAATGATGAGAAAATTATTGGACCCTCTGAATAACCCATGCATTACAAATTTCATGGATGATATCCTTATAGCAACAGAAACCTTTGAGGAACACATTGACTCTCTGAACATGCTGTTTAATCGACTTAGGGAAGCGAATTTAACAGCCCGACCAACCAAATGTTGCGTTGGATGTAAAGAATTGGAATTTTTGGGACACACAGTTTATCAGGGAAACATGACCCCTGACCCAAAAAATTTAGAAAAACTAAAGAAAGCCCCGAGACCACAAACCAAGAAAGACGTGAGATCCTTTGTCTCATTATGTGGTTTCTACCAAAAGTATATCAAAAACTTTAATTCCATATGTGCACCGTTAACGGATTTGACACGTAAAGGACACCCAGATCGAATTACATGGACACCACAATGTGAAATGGCTTACCAAGAATTGAAGGAAAAGCTCACAAGTAAACCTATTTTGAAACTACCTGACTTAAGTCAGGAATTTGTAGTAAGGACTGATGCCAGTAATATTGGGTTAGGTGCAACTCTGCTACAGAAATCAGATGCATTGGATGGGGAATTAAGCCCAGTGGCATATGCTAGCAGAAAGTTGAATAAAGCTGAAACCAACTACTCAACTAGCGAAAAAGAATGTCTTGCAGTAATATGGGCGATAAAGAAATTCAATATTTATCTGTATGGGAAGGCATTTAAGTTGCAAACGGATCACAAACCCTTGTCGTTTCTAGCACAAGCTAGGCATGAGAACACTAGATTACTCCGTTGGTCATTATTGCTACAGCCATTTGAGTTTAGCATAGAGTATATAAGTGGAAAAAACAAATCTGGGAGCGGATTTTTTAAGCCGCCATCCGTGTGATGAGAATCACCGTAAGCCCCAGAAATAATAATAATTTTCTCTATGTGTATATAGAATTATAGACTGACATATAACGTCTGTTTTAAGAGGGGAGGATTTGTCGTGAGAAATTCTAATCCACATATATAAATTAAAAAGTAAATGTAAAGCCTAACAAATAAATTCTATAAAAGGAAGAAGAATGGTAAAGAACAGTGCTGTCACAATGACAGTACTCGAAATCCCCTTTGTTTTATGCTTCGTCTGCAAATTGTAACGTTTCCACGTTAAATATAAGCCACTGCATAAATACATGCGTTTCCACAACCCAATAAAACGTGTACTGCAGTTCTAAGAAAAACCTTGAGATACGCAAGTGATTAATGACCTAAATTAATCCTAACATTAATTATACTACGTTACCAAAACGAACGAACAGATGGACTAAGATGGAAAGAAGGGAGGGCTGAAGGCAGCAACGCAAGCAACACTAAACACGCGTCTCGCTATATTAATGCCACCCCTAACACGCGTGTAAGGCCACATGCACTAACTTTATTTCAGACGGACAGTGATAAAAACACTACCCTTCCCAGAGTTAGGTTTTAAAAAAACCTGAAAAACGCTTATTAGGAAAGATGACATTAGATGGATTTACGTTTGAAAACATGACAGTACCCAGACACCACATGGGGATTGAAGTGAACAGGAGGTGGTAGAAAATGCACATTTTGAACGCAGCCACCTAGCTCCCTTAGATTGAGATATTTGGATTCCTTAGGGCTTGCTGACACAGAATATGTTAAGTGTTACGCAAATAGTCCAGGAATTAATAAATTATAGGCAAAAGAAAATAATGAGGGTGTCAGACAACCTAAAAACTCGGAGTCGCTCAGTGGCAGAATTTTAGACCACCATTGTACGGAAATAGGCCACAAGTTACATTTGAATTGATTGGAGGGAATGATATGTAAGGCTAAACACGATTAGTCGGACTATAAATGCTATCTTTTGTTGTCAAGGGAGACGGAAGTAAGAGTACTTTTTTTCAAACGATGGGGTAGAAATGGCCTGATTGGTTAGGTCTGTTAATATAGTTAATTGATAGCGTTAGTTCGAGACCACTAGTTCAAATAAGCTTGATAAAGCAACAGTGCGTTGAAGCCAGCTCATATTTTTGCTAAATAAAAGCCTGGAACATAAGCAGATGGGAATTTGTGCCAGTATTTGTGCCTACATTCATTGCTAGTCAACGTATCTGTGTTTATTTCCTTGAATTGTGGTAGGTTGAAATATTTGATCTCTTTTTAATGAAAATTGAATGTACATTGATAATTTATGTCTGTATATATGTGCAGTTCAGTAGCGAACATGAGACAAGGCCTATATCTATATATATATTGCTCCAACCTGAACAGAAGGTGTCGGAGAAAAGTCAAACTACATGGAATTACCACATAGTACACTGACACCTACCTTATGACATGGAAGGACTTATAGCTGAAAGTGCAGAGGCGTAGTAACCATTAGGGAGGTTAATACTGGAGTAAACTGCTTCAGAAGAAGATAGCAGTTAAACTAAAGCTCTGAACTCTGTGTTTGTGATGTATTGTGCTCAGTCTAGCCAGATAGTATAAATTAGTTCTGAAGTAGGAGGTACATCCTTCTTGTTTTAGGGACTGTGGTCCTAGTTATTGAAGCCGCACCTGGTCTGAGCATTTGCTGAATCCAGAGGCTACAACATACTCTTTGGTCCCTGTAGTAACCAGTGAGGTGTCTTCAGAACCAGTGAGGTGTCTTCAGAACCAGTGAAGAAGTCTAGCAGAGGAGTCTTTGCCTGCCGCCATCACGAAAGTTAAGCCCTTCGTGGCCAACAGAGCTCAACAATTTGTACCACCTCCTCTTAAAATGAATTGTATTAATTAAAGAGGGGTAATTAATTGTTTTAATGACAGGAACTGAGAACATCTCCAATACTAGTTCCAACAGAAACAAACACATGCAGTCATGATGTCTAATAAGAATCTATCTTGAAGAACAAAACCAGTATTACCTCATATTACCACATCACAACTCACACACATAGATTACTAATATTGTATGTCAATGCAAAGACCACATTTATATCTGTGTACATAATATTTGTAATAACATGTTATAATATTGCCTGGTTCACTGTGTAGTTGAATCAGGATCACTATTGTAGAAAAAATCAATACATCTGTATATATCTGAAATTTATCATTGAATCTTTTAAGATAGTCTTCTAGAGTGTTGACTGTTTGTGAGTGTCACAGTGTTGTCAAGTGTGGTGGAATACTTAAATTGTTTATCTGTTTGTTGTTGTGGTGACTTACACTTCATCATTTGCATAACCCTAGACATATAACGTTGCCAACACCATATTCCAGAATAATTCTGACTGAGATATAAATATGTGGCAGTAAGTAAGGTTATCTGTAAAACACTACACATATTAGATACAGATACCTTCACAGCTGATCTCAGTCAGTACACTAAGTCCCTATAAATATTTATATCATCCCACTTTACCACGGTCGCAAAGCTGGTATTACGGGATGACACGTTTTGGACAGACAGGACTGACAAGATTGCTTTCGATAAAGTAATAAGACGTTACATCTTACACACATTGCTGAGAGACTTTACGATGTGTTTGTGAGTTGGTACACAAGGCATCGGAGGTTTGATTGCCATATATGGGACACGTGAGCTTTGCATCACGGACAAAATTATTCCATGTCGGAATATTTTGAGATTACCCCACCCAACATTTTTGTTTAAAATGATTGGAGCCATGAGCAGTTTCATAACAAACAGATGAAGGGGTAGGACAGGAATATAACCTGACGCGTTTCAGAGTTAAAACACTGTGAGATTCACGCTTGCCAAGACACAACCTGACTTGCCAGAAGTTAGAATTCAGAATTTCCATTTATCCGGCCGGACTTTGTGGAACAATCTAGAAGGACTTGTATAGCCCAGGACACCCATTTTAATAAGGAAGGCTGAGGAAACTGAAACACACGGAGTCAGAGGGAATTATCTTATAGAAGTAACGACCCCAGTACACGTGTAAGAGGCCTAATCAAGTGCCTAACTTCATTCATCTGAGCTAAAGATATGTGAGCCAGGATTGGCGTAAGTTGTCATTTTAAATTCTATATTTTTCATTACTAACATCTGAACTAACATGTATACATTGCCATGTGAATATTAATATGTGAAAATCGCTAGTGGATGTCCAAGTCATTTGAGGTTGGCAAACTCAGCGTATAGAATGATGATTTCATGAAACACCACTGCAAGGGCTGGTGGCTGCTTTAATGCTAGTTCCTTCCAGACAACTAAAAGCATCGGGAGTCCAAAGTTCCATATGGAGCAGGGACGGAAAGATGAAAGAAATGAGATACATTTTAATTACGAGTATAATACTTATAGTTTCAAATCAGTGTAAATGTAAATGAAAACAGATTCAGTTTATATTGTGAACACTTTTCAAACAGTGGAGATGTAAATGTAAACATATTCTATCTGTACTATTAACCTTTTCATTTAAATGTAAAATAAAGATAAAGCTATATAATTTAAATGTAAAGAAGGTTATCTCTCAAGGGATTACGTTTAATCCTCATCGAGGGTAAATTCTGAGTTAAATGGTATGGTGGAATAAGAAAGGGGACACATAAGTATGTGTCGGGAAAACGCAATACTCAGGAGCCCGTTTCGTTTCTATTCTTGTACCATAGTTGTTAGTGGTGGTGGTACCAGTGAAGGTACTAATCTCTGGAACAAAGTGAGGGTAGAAGTGGACTGACGTAGAAACGCGGGACCAGCTTGGCAGTTACTCCTTGATTGTTCTGGGAACGTGCTGCACCTTTAAGCTTAACCAGGGACGAGAGAACTCCAGTGACCTATCTGCACATAATCCATCAGCGGGAGCAGAAACTACATTGGCAGCTATATGAAACCTAGAAGCTGCTAAAGTTAACTTTTTTCATAAAACGTACTACATTCAATGAAGAACATTTTCTTTTAAACTATTCAATTATTTTAACCCTTGTTAAAAACTAAATGATTATTAAATCTGTTATTTGTTAATATACAAATTTAACTTCGATTCAATCGTTTTAAATGTACTGCATGTTTGTCTCAGTCAATTTACTAAACACACTCTAAACAGAGCTATACCAGAATAATAATAATTCAACTTAGTAAATCAGAGGTGGGGACTTGACGAACTTTGAAAAAAAAAACAATTGCTTAATCCTTCACAAAAGTTGACGGGAGATCATAGAATTAACGTGCTCAGCCAATGCAGCATTCTTTTCGCTTTTCTGAATATCTTGCGTCATTACAGTTCTATCTACAACTCTGCCAAGAGTAATCTTGTGCGAAGGTAGATACATTTGAAGCCCATATTAGATATTATTGAGTTTTGGCCTCTGTTGGACCACTACTGCAAAGCGGAGGAGGCAATACCGCCACAACCACACATTTATAGAACACTCCTCGTTCCTTGCCACATCCGGAGCTCCTAAGAAGCATCTTTATAGCGGCGACATTACCTTATCCAACCGAGGAACCAGTATGTTGGCGAGAAACATCAAACATCCAGAAAACACCCTCAGAGGCACAGTCAGCACATCAGCATCCAAGTATACTTCAAAACGACACACGAGTGCAACCAGCTACTCCTCTAATGCCAATTACGACCTCGAGTTTCCATCAATTCCCACAACTTCAAACACCAGCCAGACAACACTGTCACACAATCAACACTATCATGACAGACCCCTTGTTAGAACTACAGATGTACAGGAAACAGCCAATAATATCAGTCTTCAGCAACATTCTACGACCGACGACCCACCTCAACAACAACGACCTGAGACACTCCATCCCCAAAGATCTGTAAGTGATTCAATTACACCAACTCAGGGTCCATCTACTGAAATCTCACCACATCCGCTGTCGCACCCGACATCAATGAGAGATCACCCATCATCGTTGTCATCACAGGTTTTTCCTTATCAACCTCCACACCTTACCTTTCTTAACTTTCTACATCAGCAAAGCCTCTTGAACTACGCACGAAACACTTGGAGGTCCTACTGGTCGGAATATCCCATTCATACAACAGCAGTACCTCAGCATCCCGCGAACACCTACTACCAAATGAATCATCTTTCACGGCCAAATCCATCTCGCTTTTATTTTCAACAACCCTCTCCTCAACATTATCAGTGACTGTTCACTTCACATGTCGGCGTCTCTGTAGCACCAGTAATTGTCGGATAATGCTTTATTTATTTGTTCTCAATGTCTAGAGACTACAGATATATAATGCATATGGTTAGAGGTAAAGCCACAAAAGCAAAGACCCATTGTAATCGGATATCTTTATCGAAATCCCAGTGTTGGAACAATGTGACAGACAACTTAGCCGTCCCTGAATTTGTTAGATGATGGTAAGAACCCTCTCATAACATCGGTACCCCTGAAGTGTTGGATGATATGGTACGACCCTTCGTAACGACCCCTTCGGATAGCATCAGTGCCCCCGAATATTTTGGTAACTTTTCGTCAAACAGGATTTTTTTTTTCACCTGGACTCATTAGCTATGCAACCTTTCCACGCAGATGGTCAACACGTTTGCTGATTAATATGTGGACAGTTTATCTACCGTTCATTCTGGTCATCGCATTGATTTAAGGAGAGGTTAAATCACGCCCACGAATATCTCTTGAGCAATCATATACAGTTATTTTCATTAACTTGGCCAGTGGGGGGCGTTGCCAGCATCAAACGATAGTAGCGACCACGATCAAAGACACAGAAGAGATCTCAGGAAAAACTAGCGGCACGCTATCAAAGAGGCAGTAGTGGTCCCTGAAACGCGACGCAAGTTTCCTGCCGGTATTTCGCATCTCGGTGTTAATCGCAGTGAGAGCGAACGGGAAAGCCGACGCGCACGCAACGAGCGGAGATACAGAAGACCAGGAGCGGCATCTCTCTTTAGTCTGGTGGTCAGATCCCCTAAAGTTTCCTGAGATCTAAAAAGGTGTCAAATTCTTCATGTCCCACTCATCTTACATTTCATTTTAGATATATACAGACCATGAAGAAATGCAAAGTAAATCTCGTTGGCCAGACCTTGACAGAAGCACTAGCTATATTTGAAATCGTGTTAGATTTTCCCCTGGATTTTCATATATATTTGCAGTGAATTCTACTCTGTGCAAAACGGTAAAATATAATTGTGTAAAGTGATCATTCTATTTCACTGGATTTTGTGTTAATTTAAATCTATTAAATTAAACCATCTCAATAGTTCCAGTTGTAAATGTAATGATATATCTATTATATTATTTCAAAAGATAATAGATGCTTAAATGATTAACTTAACTTTTAAAAGTCGCGAAGGAATTTATAACTAATTGAGTTAAGTCATATATATAGATGTGTGTTTTAACCATTTAAACTCGCGAAGTGTCTTCTTAAATATATAATTAAATACGCGAGTGTATATTTATAGTCGTAACGGGAAATTCATCGCGCTTTAGAATTTTATTTGATTTTCGGTATATTACAGGTTTTTTTCTTTCATACAGAGTGATCGTAACCTGCGATCCCAGCAATAAAGAAATCATACATCTTAAAACTTCCAGACATATTGATGAAACATTTTTTAAATTTAATCTTGTGGCGGTCCGATGCGACCTAGCTATCATAATTATATGAAAGAAAGCCTACCCAAGAACATTTTAAAACAATCATCAAATTAAATTACAATCTGTAAGATAAACTGGAAGATGAACAGTGCCAGTAGCGATATTTTATTTACTGCCCTACTGTGAGAGAGTACTTAATTACCTGTAACTGTGACTGGGCTAGTTTTTCCTCAATGGATTAAAAACCTACCGGTCAGTTGCTATCATCACGCCTTGAAGGAATTTTATCTCTAGCAGCGAAATTAAAGAGACCACTCCATCCTCACCCCTGTGTTGAATTGTGTCAGTGCCATCCCATAGACTCCTTTTTTATATAATAAAACACAAGAACTCTTAGGCTTCAAGTCCGGCGATAAGTGGGAATATTTGCTATCAGCAAACCTCACTACATCTGGGGCGGGACATCGAAGTACCAGACATTTTCACTTGTCAAGAGTGTAATTGCTGTTTATATAATTCTATGGATTGTCTGATGCTGCAATCGGTAAGCGTGTGTGAGTGTATGAGTGTGCATCCTCACGCGCGTGCATGAATGACAGGAGATTAATTTTTGCAAACCATTTGTTAACTTGCCTACCGGGTAATACCTTTTCTGTATACCCGGCATTGTTCCTTTAGGTGGGATATTTTGTTAACTCGGTTAAAACCCCCCCCCCCCCCCCTTTCCGTTTCATTTTCTTGGTAAAGGAAAGAACAATTGGGAATAACAGGATTTTTGTCTACCACCTATACTTAATATTGTAACACCTATTTCAGAGTAATTAAATTCATTGTTGGGTTACATTACCTATGTTCCTGATAACTATCTATCTTTGGACTGGGTTTATCTTTGTCTAATACAAGCGGGAAGGGCTTAGTCGATACCAATCCTCTTCATCCCCCCCCCCCCACCTTGTTATTTGTATTTTCTGTACTTATGATATTTTTATGTAACACATGATAGTTTTTGTGATTGTTTTAAATGAGAATAAACCTTATAAACTTATTTAGTACTGTGTTGGAATACCCAAAGCCCAACAATTTCCCCTATCTGTTTAATATAGTTTGTATCTACGTGCGTCTGTGTGTTTGAAGCACCAAATCGGTGTGAGCGCAGGTGTGTGTCTGGAAACTGGCAAATAATTGTTTGACCAGGAGAGTGAAGAGAAGATTGAGAGGAACGATTTGTCGTAAATAAGTCTGTCTTTACTCTCCCCAGCACTCTGTGAAGCAACTATTTACTCTATACATTTTCTATCACTGAGCTTTCACCATCATTCTCCACTCTAAACAGGACTACTCTTTCTAAGACTCTTTCTCTCAAAATAAATTTACGACAAACGACATGGTTTGAAGATTTCACGAATATGATTGTTGAGGGTTGCTCCATGGTGTGGATATGTCACGGCTAGTTTATTTTTCTCAGGATGATTTTTGCACCATGAAGCACCCATCACTCGTCGATTGAGACGCATCGCGCAGATGAGATGACGCACCATACATGGTTACAAAATCAGTTCGTTGTGTGGTATCTATAATACGTGTGTATAGAAATATGTGGCATGTCCACTATTAAAGTGTAGCCATAGGCTAAGTTAAGGGCTTTGGAAAGCCATAGATGAAGTTTATAGATAATGTGAATTTATATTCGCGTCAATGTGTTATAAAATATGGCATCTGCCATTGTGTGCTTCATTGATAAAAGTATTTTAAAGGACGTTCATGTCTAGGATGAAATAAATGTATATTATACTGTTCAAAAAAAAAAAAGAAACGCATAGCTATCAGAGGGCGCGTTTTCATGAGTTTGTAAGTAAAATTTGGTGCTAGGGTATATAAAACCAGCCTCAAATGTTCTTTACAGTGTCAAATGCACGTGTTGACCTGAATTGCGTTCGTTTTTGTAATTGTAACAACGCAGTGGTCAATAATGTTTATGACGCAATTTTAGACCAAAGCTCATGTTGCGCGCACGTGAAAGCAACAAAATTTGGGGTGAACACTATTCACTGACTACGCAACTGAAACCCTATAAAAGGATAACGCTACACACATAAAAATTCAATTCATTTTCAAGCAGACATTTATGGCGTCTCTATCGATAAATTTAAGGAATATTGCTATTGGCCGACTGCATGCAGGCGAAAGTCAAAGTCACCCCCAGGCATCTAAACGTGCATCAGAGTACCATCAGTCGACTTTGGCACCGGTTCCAAGCCACTGGCTTAGTTGAAGACCGGCATCGCAGTGGACGACCCAGAGTGACAACAGCAGCGAAGGATCGCTTTATTCGGCTTCGTCACCTCAGAGACAGGTTTACAACAGCTTCCTCAACTGCCCGGTCATTGCCTGCAGGACGTCATGTGTCTGATCAAACTGTCCGGAATAGACTGCATGACGCTGGACTTTGGGCACAACGACCTCACCGAGGACCTGACCTTACGCACCGCCATCGCCAAAATCGACTTCTTTGGGCCAACCAGCATCGTCCCTGGGCAGCTTACAATCAATGGAGACGTGTCTGGTTTAGTGACGAATCTTTCTTTTTGTTGCAGCGTCATCATAGACGGCGTAGGGTCTACCGTAGGCGAAATGAACGTTTTGCCCAAAATTGTGTTGATGAAGCTCCGCCGCACGGTGGTGGAGGTGCAATGGTGTGGGGAATGATCAGTTACAACGGAAGGAGTCAATTGGTGCACATTGAAGGAGGCTTGAATGCGCAACGATACGTCAATGAAATTCTTCGACCCCATGTCCTTCCACTTTTGGTTGCCCAAAGGTCTGTGTTTCAACAGGACAACGCCAGACCCCATTGTGCACAGTGTGGTGAAAAATTCTAATCCACATATATAAATTAGAAAATAAATGTAAAGCCTAACGAAATAATACAATAGAAAGAAAGAAGAATGGTGAAAGACCAGTGCTTTCCCAATAGCGTACGCCTGTATTGTAGAACGCCATAATGGCTGAACAAGAAACCCCCTTTTTCTGCTCCGTCTGCATAAACTACACGCGTTTCTAAAAATAAAACTGGTACTGTGTTTCTTAGAAAACCTTGAGAGCCAAACTGTATAAATGACATAAACAGTAATAAAAAACACTAACGATACGAGGTTAGGTTTTTGAAACTCTTATACTACATTAATGTCATTATACACACTACGTTAACCTAAAAGACAGGCGGGCTTAGAGAGAGAGAGAGATGCACGGAGGAACGCATGCAATTGTACCACGTCGTCTCGCGATTAAAAAGTGAAGGCCAATCCCACGCGAAAGGCATGAAGACCTGATTTTTTTCAAATAAACAGTAAATAAAAAACACTAACGATACGAGGTTAGGTTTTGAAAACAGGTTTAAGCTCTTATTGGGAAACCTGACATTCTACTGATTTATGTCTAAGCTCCTGACATTAGTCTGACAGTACAGAAGACATCCCTTGGTATGGAAGTGAACGGGTGGTAGAAGCAAATACACGACTATCTTCGAAAAATACATGTTTTGAACGAAGCCACTTAGCCCCTTTAACCTTATATAATTGTGTGCCTTAGGACTTGCTGGCAAAGAATATGTTATGTGTTACGCAAATAGTCTAGTAATTAACAAATTATAGCCAAAATACTATAGTGGGGTTGTCTGACAGCACAAGATCATTTTTGCTCATAATGGCATGTTTAAAAAACACTGCTTTAGGGGAAATGAGGCCAACAAGTTAGATACGATTTGATTGGCTGTAGTAATATGTAAGGCGAAACCTTATTAGTCGAACTGCAAATACTATTATTGTTGTTAATGGCTACGTGTAGGATGGGTAAAATTTTTTCAAAGGCTCTTGTAAACATGGTCTCATTGGTTAGAACGTTCGATATAGTCAAATAGAAGCGTCAGTTCAGGGCCAGTTTTGAAAATAAATTTTGTGAGAAGCAAGTGCGTTGAGATCAAGCTAATATTTTTCTAATAAAACCCTGGGATAAGGCAGATCAAAATAGTGCCAGAATTCATCGCCAGTCAACGTTACTTGTGTATATTTCCTTGAATTGTGGTAATCTAGACATATTTCCTATATATATATACATATATATATATATCTATATATATATATATATATATATATATATATATATATATATATATATATATATATATAATGAAAATTGAATATGAAATGACAAATTGTGTCTGTATGTGTGTGGTTCAGTAGCAAACAGAAGGCAAAGCCTAGATATTGCTTCACCATGTAAAAGCTTGTCAGAGAGGAGTATAACTGCATAGGCATATGTGGGATTGCCAAATAGTAACATGACACCTATCCTATTGTATAGAAGGAATTAACGCTGGAATTGCAGAGGCGTTGTAACCATTAGGGAGAGGAATACTGGTGTATATTGTCACATGAGAAGCTAGCAGTTGGCCTATAGCGCTGAACTCTGTGTTTGTAATGTCCTGTACTTCAGTGTGGAAATAGATTATATATTAGTTCTGAAGAAGGAGGTACAACCTTCTTATTTCAGGGACCGTGGTACTGAAGTATTAGAGCAGCACCTGGTCTGAGTTTTGCTGGATCCAGAGGGCTGGCAGCAGACTCCTTGTCCAAGATATCGACCAGTGGTGTATTTCAAGATAACTGAGAAGCAAGCGAGCAGAGGAGACAGTTTTCCTGCCGCCGACATATGAGCTAAGAATTTGTCAGTCAGAGCAGCTCACCCTTGTATAACCCACCCTAAAATTGACTGTAATACTAAATCAAGAGGGACAGTTATTGTTTACAAATAAAAAGAAACTGTGATCCCTTCAATATTATTTCCACCAGTAACAAACACATGAAGTCGTGATGACAAACAACAACCTAGCTTCAAAAGCCAGTATTACCTCATAATACTACATCACAACCCTACACACATATTGTAATAATATTATATGTAAGGACAAAGATCCTTTGTATAAAATTTGTACATAAACATTGTGTTTACATTTGATTGTGATTCCTGATTCACTCTGTAGTTGGATCAGGATATCTATTATTGAAAGAAACTAATACATAATTTAAAAGTTAACACTTGACTTACTTAAGCTAGTCTTCTAGAGTGTTATATGTATGTGCTTGTCAAAGTGTTGTAAAGTGTTGTGGATCTTAATAAAAGTGTTTATCTGTCTGTTGGTTGTTGTGAACTTACACTTCATCACTATCATAACCCTAGACATTCAACGTAGTCATCACAATATTCCAGAATAAGTCTGATTGAGGTCTAAATGTGGTAGCAAAGTAAGGTCATCTGTAACACACCACACTTATTAGATACAGATACCTTCACAGCTGATCTCAGTCAGTACACCAAGTCCCTTATAACTATTTATATAATCCCAACTTACCACACACGGTTGACCACGCAGTTCCTGACTGCCAACAACATTCTCACCCTTCCCTTGCCATCCCTGTCTCCAGACATGAGTCCGATTGAGCACCTGTGGGATGAGCTGCATAGACGTGTTTGTCGCCGAGACGTTGCTCCAGCCAGTCGTCGTGATCTGTTCCAGGCACTCCAGGTAGAGTGGGCAGCCATCCCACAGGCCCACATCAGACGTCTGATCGCATCCATGCCCAGGAGATGCCAGTCGCTGATCGATGCAAGAGGAGGCCACACACCATACTAACGGGAAAGCCCGTACGCCGAAAAACTCTCGTGACCCAGATGCAAAACAACTGTCAATTGATTGGTTGAACCCTAATGTATTCTTGTGTGCAATTTGAACAATTGACTCATTAAATTAAAAAAGTTATTGAATGTCAAATTTATGACTATGTGTGTGCCTTCAGTAGCTATGCGTTTCTTTTTTTTTTTTTTTTTGAACAGTATAGTATAAAGGCTGAAGATTAAGGCGTGGAAAGCCAAATGAAGTACATTGTAAAATTACGATTCAAATCTTAATCTAGCCGTGTTGACAATATATTTACGCAAAAGTAAATAAATGTATAATGTGGTGAAGCGATAACCATGAAAGTTTTCTAGACATTATGAATTACAAGGATTTAGGACTGACGTGTAATTAGTTGGTCAGACAACCCAAGTCTTTTAGTAGGGTACGAGCAAAGGCAAGCAATAGAATGAACTTTCATTTGTCGTATTTTGAAGAATTATGGTGATCGTGATTAAGGAATCAGTGTCAGTCGCTTTCAAATGAGTTTCTTCAATCGATGGAATTTTGTTGAAGATCATCCGTTGATGTGTCCTTGACGTGACATCCAAGTATACACTCGTTACTAACATAAATATACATCTAAGATGTCCTCTAAAGTAACTGAGGCTAAACAGTAGGAATCACGCTAACACCTTAATATCGAACGACACAGAAACTTTTAATAGTAATAAAATAAGGAACTTCACCACGAAGGCGAATTGATGGAAATAGTGCAAATTGATTAAAGAACGAACAAGAACCCACACGGGAGCATCCAATATCTAATATCGCAGCAGAAGCTCTTTTACGCACTTGCGAAGCCTCCCAGCAATGATGGATAAAGTAATTACTACAGTTAATGAAATTATTCTTGTTGGTGATTGCAGTATCGATATGCATAAGCCAAACTAAATATGGACCAACATTATAGCATCGCATAACATAAAACAAATAGTCAACAAACCTACCAGAGTAACAAAAACATCATCCACACTGATTGATCACATCTATGTAACCTGTCCAGAAAACATAGAATGCTCCATCCCTACTGTTGCTATGAGTGACCACTATCCCATATGTTGCACTTGGGGAAAAAATGGGTACAAACTTCAAAAAATAAACACATTAGTATTCAATATAGAAGTCTAAAAAATTTCAACCGTGAATTATTTTTGAATGATTTGCGAACTGCACCTCTCGCCAACGTTTTTCAAATTCCTGATCCTGACGACGCCATCGCATATTGGACAATGATATTTTATAGTAT
This sequence comes from Oreohelix idahoensis, assembly GCA_024509875.1. Taxonomy (NCBI): domain Eukaryota; kingdom Metazoa; phylum Mollusca; class Gastropoda; order Stylommatophora; family Oreohelicidae; genus Oreohelix; species Oreohelix idahoensis. The sequence continues at coordinate 193,614 of JAMPIV010014852.1, read as the reverse complement.
TTTTAATAAGCATGCGCCTACTAAAGAAATTCGTGTGAAAAGGCAAATTAAATCTAAATAGATCACACAAGAGGTTCTTGACGCTATGAGGCAGAGAGGTCGGGCGCATAAAAATAAGGATATCATTACATATCGGACAGTAAGAAATAAAGTACAATACTTAATTCGCAGAGAAAAGAAAAACTACTTTAGAAATTTAGTTCAGAGCAAAACAAACAGTAAAGAGATATGGAAGGCAATCAACACTTTAGTGAACAAACGAAATTTTCCAGACCCACATACTCCCAATACGCCACTTACTTGTACAGACTACAGCAATCATTTTCAGGCAGACATCAACAATATAAAATCCACCATTCCGTCTCTCCCTTGTGACTTAAACAAATTATCAAAGTTCTGCGAGAACAACTGAACTAACACAATTCCACCCGACATCTCTTTTATAACAGTTAACGAAGTTTATATTACTGGCCTTAAAGATAATAACTCATCGGAACTTGATGGAATCAGTAATCGAATACTGCGCTATGCTGCACCAGCAATTAGGGATTCACTGACATACATACTTGTATATAATCAATGTATCGAAAGGGGTTACTTTCCATCTGCTTTTAAAATCGCTAAAGTATACCCACTTCTCAAAACTGGTTCATCTGATATTAGTAACCATGGTAACTATAGGCCCATTTCTCTGATATCGTCGCTGTCCAAACCCCTGGAAAAACACATCCACAAAACAACAATACAACACCTAGTCAATAATGACCTGCTAATCGGCAGTCAGTCGGGGTTTAGACCAAAGCATTCATGCCACACATCCTAAACAAAGATGATAGACAATTGGCACTTAAACATCAATAACGATTATATTTGTGGAGCAATATTTGTAGACTTCAAAAAAGCATTTGATATGATCACGTTATTTTAATCAGAAAATTAGAAACAATTAAAGTAAATATTAAGCTGGGAAAGTTAATTAAATCGTTCCTGTCAGATAGACAACAAATAGTGTCTTACAATAATTCCTTGTCAAACCCAACCGTTGTCAATACAGGTGTTCCTCGGGGCTCTATTCTCGGCCCTCTTCTCTTTACCGTCTACATTAATGATCTTACTCTACACATGAAACACTCACCATGTTACCTGTTTGCCGATGACTGTACTGTTTATACAAGTGATAAAAGTTGCACCACACTAGAACAATCTTTACAAAACGATACACATAATCTTATTAAGTGGAGCAACGAGAATCGCATGCAAATAAATATTAGTAAAACAAAATGTATGTTAATATCAACCAGACAAAAACTACAAAACTCGCAGAAAACAACACTTCAGCTCTACATTGGAACATCACGAATTGAAAACGTAAATGAACACATAACTCTAGGTCTCACTGTTGACCAACACCTAAAATGGACCTCACATGTACAAGCACTCACAAAGCAAACAGCACATAAAGTTTTCCAGTTAGCCAAAATTAAACATTTCCTGGATGAGGAGGCAAGGACAATGTTCTACATATCTCATATAAAAACGCATCTAGACTAGTGTTCCACAATCTGGGATGGTTGTTCCTTATCCCTCATATACAAACGCATCTAGACTAGTGTTCCACAATCTGGGATGGTTGTTCCGTATCCAACACAAAAAAGCTCCACTTGCTTCAAAAATGCGCAGTGCGCCTTGTTGCTGATAAACACCAATCACATTGTATAGATTTATATAATTATCTACAAATATTACCCCTCAGGAAGCGCTTCCTATTTAACAAAGCGACATTTATTCACAAAATCCTGTCACAGAATGCTCTAAAGTATCTTTGGCCGCTTTAAAAATATAATGAAAGACGTAGTCCGCGCTTAAACAAATTACTGGTACCCAAGCCCAGGCTAGACCTATATAAGACTAGTTTGGCTTACTCAGCTCCTCATCTTTGGAACAATTTTCCCAATGACCTGAAAAACACGCACAGTCCCTACCATATAATCGTATACTGTTCAAATACTTTCTGAGTGCTGATTATATGCCACCGTAACCGATTATGTTTTTCTATTTTTATCTAATATACTGTAAGGAGGCTCTGATGATCTAGTTTTCATTACAATATACTTATTCTTAATTTTGTGATCAGGTACTGTTAATGTATGCTGTTATACTACCTTGTAATGTTGCATTGCCCTTAAATTAATACTTTAAGTACGCTGGAGAATGTTTGAGTAACAGTAATAAAAGATGAGCTAGAGGAAGGAAGAATGCATGATGGGACTATGTGCCCGATTTTGAACCCTTGGAAAATTAATTTCTTTCGGATATATCTATCTAACTATCTACCTAGTCTGATTCTGCTCTTGAGTTAGGGAAGGCAAAGACAGCGAGGAAAGGAACTGGTTACCCCACCTCATGATGATGGACCTAGTTTTGTGAAAGCTTAAAAAATTCACTCATTGCAGCAGTATCTGTTATGGGACTCAAAGCTGCTCAGGTCTGGTCAAATCTTTCGCATGCACTGGAAAACACACCGAGTCCCTAGTCATTCAGTAGTAAACTGTTCGAATATTTCACGAGCTCTTATAACACATCATCCTAATCTGATTATGTTTCAAATCACTGTCTAATTTACTGTATGAGGAATTCGATTTTTGTCAGTCTTATTGTTTGTGTGTTGTCTGTTGTCTGTGTTGTGTGTTTTTTAATAATTATTTTAAAAACATACTTTTAGTATGACGATTATTGCAAATGTATGATGTTACATTACTTTTATAATGATAAATGCCTAAATATGAGGACTAAATGTGAGGATGAAAGGATGCAGTATACATGATGAGAGAGAGAGAGAGAGAGAGAGAGAGAGAGAGAGAGAGAGAGAGAGAGAGAGAGAGAAAGTGCAGAATGTCAGACGGGCATGTGTATTTATCTGTCTGCTCCCAGCTGAGTCTTAATGTTATTTCTGCCCATGGATATCACGCAAAATAACAACATGAAAGCTGAGTCATGCGTTAAATATGAGAGAAAATACGGGTTAGGAAGAAATAAAAGGAAAGCACAATATGGAGAAAAAGACAGGTAGAACACGATGAAATGAATAGCACGGTCATTTCGTGCAACTATTCCGCAGATCTGTGTTCCTTATTACATCTGGAAACCTGATACGGAGGATGCGACGGAGACATCTATTCTCCAGTCTGTAAGGTTTGGATTTTTCATGTGTTTTATGTGACCGATCTATTTCCATATCTTTTTTATTCATCAATTTATTCCGATTTGTTCCCGACACTTAAAAATCGTTTATATCTATGACTTCCAGTAACATTCGTATATAAGCTTTGCCTTCAGATATTCCGATGGTGCTTTCTCTACATGCTTCATGCAACTGAACAGAACGTTCAGACTTCAGAAAAATCAGCCTCATGAATCATGCAATTAAAATACTGCTCAAAATCATACAGGAGAGAATAACAAGTAAGATAGACAGCGAAGTCCAGGAAGAGCAGTTTGGTTCTAGACGGAACAGCGGAACAAAAGAAGCAATATTTTACCTAAGAATATTAGCACAAAAATACACAGAGGTCCAAAAAATGTATGTACATGTGCTTCATTGACTAGAAGAAGGCTTTTGACAGAGTCCGGCATGAGAAAAATTATTGAATGCCTCGAAGACATAGGTATTGATGGAAAAGACATATGAATACTCAGTAACCTTTATTGGAAGCAAACTGAGATTTGGCAGGAATTATTCACCATACATAGAGGTGTCAGACAAGGTTGTTTTCTATCCCCATGCCTATTTAATCTATGCTCAGAAAAAAATTTTCAAACAGATACAGGAAATGCCAGGACTAAACTTCAGTGGAAGGTCAATAAACAACCTTAGATATGCAGATGATACCGTGTTGTTAGCTGAAAGTGAACAGGATTTACAAGAACTAGTGAAGCAAGTAAACAGCATAAGTCAAGAATATGGATTGGACATTAACACTGAGAAAACAAATACAATGATAATTAACAAAACAGACGATACGCCCACATTAAAGATAAGCATAAATGGGAAAATCCTGGAACAAGTCAAGAGCTTCACATATCTTCGTCATATAATAACAGAAGCTGGTAGAAATAGAAATCAAGAAAAGAATAGGAATGTCCAAAGCTACATTCAACAACGTGAGACAAATACTGACATCTAAACAGTTAACTCACAAATACTGACATCTAAACATTTAACTCACAAATACTGACATCTAAACAGTTAACTCACAAATACTGACATCTAAACAGTTAACTCACAAATACTGACATCTAAACAGTTAACTCACAAATACTGACATCGAAACAGTTAACTCACAAATTAAAACTGAGAATCACAAAATGTTGTACATATTCGTCAATATATTCTTTATTACTGTATGATGTAGAAACATGGACAACGAATAGGCAATTGGAAGAGAGAACTCATGCTCTCGAGATGTTGACATATACAAGAATGGGGCGCATCTCATGGAAAGAGAAGAAGACAAATAAGAAGGTCCTAGAAAACCTATGTATGACAAGAGAACTAATGTAGGAGATCAAAATTAGGCAGCTAAAATATTTTAGCCACATAAAAATATATAAAATCTTGGAGAAGACCACAATATACGGGAGAGTTGAAAGTAAACGTGCAAGGGGAAGACAGCGCTATAAGTGTGAAAATAACATGAGAGATGGACATGAATGGGTCCATCAGAGTGCACCATCTGTGACAAAACGGGGCGGCCCCTCTCGATCTATGTTTCTCTCCGGCAGCATCGGTACATTTGTGGTACAGATTCTTATTATGTGCTGTCAATTATCGCACTTTTCTTTCCTTCTTTCTTCGTTATTTTTCTGCTAAGTAGCAGATGTTTGAGTATTGTCGAATCGCTTGACACTCCCTGTAGGTGATAATAATCACATTTGCTTGACGCTAACCAGATTTGCTGAGATAATTACTCGCAGTCGCAAGGGAGTGGCACAGCTTGGCTAAGATTAGCACAAGTTCTCGAGTACCGGCGGAAACTTATGACATAAGCGTTTCCTGTTCTACTTGTTATGACAAGAGTACTTTCTGATAAAGTAATGATTGTTACATTTTGAACACGCTGTTGTATGAGTTTACCGATCTGTCTTATTACCATATATGCGAGAGTTGATGTCGGAATATTTTGAAATTACCCCATAACCCGCCTGGTTGAATATGAATGGAGTTTTTTAATAGTTCATAACAAACGAAGGTGTGGGAAGGCAGGGAATATAATCTGACCATTTTTTCAACTATTTCACTTGAGAAATCGCTCGCCAAGACACCAGACTGCTAAAGTGAAGAATTCGAATTCAGAATTCCTTCTTAAAATACCGGACACCTTTTATTGGAGTATTTATCAGGACTTACAATATAGCCCAGGAAATCTCTAACATTTTAAATAAGGAAACCGGGACTGAGGAAACCGAAAGACCACACACGAAGTCAGAGAGGGAACTTATTAAATTAACGACACCCCAGACGTGCGTAAGAGGCCAATTCAAGTCTCTTATTCATCTAAGCAAAACGTCTGTGAGTCAGGATTGGCGTAAGTTGTGATTTATATTTCATATTTATTCCTAACATGTGAACTAACATATATATATGTATATATTACCATGTGAAGTTTAATATGTGAAACTCGCTTCTGGATGACAAAGTCATTTGAGGCTGGCAACCACAGCGAATAGAATGATGATTCATGAACCACCACTGCACGGGCTGGTTATTGCTTTATTGCTAGTTTCGTAAAGAGAACTAAAAGCATAAAGTAGTTCCAGGTTCTCTATGGAGCAGGGAGGGAAAGATGAAAGAAATGATGTACATTCTAAGTATAATACTTTCAATTTCAAAGCAGTGTAAATGTCCATATAAACATATTCACTTTAAAATTAATGTAAGTTTTCAAGCTTTAAACCAGTGTAAATGTCTATGTGAAAATATTCATTTTAAAGTAATGGAAGTTTAAAACTTTTCAATCAGTATAAAACATAAATGAAAACATATTCAATTTATATTGTGAACACTTTCCAATCAGTGGAGATGTATATGTAAATAGACTCTATATGTATTATTAACCTTCTCATTTAAATATAAAGTAAATATGAAAGCTCTTCTATTTAAATGTAAAGAAAGTTTTATGCCGAGGGATTAAATTTAATTCTCATCGAGTGTAAATTCTGAGTAATTGGGATGGTGGTATGGGAAGATAGGAACCCATAACTATGGGGTGGAAAACGCCATACTCAGAAGAGCGTTTCGTTCTAATCTTTTACCACAGTTATTGTTGGTACCAGCATAAAGTACTATCTCTGGAACAAGAAGGGAACCGTGTGGCCTAAGCTTTAAGACGAAGGACCCATGTGGTAGACTCTCCTTGACATTTCTGAGAAACGAGCTACCCCCGACAACCTTGATAAGAGACGAGCGTTAGCAGAGTGAAAAGAACCACCCCATAAGAAGGAGCAGAACTGTCATAGGCAGATAAGTTCAAATATATACTGCCACTTGAACTTCTTGTAACATCTCACATCCTATAAAGACTGTGATGATAACTTTTCTTGATCCATAACTATTCAAATTATTTTCCAACTGTTAAAACCTAAAGTGATTATTAAATTTTGTTATTTGAAATGTTACAAATTTAACTTCGATTTAATCATTTTAAAGTTACTGCATGTTTGTCTCGGTCACATTACTACACACACTCTAAACAGAGCTATACTAGAATAATAGAATTCCACTGAGTAAATCAGGGTGGGGGCTTAAACGAGCTGAAAGTAATAAGTGCTTAAATCCTTCACAAAAGCGTCGGCAGAATTACAGAGTTAACATACTCAGCCAAAGCAGTATTGTTCTCGCTTATTCTGAATATCTTGTGAAGACTCCCTTTGTAATAGAAGTGTCATCACCCTTCTATCTACATCTCTGCCAAGAGTAATCTTGTGCGAAGGTAGATACCTTTCAAGCCCATTGTGGTGATGTGGGATGTTATAAATACTTATAGGGAACTTAGTGTACTGACTGAGATCAGCTGTGAAGGTATCTATATCTATTAAGAGTAGTGTATTATAGATAACCTTACTTGCTACCACATATCTATATATCTCAGTCAGAATTATTCTGGAATAGTGTGATGCTACGTTATGTGTCTAGGGTATGTGTATGATGAAGTCTAAGTCACAACAACAGACAGATAAACAATTTAATTTAATCCACTACTCTTAACAACACTGTGACACTCACATACATATAACACTCTATGAGAATAGCTTAAAGAAGTCACTCGTAACGGTTCAAATAACAATATGTATTCATTACTAGCATGAATGAATATGTGTCCTGATTCAACTACAAGGGAACCAGGAATCACAATCAATTTAAATTACAAGTTATGTACAGAATGTATTTAATATGAATATTGTAGTGACATATATTATTACAAATGTTCTATGTGTGTCAGTTTTGTAGTAGTAAAATGAGGTAATACTGGTTTTGTTTTGTTCAAGCTCTGTTGGTATTTGTCATCATGACTTCAATAGTTTGTCTTTAGGGACTAGTATTGGAGATGTTTACAGTTCCTGATTTTAAGATAAGTAAATTCCCCTCTGAATAGTATTTTTATAAAGTTATTTCAAGATGAGGGGGCATAATGTTGAGCTCAGCTGGCCAACTCTGCTTATCTTGAGTGATGGCGGCAGGAGAGGACTCCTCTGCTCGAATTCTCCTCTGGGCTCAGGAGACACCTCACTGATAGCTAAAAGGACCAAGGAGTATGCTGTCCGACTCTGGATTCAGCAAATCTCTGACCAGATGCTGCTCAGTACCATCAAGACCACTGTCCCTGAAATCAAGAAGGATGTACCTTCTACTTCATAACTAATTTATATTCTCTTTTACACTGATCACAATACAGCACAAACATTGCGTTCAGAGCGTTAGGCCAACAGTCAGCTTCATCTGAAATACTTTATACCAGCATTACCATCCTTAATGGTCACTACGCCTCTGCACTTCCAGCATTATTTCTGTCTAATCAATCATCCAGGTGTCAGTGTACTATTTGGCCATTCCATGCCGTTTTACTTCTCTCCGACACCCTCTGTTCAGGCTGGAGCATTTTAGGCTTTACCTCACGTTTGCCACTGAACTACACATATATATACAGGCATAAATCAACAATTCACATTCAATTTTCATTAAAAGATATTAAATGGTTCAAGCTTACCACAATTCATACGAATAACACAGATACGTTGATTAGCAATGAATTCTGGCACAAACTGGCACAAACTTCCATCTGCCTATGTTCCAGGCTTTTATTGAGCCAAATATATGCTGGCTTCAACGCACTGATGCTTTATCAAGCTATTTTAAACAAGTGGTCTCGAACTAACGCTCCCAAGTGTGTATATCAGCGAGACTGGCCAATGAGCCACGTTTCGACAAGTGTTTGAAAAAATGTTATCTTTTCCCGTCTCCCCCAACAACCAAGATAGTATTTATAGCCCGACCAATCGTGGTTAGGCTTTCATTTGTTGCGCTCCAATCAATTTGGAGTTTACATGGTAGGCTATTTATGTAACGTAAGGTTTTTTTCAAACACGTTATAAAAAAAATTTTATGAGCAGAAATGATTTCATGCTGTCAGGCAGCCTCACTATTTTATTTTGGGTATAATTTATTAATTCCTGGACTATTGGCGTAACGTTTTACATATTATTTGTCAGCAAGCCCTAAGGAACCCAAAAATACTAATTTAAAGGAGCTACGTGGCTGCGTTCAAAATATGCAATTTCTTCTACCTCCTGTTTGGAAGATGTGCTGTCTGGGTACTGTTATGTGTTCAAACGTAAACCCATCTATTGTTATCTTTTCTAATAAGAGTCTGTTATGATTTATAAACCTAACTCTGGGAAAGGGTAGTGTATTTTATCACTGTCCGTCTGAAAAAGTTAGTGCTTGTAGACTTACACGCGTGATGCCAGCATTTGTATATCGCGCGTCGCGTGTTGCATGCGTTCCTGATTTTCAGCCCTCCCCTCTCGCCATCCTTTTGTCCATCTGTTCGTTCGTTTTGGTAACGTAATATAATTAATGTTAGGATTAATTTAGGTCATTACGCAGTCTCTCAATGTTTTTTCCAAGAAATACAGCACACGTTTCATTGAAGAAAGCGGGTATAATACAGTAAGCTTTTACTATCAACGTGAAAACGTTACAATTTGCAGACGAAGCAGAAAACAAGGGGGATTTCGAGTACATTCCTTGTGACAGCAATGTCATTTTACCATTGCTCTTCTCTTTATTAATTTTATTTGTTAGGCTTCATATTTACCTAATAATTTATATATGTGGATTAGAATATTTCATGACACCTCCCCTCTTAAAACAGACATTATATGTCAGTCCTTTATTCTATATACACATAGAGAAATTTATTATTATTTCTGGGGTTTACGGTGATTCTCATCACACGGATGGCGGCTTAAAAAATCCGCTCCCAGATTGGTTTTTCCAGATATATATTCAATGCTAAAATTATATGGAGCCAGAAGCAAAGACCATCGGAGTAACCTAGAGTTCTCATGCTTAGCCTGTGCTAAAAACGATAAAGGTTTGTGGTCAGTTTGCAACTTAAATGCCTTCCCATATAGATAAATATTGAATTTCTTTATTGCCCATATTACTGCAAGACATTCTTTTTCGCTAGTTGAGTAGTTGATTTCAGCTTTATTCAACTTTCTGCTAGCATATGCCACTGGGCTTAATTCCCCATCCAATGCATCTGATTTCTGTAGTAGAGTTGCACCTAACCCAATATTACTTGCATCCGTCCTTACTATGAATTCTTGAATTAAGTCAGGTAATTTCAAAATGGGTTTACTTGTGAGCTTTTCCTTCAATTCTTGGTAAGTCATTTCACATTGTGGTGTCCATGTAATGCGATCTGGAAGTCCTTTACGTGTCAATTCCGTTAAAGGTGCACATATGGAATTAAAGTTTTTGATATACTTCTGGTAGAAACCACATAATGAGACAAAGGATCTCACGTCCTTCTTGGTTTGTGGTCTCGGGGCTTTCTGTAGTTTCTCTAAATTCTTTGGGTCAGGGGTCATGTTTCCCTGATAAACTGTGTGTCCCAAAAATTCCAATTCTTTACATCCAACGCAACATTTGGTTGGTCGGGCTGTTAAATTTGCCTCCCTAAGTCGATCAAACAGCATGTTCAGAGAGTCAATGTGTTCCTCAAATGTTTCTGTTGCTATAAGGATATCATCCATAAAATTTGTTATACAGGGATTATTCAGAGGATCCAATAATTTTCTCATCATTCTAGAGAAGACACTAGGTGCATTCTTCAATCCAAATGGCAATCTATTAAACTCATAGTGTCCTTCTGAGGTACTAAAAGCTAGGTATGGTCTAACCTCAGGCTTTACTGGAATCTGATAGTATCCTTTACTCAGATCCACTTTTGAGAAATATTTAGCTTTATTTAGTCTGGCAAACAGCTGATTTGTATCCGGCAATGGATCCACCTGTCCTTCTGTAATAGCATTCAGTCTCCTGTAATCTATACAGAGTCTATGTTCTCCAGAGGGCTTCCTTAAGAGTACCACCCCGGAACTATACGAAGACTCACTGTGCGAAATAATTCCTTCCTTCAATAGATAGTCTATCTCTTCCTTCAAAGCTTTTTCCTTAGCAAACGGAATCGAATATGGTTTCATACAGACAGGTGTGGAGTCTATGAGTTTCATATCATATTCCAATAGGTTTGTATGCCCTGGTCGGTCTGTTAACACCTCTGCATGATTATTTAGAACCTGTTGCACTCTCTCTTTCTGAGTTTTCGTTAAATGTGTACTGATTTTCACCTGTGCTGCTGTCTCACAGGGGTGTAATGGATATTCAAATGATGAAAGTGGTTCCTTTTTCATCTCCATGGCGATGGACAAGGTCAACAAGTGTGTCTCTTCCTGATGTTCTCTTTCCAAATATTTCTTCAGGAGATTCACATGATAGATTTTTTCTTTCCCCTTCTTATCTATCTTATAATTTGTTCTAGACACCTTCTCTAACTGTATATGGACCCTGCCATCCAATTTGTAACTTATTCTGACTCCCAGGCAAAAGAAGCAGTACTTTCTCTCCCACAGCCAAATTTCTGTCTTTCGCCTTCCTGTTATAATAGGCAGCATGTTTCTTCCTGGCTTGTTTCAAATTTTCATTGGCAAGTTTCCAGCCAGTTTTTAACCGAGTGGTCAGCTCATTCACATATTGGTATGAAGATGTAATGTTTTCCTCTGCCTTTTCATCAGTCCACGTTCTTAACAAAGCTTCAAGTGGACCTTTTATTGGCCTTCCAAACAATAATGTTGCCGGGGCCATACCGGTTGAACTATGGGGTACCTCCCGATAAGCAAAGAGGGCGGCGTGCAGGTACTGGTCCCATGTATCTGGTTTTTCGTGTGCCAACTTTCTCAGGATCGACATCAATGTGCCGTTAAATCTTTCCACTTGGCCGTTCCCTTGGGGATGATACACACTACAATGGAAGTGTTTGGCCTGGAAGATCTGAAAACTTCTTCAGTTAGTTTCCCCTTGAACTGAGAGCCATTATCAGTCAAGATTTGATTGGGAAAGCCTAACCTTGTGAAAATTGTGAGCAATGCCTCTGCCACATGTTTTGAATCAATCGATGACAGGGCTACTGCCTCTCCCCACATAGAACAAGTGTCCACCAGAGTCAGAATGTAGCTGTTCCTTCTCTTGGTTCGGGTGAGAGGTCCCACAAGATCCACGGCAACTCTCTCAAAGGGTGTTCCCACTATGGGCATTTCCCCCAGAGTTGCTGGTGCAGTCCAATGTTTAGGTGCTACTCGTTGGCACTCTGGACAGGATTTTACATATCGTTTGATATCTTCAGTTATTCCTGGCCAGAAATAGTGACAAGCTATTCGCTGTCCTGTTGCGCTGATTCCCATATGACCACTGAAGGGAATCGCATGCCCTAGTTCCAACACTTTAGTCCTATATGAAGTGGGAAGGACCAGCTGTCCGTGACCATTGGATTCAGATCCAGCCTTCCTATATATCAATTTGTTCTTCATATAAAACTCTCCCTTGCCTGGAGGTGTATGAGATTTGGGCAACTTCTTGAAACATGGCTTGAGTGTTTTGTCCTCAGCCTGTGCCTTCCTCATCTCATCTGGGTGAGTATTTATTGGATTATCCTCCTCCTTCTTTGTCTGTGATCTGGTCTGCACTGTTGCCAATATCACAGGTCTCTTGGGATTCCCCAAGAAGACATATCTACACCCCAATATTAGAGGGTAGATTGGCTCATTTATCACTGCTGCTTTTATGATTCCTTCCACATATCGCGTTTTCACTTTTATTCGGGCGACGGGAAGTGTCATGGTAGCTACATCCTTGGTTGCAGTTTGAATCTCCACTGTTTCTGTGGTGTATTGATCGGCCTGCACCAGGTGAGAACTCACAACGGAATCGTAATCTAAACCGGTATCATATAAACATCTTATAGTGACACCATTACAAATGACATCTTCACACACTGGGGGGTGGTATGGTTCCTGTAATTCTTCAGGTTTGCCCTTCTTTTCCTTTTTCCCCGATGTCATAGCAGCAAAATGAGGAGGTTTCCTTCTACAATGGTCAGTGTCATGATTGTTCATCTTACAATTTTTACACCACCTTTTTCCTTGGTTGAAAGATTTTCTTTCATCATATTTCCTTTCATCGAATTGTGGGAATTTATTTTTATTGTCATACCGTGGCCTATCAAATTGGTGCTTACCTTTATTTTGATCCCTAGGATCAAATTTATTAAAGTTCTGTGGTGCCCTAAAGTTGTCCACCTGTTTCTTTTTATTACCTGTTACCTCTGCTTGAGCTGCTTGATACCTTTCAGCAACATTTAGCAACTCACCCAGCCTCTCTGCACCTTGTTCCATGAGAAACTTTCTCAGGTCTGGAGCCATGGACTCTCTTAGTTGCTCTATAAGGACCATTTCCTTAAGATCTTGGGTTTTCCCCAGAGAAGTCCATTTCTCCAAGTATGTCTCGATTCGTGCAGAGAACTGGTGATAGGTTTCACCTGACAGTAGTTTAGCATTCCTAAATTTTTTCCTGTAAAACTCTGCATTCTTTTCATACCTTAACAAAAGAGCCTGCTTTAGCATGTCATAATTTTCCTGATCACCTCTGCTCATTTTTGCAAAAACTTCATAAGCTGCCCCACGAAGTCCCTGAGATAACTTTAAGCTCCACCTTTCTCTCTCTAACCCATACGTGGTAGCTAATAGTTCGTACCTATTTATATAGCTCTCAATATCATCGTCTTTCTCAACAAAATGATCTAAATGAAAATTCATAGCTGAGGTTGAGGCTCCCTGAGTAACCGTAGCATCAGAGGCAAAGGGACTGGCACCATTTTCAGGAGCATGGCCTTGAAACTCAAACTCCCTTAGTCGTAACTCATGTTCCCTTTGTAATCTCTTCTCCTCCTTTTCTGCTTCCCTCATCTCTCTTTCTGCAGTCTGTCTTCCTTCCTCTGCTCCCCTTTCTCCATCTAATTTCTTCTCTTCTGCTTCCAATTTCTTAGCCTCTTTGTCAGCCTCAATCTGCAACCTCTTAGTCTCAGCCTCAGCTTGCAACCTCTTAGTCTCAGCCTCTAACTTTCTTTCGGCCTCTTTTTCTAATCTTCTTTCTTCGCGTTCAATAAATTTGTCACATTCCGTTGTGACATAGGCAACCATAACTTGCCCATCTAATCCTAACTCTTTTGCAGTCTGAACCGCAGCAGATCGAAATTTGGCCAGGTCCGCCATTGTCTATTATGTAAATTTATACAATGTCTAACCAACAATTCAATCTCTAATGGACAACACAGGCACCGTGAGCTCAACCTTATTTAATTCCACCCAAGGATACCTTTTAATTCTTATATTCCCTGAAGTGAATTACCCCCAATATTTTTAATAGTTAAAGATTCAAAATCCCAAGAGCGAGACCCCAATATATGTGGTGAAGTGGGATGTTATAAATATTTATAGGGAACTTAGTGTACTGACTGAGATCAGCTGTGAAGGTATCTATATCTATTAAGAGTAGTGTATTATAGATAACCTTACTTGCTACCACATATCTATATATCTCAGTCAGAATTATTCTGGAATAGTGTGATGCTACGTTATGTGTCTAGGGTATGTGTATGGTGAAGTGTAAGTCACAACAACAGACAGATAAACAATTTAATTTAATCCACTACTCTTAACAACACTGTGACACTCACATACATATAACACTCTATGAAAATATCTTAAAGAAGTCACTGATAAACTTTCAAATAACAATATGTATTCATTACTGGCATGAATGAATATGTGTCCTGATTCAACTACAAGGGAACCAGGAATCACAATCAATTTAAATTACAAGTTATGTACAGAATGTATTTAATATGAATATTGTAGTGACATATATTATTACAAATGTTCTATGTGTGTCAGTTGTGTAGTAGTAAAATGAGGTAATACTGGTTTTGTTTTGTTCAAGCTCTGTTGGTATTTGTCATCATGACTTCAATAGTTTGTCTTTAGGGACCAGTATTGGAGATGTTCACAGTTCCTGATTTTAAGACAAGTAAATTCCCCTCTGAATAGTATTTTTATAAAGTTATTTCAAGATGAGGGGGCATAATGTTGAGCTCAGCTGGCCAACTCTGCTTATCTTGAGTGATGGCGGCAGGAAAGGACTCCTCTGCTCGAATTCTCCTCTGGGCTCAGGAGACACCTCACTGATAGCTAAAAAGACCAAGGAGTATGCTGTCCGACTCTGGATTCAGCAAATCTCTGACCAGATGCTGCTCAGTACCATCAAGACCACTGTCCCTGAAATCAAGAAGGATGTACCTTCTACTTCATAACTAATTTATATTCTCTTTTACACTGATCACAATACAGCACAAACATTGCGTTCAGAGCGTTAGGCCAACAGTCAGCTTCATCTGAAATACTTTATACCAGCATTACCATCCTTAATGGTCACTACGCCTCTGCACTTCCAGCATTATTTCTTTCTAGTCAATCATCCAGGTGTCAGTGTACTGTTTGGCCATTCCATGCCGTTTTACTTCTCTCCGACACCCTCTGTTCAGGCTGGAGCATTTTAGGCTTTACCTCACGTTTGCCACTGAACTACACATATATATATACAGGCATAAATCAACAATTCACATTCAATTTTCATTAAAAGATATTAAATGGTTCAAGCTTACCACAATTCATACGAATAACACAGATACGTTGATTAGCAATGAATTCTGGCACAAACTGGCACAAACTTCCATCTGCCTATGTTCCAGGCTTTTATTGAGCCAAATATATGCTGGCTTCAACGCACTGATGCTTTATCAAGCTATTTTAAACAAGTGGTCTCGAACTAACGCTCCCAAGTGTGTATATCAGCGAGACTGGCCAATGAGCCACGTTTCGACAAGTGTTTGAAAAAATGTTATCTTTTCCCGTTTCCCCTAACAACCAAGATAGTATTTATAGCCCGACCAATCGTGGTTAGGCTTTCATTTGTTGCGCTCCAATCAATTTGGAGTTTACATGGTAGGCTATTTCTGTAACGTAAATTTTTTTTCAAACACGTTATAAAAAATTTTATGAGCAGAAATGATTTTATGCTGTCAGGCAGCCTCACTATTTTATTTTGGGTATAATTTATTAATTCCTGGACTATTTGCGTAACGTTTTACATATTATTTGTCAGCAAGCCCTAAGGAACCCAAAAATACTAATTTAAAAGAGCTACGTGGCTGCGTTCAAAATATGCAATTTCTTCTACCTCCTGTTTGGAAGATGTGCTGTCTGGGTACTGTTATGTGTTCAAACGTAAACCCATCTATTGTTATCTTTTCTAATAAGAGTCTGTTATGATTTATAAACCTAACTCTGGGAAAGGGTAGTGTATTTTATCACTGTCCGTCTGAAAAAGTTAGTGCTTGTAGACTTACACGCGTGATGCCAGCATTTGTATATCGCGCGTCGCGTGTTGCATGCGTTCCTGATTTTCAGCCCTCCCCTCTCGCCATCCTTTTGTCCATCTGTTCGTTCGTTTTGGTAACGTAATATAATTAATGTTAGGATTAATTTAGGTCATTACGCAGTCTCTCAATGTTTTTTCCAAGAAATACAGCACACGTTTCATTGAAGAAAGCGGGTATAATACAGTAAGCTTTTACTATCAACGTGAAAGCGTTACAATTTGCAGACGAAGCAGAAAACAAGGGGGATTTCGAGTACATTCCTTGTGACAGCAATGTCATTTTACCATTGCTCTTCTCTTTATTAATTTTATTTGTTAGGCTTCATATTTTCCTAATAATTTATATATGTGGACTTGCTACCACATATCTATATATCTCAGTCAGAATTATTCTGGAATAGTGTGATGCTACGTTATGTGTCTAGGGTATGTGTATGATGAAGTGTAAGTCACAACAACAGACAGATAAACAATTTAATTTAATCCACTACTCTTGACAACACTGTGACACTCACATACATATAACACTCTACAAAGATATCTTAAAAGAGTCACTGATAAACTTTCAAATAACAATATGTATTCATTACTGGCATGAATGAATATGTGTCCTGATTCAACTACAAGGGAACCAGGAATCACAATCAATTTAAATTACAAGTTATGTACAGAATGTATTTATATGAATATTGTAGTGACATATATTATTACAAATGTTCTATGTGTGTCAGTTGTGTAGTAGTAAAATGAGGTAATACTGGTTTTGTTTTGTTCAAGCTCTGTTGGTATTTGTCATCATGACTTCAATAGTTTGTCTTTAGGGACTAGTATTGGAGATGTTCACAGTTCCTGATTTTAAGACAAGTAAATTCCCCTCTTAATGTTAATTTTACAAAGTCAGTTCAAGATGAGGGGACATAATGTTGAGCTCAGCTGGCCAATTCGCTTATCTGGCGTGATGGCGGCAGGAAAGGACTCCTCTGCTCGAATTCTCCTCTGGGCTCAGGAGACACCTCACTGATAGCTAAAAAGACCAAGGAGTATGCTGTCCGACTCTGGATTCAGCAAAGCTCTGACCAGGTGCTGCTCAGTACCATCAAGACCACTGTCCCTGAAATCAAGAAGGATGTACCTTCTACTTCATAACTAACTTAAACTCTCTTGTTACATTGATCACAACACAGCACAAACATTGAGTTCAGAGCATTAGGCCAACTGTCAGCTTCATTTGAAATACTTTATTCCAGTATTACCCTTCTTAATGGTTACTACGCCTCTGCACTTCCAGCATTATTTCTTTCTAGTCAATCATCCAGGTGTCAGTGTACTGTTTGGCCATTCCATGCCGTTTTACTTCTCTCCGACACCCTCTGTTCAGGCTGGAGCATTACAGGCTTTACCTCACGTTGGCCACTGAACTACACATATATATACAGGCATAAATCAACAATTCACATTCAATTTTCATTAAAAGATATTGAATGGTTCAAGCTTACCACAATTCATACGAATAAACACAGATACGTTGATTAGCAATGAATTCTGGCACAAACTGGCACAAATTCCCATCTGCTTATCTTCCAGGCTTTTATTTAGCAAAATATATGCTGGCTTCAACGCACTGATGCTTTATCAAGCTATTTTAAACAAGTGGTTTCGAACTAACGCTCCCAAGTGTGTATATCAGCGAGTCTGACCAATGAGCCCCGTTTCGACAAGTGTTTGAAAAAATGTTACCTTTCCCCCGTTTCCCCTAACAACCAAGATAGTATTTATAGCCCGACCAATCGTGGTTAGGCTTTCATTTGTTGCGCTCCAATCAATTTGGAGTTTACATGGTAGGCTATTTCTGTAACGTAAATTTTTTTCAAACACGTTAAAAAAAAATCTTATGAGCAGAAATGATTTTATGCTGTCAGGCACCCCCAATATTTTATTTTGGGTATAATTTATTAATTCCTGGACTATTTGCGTAACGTTTTACATATTATTTGTCAGCAAGCCCTAAGGAACCCAAAAATACAAATTTAAAGGAGCTACGTGGCTGCATTCAAAATATGCAATTTCTTCTACCTCCTGTTTCGAAGATGTGCTGTCTGGGTACTGTTATGTTCTCAACCGTAAACCCATCTAATGTTATCTTTTCTAATAAGAGTTTTTTATGATTTATAAACCTAACTCTGGGAAAGGGTAGTGTATTTTATCACTGTCCGTCTGAAAAAAAATTAGTGCATGTAGACTTACACGCGTGATGCATGCGTTCCTGATTTCCAGCCCTCCCCTCTCTCTTTATCCTTTTGTCCATCTGTTCGTTCGTTTTGGTAACGCAGTATAATTAATGTTAGGATTAATTTAGGTCATTACGCAGTACGTCTCAATGTTTTTCTTAGAAATGCAGCACACGTTTCATTGAAGAAGGCGGGTAATAATACAGTAAGCTTTTATATCAACGTGAAAGCGTTACAATTTGCAGACGAAGCAGAAAACAAGGGGGATTTCGAGTACATTCTTTGTGACAGCACTGTTATTTTACCATTGCTCTTCTCTTTATTAATTTTATTTGTTAGGCTTCATATTTACCTAATAATTTATATATGTGGATTAGAATATTTCATGACACCTCCCCTCTTAAAACAGACATTATATGTCAGTCCTTTATTCTATATACACATAGAGAAATTTATTATTATTTCTGGGGTTTACGGTGATTCTCATCACACGGATGGCGGCTTAAAAAATCAGCTCCCAAATTGGTTTTTCCAGATATATACTCAATGCTAAAATTATATGGAGCCAGAAGCAAAGACCATCGGAGTAACCTAGAGTTCTCATGCTTAGCCTGTGCTAAAAACGATAAAGGTTTGTGATCTGTTTGCAACTTAAATGCCTTCCCATATAGATAAATATTGAATTTCTTTATTGCCCATATTACTGCAAGACATTCTTTTTCGCTAGTTGAGTAGTTGATTTCAGCTTTATTCAACTTTCTGCTAGCATATGCCACTGGGCTTAATTCCCCATCCAATGCATCTGATTTCTGTAGTAGAGTTGCACCTAGCCCAATATTACTTGCATCCGTCCTTACTATGAATTCTTGACTTAAGTCAGGTAATTTCAAAATGGGTTTACTTGTGAGCTTTTCCTTCAATTCTTGGTAAGTCATTTCACATTGTGGTGTCCATGTAATGCGATCTGGAAGTCCTTTACGTGTCAATTCAGTTAACGGTGCACATATGGAATTAAAGTTTTTGATATACTTCTGGTAGAAACCACATAATGAGACAAAGGATCTCACGTCCTTCTTGGTTTGTGGTCTCGGGGCTTTCTGTAGTTTCTCTAAGTTCTTTGGGTCAGGGGTCATGTTTCCCTGATAAACTGTGTGTCCCAAAAATTCCAATTCTTTACATCCAACGCAACATTTGGTTGGTCGGGCTGTTAAATTTGCCTCCCTAAGTCGAGTAAACAGCATGTTCAGAGAGTCAATGTGTTCCTCAAATGTTTCTGTTGCTATAAGGATATCATCCATAAAATTTGTTATACAGGGATTATTCAGAGGATCCAATAATTTTCTCATCATTCTAGAGAAGACACTAGGCGCATTCTTCAATCCAAATGGCAATCTATTAAACTCATAGTGTCCTTCTGAGGTACTAAAAGCTAGGTATGGTCTAACCTCAGGCTTTACTGGAATCTGATAGTATCCTTTACTCAGATCCACTTTTGAGAAATATTTAGCTTTATTTAGTCTGGCAAACAGCTGATTTGTATCCGGCAATGGATCCACCTGTCCTTCTGTAATAGCATTCAGTCTCCTGTAATCTATACAGAGTCTATGTTCTCCAGAGGGCTTCCTTAAGAGTACCACCCCGGAACTATACGAAGACTCACTGTGCGAAATAATTCCTTCCTTCAACAGATAGTCTATCTCTTCCTTCAAAGCTTTTTCCTTAGCAAACGGAATCGAATATGGTTTCATACAGACAGGTGTGGAGTCTATGAGTTTCATATCATATTCCAATAGGTTTGTATGCCCTGGTCGGTCTGTTAACACCTCTGCATGATTATTTAGAACCTGTTGCACTCTCTCTTTCTGAGTTTTCGTTAAATGTGTACTGATTTTCACCTGTGCTGCTGTCTCACAGGGGTGTAATGGATATTCAAATGATGAAAGTGGTTCCTTTTTCATCTCCATGGCGATGGACAAGGTCAACAAGTGTGTCTCTTCCTGATGTTCTCTTTCCAAATATTTCTTCAGGAGATTCACATGATAGATTTTTTTTTTCCCCTTCTTATCTATCTTATAATTTGTTCTAGACACCTTCTCTAGAACTGTATATGGACCCTGCCATCCAATTTGTAACTTATTCTGACTCCCAGGCAAAAGAAGCAGTACTTTCTCTCCCACAGCCAAATTTCTGTCTTTCGCCTTCCTGTTATAATAGGCAGCATGTTTCTTCCTGGCTTGTTTCAAATTTTCATTGGCAAGTTTCCAGCCAGTTTTTAACCGAGTGGTCAGCTCATTCACATACTGGTATGAAGATGTAATGTTTTCCTCTGCCTTTTCATCAGTCCACGTTCTTAACATAGCTACATATGGACCTTTAATTGTGTGGACCTATTTGTCCATGCACCGGTATGGTCTCTTCCACTCGAAGCTTTATAGTGATGATTTTTCCTCCCAGAATTATCATTCACAAAACGACCGCTACCAATTTTTCTTTTGGGGCTTTCTCCCCACTTAAAATTCTTGATGAGAGATTTCCTCTCTACATCCTCTTCCTCCAGTTTGTTTAAGTCCGATTGAGGGATTGTCGGCTTATCCTGGGGTAAGACATCCTTTTGCACTCTCCGCATAGTGGCCATTGTAAAACAGTTAAGTGAAGCTTGTCCGTGAAAAGGGGCTTCCCATTCCATTTGGTCCACTTTATCAAATCTATTTTTCTTTTTATTATCAGGCCTAATTTTGCCCCGGGGCGTGTCCAGGTCCTGATCCATGTTCCCACTTGTGGGTGTTCCCTCATGTGCTATGCTACACCTTTCTACAAAATTCTCAATGTCCCATCTTGCTTTGGGCCAATAATAATTGTGAGCCACCTTTTGAATGATGGTACCTATTTTCTCATGGTCCCCATCTGGTTTCACATGTAGGCTCCTTATTAATTCTGTCCTGTATCTTTTTGGAAGAACCAGCTGTCCGTGACCTTTGGATCTAGTTCCAGTCTTCCTATACATCAACTTGTTTTTCATGTAAAAATCTCCCTTGCCTGGAGTTGTATGACAAGTTGACAATTTTCTGAAACAAGGCTTGAGTGTTTTATCCCCAGCCTGTGCCTTCCTCATCTCTTCTGGAGTGGTATCTAACATAATATCCTCCTCCTGTCTTGAGGTCGACCTGACCTGAAGGGTTGCCATATACACAGGTTTCCTTCTGCAACGGTCAGTGTCATGATTGTCCATCTGACAATTCTTACACCACCTTTTTCCTTGGTTGAAAGATTTTCTTTCATTATATTTCCTTTCATCGAATTGTGGGAATTTATTTTTATTTCATACCGTGGCCTATCAAATTGGTGCTTACCTTTATTTTGATCCCTAGGATCAAATTTATTAAAGTTCTGTGGTGCCCTAAAGTTATCCACCTGTTTCTTTTTATTACCTGTTACCTCTGCTTGAGCTGCTTGATACCTTTCAGCAACATTTAGCAACTCACCCAGCCTCTCTGCACCTTGTTCCATGAGAAACTTTCTCAGGTCTGGAGCCATGGACTCTCTTAGTTGCTCTATAAGGACCATTTCCTTAAGATCTTGGGTTTTCCCCAGAGAAGTCCATTTCTCCAAGTATGTCTCGATTCGTGCAGAGAACTGGTGATAGGTTTCACCTGACAGTAGTTTAGCATTCCTAAATTTTTTTCTGTAAAACTCTGCATTCTTTTCATACCTTAACAAAAGAGCCTGCTTTAGCATGTCATAATTTTCCTGATCACCTCTGCTCATTTTTGCAAAAACTTCATAAGCTGCCCCACGAAGTCCCTGAGATAACTTTAAGCTCCACCTTTCTCTCTCTAACCCATACGTGGTAGCTAATAGTTCGTACCTATTTATATAGCTCTCAATATCATCGTCTTTCTCAACAAAATGATCTAAATGAAAGTTCATAGCTGAGGTCGAGGCTCCCTGAGTAACCGTAGCATCAGAGGCAAAGGGACTGGCACCATTTTCAGGAGCATGGCCTTGAAACTCAAACTCCCTTAGTCGTAACTCATGTTCCCTTTGTAATCTCTTCTCCTCCTTTTCTGCTTCCCTCTCTGCAGCTAATCTCTTCTCTTCTCTTTCTGCAGCTAATTTCTTCTCTTCTCTTTCTGCAGCTAATCTTTTGTCTTCTCTTTCTGCTTCCAATTTCTTAGCCTCTTTGTCAGCCTCAATCTGCAACCTCTTAGTCTCAGCCTCAGCTTGCAACCTCTTAGTCTCAGCCTCAGCTTCAAATTGTAACTTCTTAATTTCCCTTTCAGCCTCTAACCTTCTTTCGGCTTCTTTTTCTAATCTTCTTTCTTCGCGTTCAATAAATTTGTCACATTCCGTTGTGACATAGGCAACCATAACTTGCCCATCTAATCCTAACTCTTTTGCAGTCTGAACCGCAGCAGATCGAAATTTGGCCAGGTCCGCCATTGTCTATCAGGTAAATTTTTATAATGTCTACCCAACAATTCAATTTCTAACTATATATCTAATGGACAACACAGGCACCGTGAGCTCAACCTTATTTAATTCCACCCAAGGATACCTTTTAATTCTTATATTCCCTGAAGTGAATTACCCCCAATATTTTTAATAGTTAAAGATTCAAAATCCCAAGAGCGAGACCCCAATATATGTGGTGAAGTGGGATGTTATAAATACTTATAGGGAACTTAGTGTACTGACTGAGATCAGCTGTGAAGGTATCTATATCTATTAAGAGTAGTGTATTATAGATAACCTTACTTGCTACCACATATCTATATATCTCAGTCAGAATTATTCTGGAATAGTGTGATGCTACGTTATGTGTCTAGGGTATGTGTATGATGAAGTGTAAGTCACAACAACAGACAGATAAACAATTTAATTTAATCCACTACTCTTGACAACACTGTGACACTCACATACATATAACACTCTACAAAGATATCTTAAAAGAGTCACTGATAAACTTTCAAATAACAATATGTATTCATTACTGGCATGAATGAATATGTGTCCTGATTCAACTACAAGGGAACCAGGAATCACAATCAATTTAAATTACAAGTTATGTACAGAATGTATTTAATATGAATATTGTAGTGACATATATTATTACAAATGTTCTATGTGTGTCAGTTGTGTAGTAGTAAAATGAGGTAATACTGGTTTTGTTTTGTTCAAGCTCTGTTGGTATTTGTCATCATGACTTCAATAGTTTGTCTTTAGGGACTAGTATTGGAGATGTTCACAGTTCCTGATTTTAAGACAAGTAAATTCCCCTCTTAATGTTAATTTTACAAAGTCAGTTCAAGATGAGGGGACATAATGTTGAGCTCAGCTGGCCAATTCGCTTATCTGGCGTGATGGCGGCAGGAAAGGACTCCTCTGCTCGAATTCTCCTCTGGGCTCAGGAGACACCTCACTGATAGCTAAAAAGACCAAGGAGTATGCTGTCCGACTCTGGATTCAGCAAAGCTCTGACCAGGTGCTGCTCAGTACCATCAAGACCACTGTCCCTGAAATCAAGAAGGATGTACCTTCTACTTCATAACTAACTTAAACTCTCTTGTTACATTGATCACAACACAGCACAAACATTGAGTTCAGAGCATTAGGCCAACTGTCAGCTTCATTTGAAATACTTTATTCCAGTATTACCCTTCTTAATGGTTACTACGCCTCTGCACTTCCAGCATTATTTCTTTCTAGTCAATCATCCAGGTGTCAGTGTACTGTTTGGCCATTCCATGCCGTTTTACTTCTCTCCGACACCCTCTGTTCAGGCTGGAGCATTACAGGCTTTACCTCACGTTGGCCACTGAACTACACATATATATACAGGCATAAATCAACAATTCACATTCAATTTTCATTAAAAGATATTGAATGGTTCAAGCTTACCACAATTCATACGAATAAACACAGATACGTTGATTAGCAATGAATTCTGGCACAAACTGGCACAAATTCCCATCTGCTTATCTTCCAGGCTTTTATTTAGCAAAATATATGCTGGCTTCAACGCACTGATGCTTTATCAAGCTATTTTAAACAAGTGGTTTCGAACTAACGCTCCCAAGTGTGTATATCAGCGAGTCTGACCAATGAGCCCCGTTTCGACAAGTGTTTGAAAAAATGTTACCTTTCCCCGTTTCCCCTAACAACCAAGATAGTATTTATAGCCCGACCAATCGTGGTTAGGCTTTCATTTGTTGCGCTCCAATCAATTTGGAGTTTACATGGTAGGCTATTTCTGTAACGTAAATTTTTTTCAAACACGTTAAAAAAAAATCTTATGAGCAGAAATGATTTTATGCTGTCAGGCACCCCCAATATTTTATTTTGGGTATAATTTATTAATTCCTGGACTATTTGCGTAACGTTTTACATATTATTTGTCAGCAAGCCCTAAGGAACCCAAAAATACAAATTTAAAGGAGCTACGTGGCTGCATTCAAAATATGCAATTTCTTCTACCTCCTGTTTCGAAGATGTGCTGTCTGGGTACTGTTATGTTCTCAACCGTAAACCCATCTAATGTTATCTTTTCTAATAAGAGTTTTTTATGATTTATAAACCTAACTCTGGGAAAGGGTAGTGTATTTTATCACTGTCCGTCTGAAAAAAAATTAGTGCATGTAGACTTACACGCGTGATGCATGCGTTCCTGATTTCCAGCCCTCCCCTCTCTCTTTATCCTTTTGTCCATCTGTTCGTTCGTTTTGGTAACGCAGTATAATTAATGTTAGGATTAATTTAGGTCATTACGCAGTACGTCTCAATGTTTTTCTTAGAAATGCAGCACACGTTTCATTGAAGAAGGCGGGTAATAATACAGTAAGCTTTTATATCAACGTGAAAGCGTTACAATTTGCAGACGAAGCAGAAAACAAGGGGGATTTCGAGTACATTCTTTGTGACAGCACTGTTATTTTACCATTGCTCTTCTCTTTATTAATTTTATTTGTTAGGCTTCATATTTACCTAATAATTTATATATGTGGATTAGAATATTTCATGACACCCATATTAGATATTCGTGAGTTTTGGCCACTGTTGGACCTCTACTGCATAGCAGGGGAGGCAATACCGTCACATCATAAAGACTAGAAACAGAAGACGTTGGAGATCTATTTCAGCCAACCTTCTTTGTGGAGATGGCAGCTTATGATGACGACGATAATGATGGTTGTTGAACTAAAATTCAGAGAGTCAGAACTCTTCTGTTCTGCGTTTCCTGTTCCCTTTGAAGTACTGGTATTCAGTTTGTTCATACTAAACCTTCGTCCGCGCTAAATATGAAATTTATCTCAGGATTCCAAGATGAAACGCACGAAATAACGTACTTTTTTTAAAACTACAACTTTGCCTCGTTTCTCCTCTCCACATTGACACATATATGTGTGTCCGATTTATAATTTGCGAGATGGCATCCAAGTCTGCAATGGTCATTAAAGTTAGTTTACGCCTGTTCAGTGGAGCCAACAACGCCTATGTTTTTGTTGTATAAAGAGCTTGTAATTTTGGGGTGAAAAAAAGGGGGGGGGGGGCGGAAGAGCATACCTATCTAAAAAAAAATAGCCCTGAAACTGGTGACATCTTTCACATACTTATCTTCAAAAAAAGCGCTGACAATATCTTTTGCATGCCTATTTCCATTTTAGCCTTGACTATATCTTCAGTATGCATAAATCCAAAGTTAACCTTGACAGTGGTAACATCTTTCAGATACCTATCTCCAAAAACAGCCTTGACAACGGTGACATCTTTCACACACCTATCTCCAAAAAAAGTCAGCAAGTTGACACGATGTTGTTGTTTTCAGCTCAATTAATTTTGTTGAAGTATTCGTAATATAAATATCACAGAGTTACCCGGATCAATATTTTTCACTTCCACAAAATGAGCTGTAAAATCTAGCACATATGTCATCCCGCCCGTTTCGCTTTTCAGTTTAGTAAGTACAGATGAAACTGTAGACGCGATCAGTGAGAGAAACACGAGATAATTGCATGGTTTCATCTACTGCAATATACCAGGTTTTTTATCAGGGATAACGAAATTTATTAAAGTCCCTTTCACATAATACGGTTGATAATGACTACCGGATAACTCAACCGTTTTTTACGGCTGAGTGTTTTTGCCGGCGTTTCTGTTTGTGTTTTAATGAACCGGTATATAGCTACATATTCAATTTCTTCCGGCTGTCTGCTCAGTTATACCGCTTGACGAATCGTACACAATGTTTTGCACAGCAATAACGTTTGGACAGGTGCGAATATGTTTGCACAGAAAATAAATACGGTTGACTTAGATATGCATGAATAATTACTTATTATTTGTGTACCACGTGGTAAACGTTACAGTCAAGCTGTTGGCTTGTACATCTATAGCACGTTTCACTAGCTTTGCCCAACTTCAAAATGCTATATCTCAGCGAATATATAACGCATATAAGTGAAATTTTGTGTGTGAATTTGAAATGGCATAGACCCTATGAATTAAATTTTTCATTAAAATGCGGCCATTGGTTTCAATTTTCGTTTCTTTGCGATATAATATTAAAATTCTACTTGCTAACACACAACACACACAACACAGTCTAATTCCAGTGTTTTACACACGAAAATTAGGCCAAGAGTGGTGGATAATTTTGACAGAGAATTGATCCGCAGAGAAATTTGCAATATGTTTCACAATAATGAGGCAGTGACTTTAAGGAAATTGAAAATTTGGTTAAGAAAGAATAATGACATTGATATTTCCAAATCTACGCTATGGAGGACTATTAGGAGTTTGGGATTCACTTTTAGAAAATCTGTTGGTGGTAGAAACCTTATTTGTGAGAAGCCTCATATAGTTGCAATGAGAAGGAAATATTTACGCGAGGTCAGAGAAATGAGAAGAGATTGTTATGATTTTGTGTATTTAGATGAAACTTGGATCAATGCGCACCACAGTAATGAACGAGAATGGCAATCATCTGATGGGACAACTAAGAGACTAGTACCAAGCAGCAAAGGACAGCGCCTAATAATTGCACATGCAGACATGCAGAAAGCAGCCATCATGGGCTTCTAAATAATACTGAAATCATGTTTATTTCAAAATCCACAGATAATAGGGATTATCATACAGAGATGAATGGCAAGATATTTCAAGATTGGATTGTGAATCATGTACTTCCTTCGTTGGATAGACCGTCGTGTTTGATAATGGACAATGCTTCATATCACAACGTTGTGGCACCAGAAGATAAAGTTCCTAATTCGTCAAGTACGAAAGATGTAATAAAGATTTGGCTGATCAAAAACACATTTCATTCAACGAAATGTTCCTGAATCCTGAATTACTTGGAATTGTAAAAAAGACACAGCATACACAGATATTTCACATAGACAAGGCAATCCATGAACATGGTCACAGATGTTTAAGATTGCCTCCTTACCATTCTCACTTAAACCCAATAGAATTAGTCTGGGCTAAAATTAAGGAACAGGTAGCAACAGAAAATAGAACGTTCAAATTAAAAGATGTTGAAATACTTACAAAAGCCGCCAGGGATTATTGGAAGAAATGTGAGAACCATGTGTTACAAGAGGAAGAGGAATATTGGACGAATGATGGTTTGTCCTTCATTCAGCCGAGATTGATTATCAATTTCTCAGAGACATCTGATTATGATTCGGATGAAGTTTAATTTCTTTAAAGATGACCTTACCGTTATTTACAAGCACAGTAGAAGAGCAACGTTCCATTATGATATTTATGAACCGCGAAGTGGTGATACCTATTGAAATAATTAGATCAATGAAGGTCCAGTTTGGTAGCGCACTAAATGTCTATGACAAACAATGTCACGAGATTCTCGCATGCAGATCATTTAAGAAATCATCTTCAACAGGTATTCATATGCAAACGTGATGGCCACATTATTGTAATAGTAGACACGCCTATGTATAATCAATTCACAGAATCTGTGACTGAAGTGGTAAATTTTCTTTTCTCGATACACAATAATTAGTATGTGTGATAAAGTACATTGATACAGCGATAAAATTATTAATTATAAGTATAAAAGTCAAAATAATAGGATTAGAAATAGAAATAGTAAAGTTGTAACGCGTCTTCTTTCCCCGCGCCAGTCATCGAATGGAGATAAGAACGTAGTGTGAAACCTTATGGCCGCGCTAGTGGTATTGGATTTTATAACTCGCCCGTCAAGGGTTAACGGTAAAGATTTTGAAAAACGACAAGCTTAGTTGTTCCAAGAAAGATAGTAAGAATAAAACAGGGGAGGCATAAACGAACGCATAAAAGTGAGAGAGAGAGCGAAAACATGCCACAAATTGTCAAGCGTTAGATTCTTGGATTAGCTACCCAAGACGACAGTGCGAGACGATACAGTGGCAGGTGTTCGGTAACGTGTCGCAAGCTTTGTAGAATTTAAAAATACCCCGCAAAACCCAATACTTTTTCGAACTATAGGCACACTGAGAAAATATATAAACACACAGACAGCGCTTTCGCTGCAAAAGAGTCCATTTTATGACGTAACAGACTAGTAGTTTCAGTTTTGGACAACGCGGGAGAGGAGAAAAGATGGCGTAATTTATATGACAGTGGAAATTGAAACTAACGTTGGAAAAAAATATGGATTTCTTTATTAATGGGTTTAGGATCATACAACCTAGTTAGTTTGATGGCTTATCTTCTCCTGATAAATAATATGTTTAGAAATACAAAATTCCCCAGTAGATAAGGAAGTTATTGACAAAAAACTGTATTTGTTCGTGCAGACAAACGGACAGACTGGCGGTTTTGCATTCATTTTGCATTCACTAACGATTACAATTTTGAACGCGTTGTTGGAAATGAGACAAGCAAGCATGTATTCTGTTGGAGGAGGGGTAGACAATGGGAGAGAAATTATGGGATGGCTTAACACTAAAAATATATTTTAGCAGTAGAAACCTAAGAATGAGTGAGGAGAAAACTTGTTATGTCCAAAAATCAAGTCTGTTTTTGCTTTTATTTTCAAATTCAAAAGTAGTCGTTCGCTCATTGGCCAATGCCTTTTATAATATTGAAGAATGCAAAGTCTCGACGCCATTTGTCATAATACTGTCCCTTGAACAGGACGTTTGAAATTCTGTGAAGTGTAACTTGCCTTATTAAATTAAATATATATAAAGTAAGCCAAAAAGGCATCACAGTCTTTTGTAAAATGCACATGTTTGTGAAATAAAAATGTTTTCTTAGGTGGCCAGATGGACACAGCTCACCTATCCTATTGTATGGAAGAAAAAAAAAGATTAATAATATTATTGCAGATGTAGGGCCGCCTTGAGAGGAGAGACATGTGAACAACACTTTGTAATGGATGCGCTGGGTTGGTCAATTAGATATGACCCAGATCTTTATTTCTTATGTATTATAATCTGTAGAAATAACAGTTTAAGTATGATATCAACAAGGAGGCATTATTTCATTGTTACAGGGTTTTAATCTGGCACTAGCCCGGTGCCAGATGTCTGTGAAAAGCAGTTGAGAAGTCTTTTCATTTCCAGTAGTGACAGGGGTCTACAGAGTCCACCCTGTTACTTTTGGGCCAGTATCAAAGTGATCGTTTTACAGCAAGAATACGGACAGTTCAAGTTGTGCCAGATAAGTATAATATCTGGCCCCCGACTTTTCATCAGCATCAAAGACTAGTGCACCCCTGTGTAACATAATAAAAATATTCCCCAAAGAATAAAACATTGACAATTGTGTATTAGAGAACTGGGGATGATTAAAGAATCCCAAACAGCCATCCAGTGTTAGAAACCAGTAATATTAAAAATTTAGTAACACTATTAGTATATTTTAACAGTAATTGTGGACAATTGTCCCTTTGGGTTAAATATTTGCATTTTATGTATATACCTTGAGTTCTTTTAATTTGGAAAGTCCTGACCAGAAGAATACTAGGTTCAGGACCAATAAAATTGTATAGAAAATATTTACACATCAAAATTTAACCCATGTGTTAGTTCATTTGATCATAGACTTTCCTAGTTGTTTATATGTGTGTGTGGTAGTGTCAAATTACCATCACACCACACTTGCATAACCCTAGACATTAGACGTAGCTATCATACATATTAGTCAAGAATAGGTCTGACTGAGGTCATTAGGTGGCAGCAGAAAGATCCCCTGATAACTCAACCCAAAATTTGTTATAATCAGGGACCTTCACAGCTGACCTCATTCAGTACAATAGTAATAAAGAACAACAACATTGCATACCATCAAAAACCACCACAGTATGCCGACAAAGATCAAAGGATTTCATTCGTCGTTTATGGGAACTAGACAAGATGCACAGATATAAAGTATATATTTGTTGGGTCTAACCCAATATAACATCGTATGCAAAAAATGGCATTAATACGTAGTTTGAGGGCAAAGCTAGTGAAACGTGCTATACACATACAAGGATTACACAAACATTTATTATCATTTTCAATGGTCTGTATTTGTTGCTGAATTTTTTCTATTACTAAACCATTATTATTATTATTTTTCCTTTCACTTCTTATGGAGCATGGAGCCACCATTGTAGCTGACCTTACACAAATTCTGCACTGAAGCATTCATGTAGATGGAGTTATGATAGTGAGAGCTGCTTCTGTAGCTGTGGTAGTAGCCATGGATATCGTCAGCCTAAATGGAGCAGCTACCCTGAAGACTATGACCAAGGCTGAGATGAATAAGAGGCATGAAGGGGCCACTGGTAATAGAATTTTTGAATTACAAGAGCCTAAAACTAACATTACTAACTGAGAAAGGAAGGCCTTATAGAGTAATTTGTACAGATAAGTGTCAAAATGGCTTAGATAAAAGTAAGAATATTTTTTTAGGAGTCAAATTTGATACTTTTTTATTTAGACAACATTTTCTTTCTCATGGCAGATGCTTCGGCATTGGTCATAGGTGGTTGCCGCTCATTTTTCTACGGTCTGCCAAATTACAAGTAGCAAGTTGACCAGATGAACATTAACCCTACAACAGTTTGATGTTACTAGGAGGACAAGACACCAGACGAGCTGATTTTGATTTTGATTGAGCAGTCTTGCGTGTACTTTCATTTGTATAATTTTGATAACGTGACACGAATTTTGAAGATTTTGCATGCATTTCTCCGATGTGGAAATGAATTTTGTTTAATTTTAGATATATTGAATGTGATTGTCGCTAGAATAATTTGTATGCTATTATTGTGGGTTGGTGTATTTTGGATGGAAGCATTATTTATTTTGATGATGGATTTTGGTTTTGGGGATGTATGTGACTCCCATCACGTGGGGAAAGGGTGGATGTCACGGAGTGTTTTGAGGGTGTTAAGCATGTATGATTGTTCCCATCCCCCAGCGGAAGTTTAATTAGTCATTTGAGTTCTTGTGAGTTGGATATGCTTGAGTTGTAATATTTTAGCCACAAGCACAGTTGTGGGCAGAGATTAAGACAAGCTGCTACCTGTAGTTATGCGTGAATGAAGCTCAGTGGAGTGTGGAAGGTGTTCACGTGTTTGGTGAATACGAATGAAAGGGGTCAGTCAGAGAGAGATGTGTGTTGGGTCGGTAGAGAGTTGAGTCAGTAGAGAGTAGACAGTTGACGGGAGACAGCGAAGATTGTAGAAAAGAGAAGGGTGGATGTCTATAGTAGTGCGCGAGTAGAGGGCCAGAGTTCTGCAGTGGATTTATGAAGTAGCCTATTTTGTTGCTGTAGTTATTACGAGGATCAGAGTGATAGTAGAATACTCTGGATTTGTTGTGTCTCTAATATTTGTATCGTCATACTTATATCTACCTGTGACAAATACAAAAAGTAAGAGCCGCTTTCATTGCATTTGGAAACATATGGAGGTCAAGAGAAGTCACGTCCAACACGAAAATACGAATCTTCAACTCAAATGTCAATTCAGTCCTATTGTATGGCTCTGAGACATGGAGAGCAACAAAAACAATTAAAAAGCTACAGACTTTTATAAACGGGTGCTTGCGTAGAATAGAAGGACTGAAATGGTATGACAAAGTCACAAATGTGGAATTGATGATAAGAACCAGACAAGTGCCAGTGGAATAAGAGCTGAGAAGAAGACGCTGGCGATGGATAAGACACACAATGAGGAAACCTGTTGACAGCATTACAAGGCAGTCTTTGTTCTGGAATCCACAGGGAAATAGTGGCAGAGGTAGACCAAAAAACACATGGAGAAGAGAGCTGGATACAGAGATGAAAATGATGAGGAAAACATGGAAAGAACTTGAGGGGATGGCACGGGACAGGAAGACTTGGCATGGGTTTGTTGAAGGCCTATGCTCCTCGGGGAGCTAAAGGATATTGATTGATTGAATTATTATTAAAGATCGATCGCTGTATGTATTCATAATCAATGACATATAATAAAAACGTTGTTTCGGTAAATTTTCGTTAATGGAACATCCATATACTTTCAGATTTCATTCGTTTACACCACCCGGCAGACGTTCATTCAAGCACACTGTGACGTGGAACGGAAATATTGAATCAGTAATCTGACAGCCTTTGCTTTCCCATTTAGTGTCTACCATTGGCTAAGCCAAATCACGCATATTTCTGACTGCATTACTCATATCTAATCCACGCCCTTTTTTCTTGACATGTATACAAACAGACATTTACCAATTTCCGTGACCTGCCAGCATAACAGGCAGCGAGCCCTGATTTGTTTATCTGATTTTTCAATTATCGGTCATTAGACAGTAGCGCGGAGAAATAACGGACTGTTTGAAGAAGAGACAAGGGGCGATAATATTTTCCCGACCACCTGTGATGTTAGCACGTTCCAGGGGGAGATAATGTTTGATCTGCGCAAGGGGGCGTAATCTAAGAGAGACCCGTGCACGGCAAAGTTTTCTGATGTCGGTCAGCATCGCTGAGTAAATTAACGAAGAAACCTGTGATCCGGGAAACGCAGTTCCTGATTCCCTACTATACAGAAGGTGTGAATTGTAACGTCTTCTGGTGATCATAACACCATGAGCTGTATATATACCGCGCTCTCTCAAATTCAGTTATTATAGTCGCTCAGAAATTCTTGAATAATCTAAGCACGACGGACTAGAACCATTTCTTCGCTAAATGTGTTAAATTGTCCCGTGGGGATTTCATTTTCTGATTTGTGGTAATAGAAATTGTGCTTAAGTGTTAAAATGTGTTAGGTTTACCATTTTTATTCACTATAATTCCTTAGCGTTTAAAACTAGTGAAATAACATAACGCATAGATATTTCTTGCCAGTCGTTCAGAGTAATGTAATTTCAAATACCCCATTTTTCTTACACAAGAAGATACGGCTTAGCTGACTGAGATTATTAAGTGTGATAGATCAGTGACCGAATAGAATTTGCATTATATTTCATTGAGTGAAATTAAATAAGTGACAAGAGTTAATGTTATGTGACAAAACAATAGACGCCGACAAATAGCTAGTAGTGACAGGCGATTTTTGGTTAAAGTGCGCGTATAGATAAATTGAATAATAATTGACTTTGTGCGCTGTTCATTTTCTCGCAGGCAATAACGGGGGAGGGCACATATCCCTTTTTCCCGACATGGCATAGCGGAAAACTTACGGGCGGATAGGATAGTAGCAGTTTTTCATAAATGTTCTTTTCTTCCCAATATAGCATCTAATCAAAACCAGCGGCCAGCGGTCTAATATTACCAGTAACATTATTATTATTTTATGTCTTCGATTTTTGGACCTTTCCGGTCCTCTTTCTTCATTCAGGGAGAGACCAATAGAAACAATAAGATTAATCGTAACTGGACGGTACATTACCCAGAATTATTTTTTATCAAAATTCTCCAGCCCACTGGGTATATGAAAGAACATATATTCCTGACGTTTGACAGCCGTGGCAACGCAGTGATCCAGAAAACTACGCTGTTTCGAAATCGGCACTCACCGTATTTACCATCATTATCAGCTTTACATATTGTAACATTTTTCTTAGCAACCAGAGGCTAGACAATACAGGAACTACTTTTCTCCTTTTGTAACTGTGAACGTACCAACAACGTCTTGCTTCAATAAATATATGCGGTGACACAGGATTCATCCAGGAAAAATTAAACCACCAAATTTGGCGTCCACCTTGTAATTATTATTCGATACGAAGGCTGGACTGGGGCCAGATTTGGGCAACCCACCTGACAATACAGGTTCATACTATTGTAATTTTCCAAGGGATAACTACACCATTATTAGGTAAGCAGGAGTGTTTGTGGCCACAGATGACAGAGAGAGAGATATATTTTCCTTTGTTACAATCATTGTACTAACTTCTTTTTTTTTATTTCGCTAACCTGAGTACTTTACTGAGTAGTAATTTTAGTGGGGAACTTGTTCTTCGTAGTCTATTCTGTAACGTAGTGCTTATCTTTGACCTTTGGGTTATTAACTTCTTTTGGGATCCTTTCTCAACAAGGGGATGGCACTTATTCGGTTATTTTCATATATCTGTAAACTTGATTTATTTGATTTCTCTATATGTTTGATGTTGTAAAACGTTTAATGATAATAAACAACAAAAAGAACTTAATGTGCGTGTTGGTCAGACCCATACCCAATTAAACATATTTTTTCACGTTTCTGTGTATTGTTGTCACATAATTGTGTGTGTGGGTGTGTTTAGTGTAACTTATATTTCATATAGGGAGAGAAAGGTTGTCTTATATTAAAATATAGTCGTATAGATAGGCTGGACTAGAGAAACTACTCATTCCAGAGACAGATCTCCCTCTTACACTATTCCCTTATGAAAATCTATTTCTTACACCTTTATTCTCACATATTTACCACTATCACCTCTGCTCAGACGGGACCATAAATATCTTCTGACCTATCTTTAAAAATTTACGACACACACACCTCACACAAACACTGAATATAGTTCAACGGTTTGAAAGTTATAAGCAATAGCTCACAATGCTGGATGTCCTTAAAAATCTCAAGCTGCTCATAATTCACTTCAACAAAGATCACGTCTGTTTTCATTCAGCATCAATCACTCAAGAACAATGTCTCAACATTAAATACGACTACGTCATACTTTGGCAATTGTGGTTCATTAATTCGAAAAGTATTACAGTAAGTCAGATTGTGCACACCACCGTGCTTAATAAGATCTTATTATCTCTTCACATTGTTGAATAAATCACATAGGACGATGCAAAATCATTAAATGCATTGTGATACAGAACAAACTAAAGATAATGAGAATAAATATATAGATCTGTAATTAGCGATAACTCATTCTAGGCTTGGATAATGAAGTGCTGTGTCTTTGATCTTTAATAAAACTTGTGCAGGTTCCATTACAAACAATTGTGTTTTGTCGTCTTTATTGAAGTTGTTGGAACTTTTTGAAGTGTAATAAAAATATATTTTGTACTAGTAAATAAACATAATACAGAGCTTTATGAATTCGTCAGCTTAAATTAGATGTACAATTTACAAAATGAAATACCAGATTGTGATGAAATCAGTCGTGCAATTTGAACAAATCTAATTCACTCCGACAGTATCTCTACATTTCTTCATTTTTCTTACTCATTGTCCTATTATTTGGCATATTTTATGCCCTACATTCTTTTACTGTGACCACTCCCGAGACGTATTTACGTTCCGCCAGTGAACTGTGGTATTATCGTAACAATACCCAGTCATTATCACCGGTCAGCGTTAATACGTTTATCTCTTTGAGTCACCGGCCACCTTTGATAGAAGACGATCCTCGTTTGACACAATATGGTCTCGTACTAGGATGAAAAGGAAGCCAATATTGTACGTCTGAGAAATCAGTCTGGGGGATTCACACACAGGTGATAATGAGATTATCGCATCCGCTGGCCCCTGTCGGTATCATTATTATGGATAAATCTGTCTGGGTAGACAATCTTGACAGAAGGCATTTAGACAGGTAATCAGTACACAGATTTGTTTGTTTGCACAAGATGCTACCGGAAATATTACGGCATATTGAAAGAGGTCACGCGATGGAATTTTAAAATGTAATATTTTAAAACACGCGGGGGAGATTATGAATTTAAACACTCCAACCCAGAAAGTGCTAAAGAGCTTACCATTGGTTTGATTTGAGAGCCGGAATATACTTTAGTTCTCATTGGCAAGTTTGTCGGGAAGTACAATCTGGGATTTGAACTAAGAATGAGAGATATAATCTAGCGAAACCAGAGACACAGATCAGGGACTGCATCGCATCGTCAAATGAGCAAACTCCCAGAAGCCAGTGAGACATCGGACTTAGAATTCTATAATTATAAGTGACAGATCGAGTATTTGATCAACATTGGAACTTACAAGTAAACCCGCATATTTAAATAAAAGACTGGAAACTTAAGGGACTGTTACGTGCAGTCTTTGATATCTTACAATATTATACATAGGTAATTTTTTTAGTGCTTAAGGGAAAGTCATTATTGAGTTACTTCCCTTGAAAGTTGTGTCGGCTCTTTCGATCAAACTCCGCGGATAAATCCATTTTACTGCGATTTATTCGTTGTTTGGGTAATAATAGATTGTTCTTGCTTCAGAATATCTATGGCCTGAATTTATGTGTATTGTTTGTCTGAGTAGGACGAGTCTGTCTTATATCTGTATATCTTTACATATCTAAGTCGAACTATATGTTCTGTTGTCTCTAGAGAGGTCGAAGGCTATTCGGCGGATGTGTCGCTAGAGTGTGGTGTGATTTGGCTTCGTCCTGATAGGGACTGTGTGTTTTCCATGTCGGCCTGTCGCCGGGGAAAAAGTGATCTCAGTATTTGTGGGGAAGGTGATAGTCGTCTAAACCTATCGTATATGCTTTACCCCAGTGTTTAGTCGTATTGCCAAGGAATGGCAGTTTCATATTTCCTATACCAAGGTAATCAAAGATACTCTTATGAACTCTCGATCGAAGCCACCATTTTCGATAGTTACGATTTGAATGTCTAAGAGAATATATTTGACTCGATGAAAACGACTTCGATTCCTAGCAGCACTATATCCTGTAGATTGCAGTCAATTGTTCATGATCAAATCTACAGAGCAATGAAATGTTTTATGAATGACTAACTTTAGGACAGATTCATTATCTGTATCCAAACGTGAGTGACAGCTCACGAGTGAAGCCATCTTGGAACCAAAACATGTAGTGACTTTCAAGAAGAGAAAAGGGATGCCCGTATTATCGCTTGTTTAGTCCAGAGATCACTGCTACACATGAGAACCCGTTATTAGCGGTTCAATATTATTATATGGAAAAATATGTGCTGAACATTATGTTGAAGAATCGTCGCTAGACGAGATTAGGTTTAGAAGCCATCTGAAATATTGTTTATAAGCTGACGTGCTCAGTCAGTGAAGTCAGATGATATATGTATGGGCGATACTGAGTGCTTGGCTACTGACAGTCCATTATAAACTTATTCTACATGAGTGCCCATGTAACATTACAAGACCATTTATCCACTGTACTATGATGTATTATGGCAACCTGTGATTTGTCACTATCTGTGCTGTCGAGTGTGTACGTCCAATTAAACTTTAGAAAAGGTACACAGTCGTTGGTGTCGATGACTTCCAGCCATACATGAGTGTGAGAAAAGAACATTTTTTTGTCAACACCACGAACCTTTATCATCATTCGCACATTATACACTCAATCCATGTCTACACACCACTGCGTAGGTCAAGTTGACATTCCATACACTACAGTGGAGCAAACAACACCATAGAGATCTTATCAACTGATGATGATGATGATGTCTGCTTCCATCTACTTATATCTATCTTTTGGTGGATATCATTAACGGGAATAAAAATCCAACGTTATCAACTCTTATCAACTGGTGGACCAGCTTTCTGGGTTTGACCTCGCAGAAGTTCAGAAGTCAACAGATTACCGATACCAGACCGTTTCCTGTGGCTGATACGACACACTTGCAGTATTGGTTTGCTCTTTGTCAACACTTCGTCACGTGACCTGTCAGGTGAATGCAGTATGTAGGTCAGCGTTGTTGACATTTTTTACATTAGACATTATAGAGTTTCACAGAACAGTTGGATCAATTCTTGTCAATGTTAACAGGAAGACAGTATGAGTGAACTAAGAAGTCCTATTTTCATCGATGGATCTTCTTGTTTTCCATATATGAACTTTAATATTTAAGGCCAGGATGTTTAATTGAATAAAGTGGCAGTTTGTTTATTTTCATAAAAATAACTTTGCCATTACTGTAAGACTGAGCCTATTTTGCAACACATACTATCATACACATAATTTATATATATTTATGTTTACATGTTATTTGTTTGTATAGTATGTTAGTTTCTATGTCAGCGGGTTGTGTTTAAGGTTGGGCGGCGTCCTCACAACAGAATATCCCACGTCATAGAGGGTCCGTTGTGGGCGTTTTCTATAGGTGCAATTTTCTTGATTGAAAATTTGCTGCGACAACTGTTGCTTTTGTGTTAGCTGTGAAGTCTGTAATTATTGTTATTTTTGTAATATTTCTTTGTTCTTTAGTTTTGTTTTGATTTGTTTGTAATTTGTTGGTCTAACCTTTTCTATCTTTCAGTTCTATTCTCAATTTATATTCATATATTGTGACGTCATTTGTGTTGTTATTCTTTGCAGATTCAGTGATTATTTTCATTGATTTCCCTATTTGATTTATTTTGATTTCTGCAAACGTTCTTGTATTGTCAGTCCTATTTGTACTTTATGTATTCTGTTGGTTGACATATGTTTTATATAGGTATATTTCATAAGACACAATTGCCTGTGCACTGCACTTGGATTATGGTATAAACCAGTACCTGATTATTATTACTATTATACAAGACCTTATTAAAGGCTTGTGACCCACAGATATTGGGATAGTATACTGATTAATCAAGTCATTGAGAACTTGTGGTATTATTATTGATTCAGGTGATTAGTATTATTGTTAGACATCATGGCTACATTAGAATACTTCATTACACAAGGGAAAGCCCTTGATAAGACTGGTCAACAATTAGAACAATGGGCAGTTGCTCAATATGACAAAGCATTAGCTGCAGAAGAGAAAAGATTAGCTGCAGAAGAAAGAAAAGCTATGGCGGAAGAGAAAAGATTAGAAAGAGAAGCTGAGGCTGCTGCTGAACAAAAGAAATTGCAGATGCAGGTGGAGGAAAGGAGATTTGAAGCTGAACAAAAAAAATTAGAAAGAGAAGCTGCAGCTGAACAAAAAAAAATTAGAAAGAGAAGCTGCTGCGGAACAAAAAAGATTAGACAGTGAAGCTGAACAAAAAAGATTAGACAGGGAAGCTGAACAAAAAAAGATTAGACAGGGAGGCTGAACAAAAAAGATTAGATGCTGAAGAGAAAAAAAAAGCAATAAGAGAACATGAATTTGAGTTAGAGAAATTGAGATTGACAAGTATGAGTAATGTTAATCAGGCATCTAGTGGTAATGGTAAACCTTCTACTTACAAGGTTAAGGTTCCACCGTTCAATCAGTCCAGTGACGATATTACATTCTGGCTGGATAGATTTGAACGTTCTTGTCGTACACATAATGTGGATAAATCACAATACGCTAATCAATTATCAGAAAACTTGAAAGGTGAATCTTTGACTAGATTATGCCTTGTAGGAGAAGCAGATAAGGATAATTATGATGTCATTAGGGCGGCTTTGATAAAAAAATATCAGCTAAGTGAGGAAGGCTATCGCCTTTTATTTAAAACGATGGTGCCTGAGACGGGTGTAGAATTCTCAGAATTCACTGCAAAGGCACGTCTCACAGTTGATCGTTGGATTGAGCTTTCCAAAACAGAAAAAAACGTATGAAGGACTTATGGATTTGTTGCTCAGAGATAAGATTATGTCATGTGTGAACAAACCTTTCCTTGAATTTATACATGAGCGTAAACCCAAATCTCTAAAAGAAATGGAAGAATATTGTTCCCAATATGTCACTGCACACCCCGACGTGACTTTTGGCAACACTAAGATTAAGGAGAGTATGCCAGTTGCTTCAGCAACACCATACAATCCCAATTATTCACACAGATTTCAGGGACCTCAAAACAGATTTGATAAAAAAGGTAACCATAATAGTTATCAAAACCAAGGTAACCAATCATTTCAGGGTTCTTCTTCAAAGAACTGGAGACGACCTGATAGCTCTCGACACAGGGGTGGTCATAATTATAGGAATTTCCGTAGAGGAAGTAATTATAGAAACTATCAGGGTTATCCGTCTTGGAGTCAACAAGATCATAATTACAGAGATACTCATTATAATGAATATGATAATGGTAACCAAGGGAACTATGACTCAAACCCAAATAGGGGTTACAATAGAGGTAACAATAACTACAGAGGTGATAATAACCGAGGTAGATCTCAATACAAAAGACATAAACCACATTTTCAGGCAAACTCTGCACAACAAGAGTCCAATGAAGCCTATAAACAGAGTAAAGATAATAATGATGCTAGTAATATGGCATGTGCCGCTTTTGATTTTGGGAGAGCATCTCAGTGCCCCCAATGCAAAACGCTATTTGAGCCAACCACAGTGTCTACTTTAAGCTGTGGCCATCCTCTTCCTGCTCTTCCGGCATCAGTCGCGCATGATGGAAGAGGTTCTCTTGTCTTACATAAGGGTTTAGTGAATAACAATCCAGTCTCTGTGCTATTTGATTCTGGATGCACCACAATTGGTGTTAGGCAGTCACTCGTAGATCCTTCCCGTGCCACTGGACAAGTAGTCAAATGTGTAACATTTGGCGGCACATTAGAGAAATACTCTACTGCTATCATTAGGATTGCTACTCCTTTCTTTACAGGAGATGTACACGCATGTCTTCTTCCGAATCCGATCGCTGACCTCATCATCGGTCGCATTCATGGAGTCAAAGAATGCACTCCGCAACAAATTTCCACGTGGGAAAGGCAAAACATGCAGATTGCTAACGCTGTAGTCACTAGAGCTCAGGCTCTTAATATGCCTCAAACTTCATCTATTGAAAATAATGAAGTGCATAACCAAGATAATCCCTTGGTAATTTCTCGTGACTCGTTTATAAAACATCAAGAAGATGATCCCACTCTGAAGAAATTCTTCATTCTTGCAACTAAAGGTGATCCGAATAAAGACACAAGTCGTAAATCGTGGATTACAAAGAAGAATGGCGTACTTGTACGTATGGTTCAAGACTCCATTACGTCAAGTCATTCTCAAATCCTGGTTCCCAAGAATTTGAGAGTTAAAATTTTGCAGCACGCTCACGACTCTCAGTGTGCTGGACACATGGGTTTTTCCCGTACTAAGTCAAGAGTCCTTGCGGCTTTCTTTTGGCCATTGGTAAACAAGGACATACGGATTTATTGTCGATCTTGTAAAGTATGTCAGGAAGTTAAATCCAAAGGTCCACGGCATGCTGCACCCATTCAGGCGGCGGACATTCCTATTCGGCCGTTCCAAAAAATGGCCATAGACATAATTGGTCCATTTAAGATCAAGTCTGCCAGAGGACATCAGTTTATCTTGACGTGTGTTGATATGTGCACACGTTGGCCAGAGGCTATTCCTCTGAAGAGCATTACTACTGCTGATATTGCAGATGCTCTTTGGCTTATATTTTCTCGTCTGGGGTTCCCCGGAGAGATATTGTCAGACCATGGCACCCAACTAATATCAGATACCATGTCTCAAGTAATGTCTACTCTGCAGATAGATAGATCTTTAAGTAGTATCTACCATCCAATGTCTAATGGTATGGTCGAACGCCTTAATAGAACACTTAAAAACTTACTGGGGAAGATAACTGAGGATCATCCTCAGGACTGGGACAGAGTTTTACCTGCGGCCCTCTTCGCTTACAGAGAGGTACCCAATGAACATAGGGATTTTCTCCCTTTGAACTCGTCTTTGGCGCGCGTCCGCGTGGCCCTATGTCGTTGCTTCACGATCTCATAACATCTGACAATATTGACGATGACACAAAGTCATCCTACGAATATGTCATCGCGTTGAGACAAAAGATTATCGAAGCATGCAAATTAGCAACT
Organism: Oreohelix idahoensis; assembly: GCA_024509875.1. Taxonomy (NCBI): domain Eukaryota; kingdom Metazoa; phylum Mollusca; class Gastropoda; order Stylommatophora; family Oreohelicidae; genus Oreohelix; species Oreohelix idahoensis. Next base: position 151,108 of record JAMPIV010014852.1, on the reverse strand, counting down.
TCTTCTTCTGAATTTGCGAAACAGAAGGCAAGGCAATTTGCCAATAAGAAGAGATGCTTACGACAACTTTGTCCTGGTGACAAAGCATTTGTATTACTACCTTGTAGGGAAAACAGATTACTTATTTCTTGGAAAGGTCCGTACGATATAATATCGAAAATTTCCGATGTCGACTATATTGTCGATATTGATGGGAAGCATAAAACCTTCCACATCAATATGCTTACTGACCACATGGTCATTACTCATCACTGTCCGTGATACAGGATGAGGAAACAAGTTTTTCAGATGTAAATCTTCCTCTTCCAATGATCCCACTTCATTCCAGTGAATCATGGAAGAACGTTACTGTCTCTCCTGATTTGTCTCTAGGAGAACAGCGACAAGTTTCAACTATGTTGCAAACATTTCAGGATGTACTCACTGACATCCCTGGACAAACGAATGTCATTCAACATGACATTGTTCTAACTGACCATACTCCTATTAGGATTAGACCTTATCCTATACCTATACATTTTCAAGCACAGGTCGAGAAAGAGTTGGATGAGATGATAGATTTGAAAATAATCGAACCATCCACCTCTGCATATTCTTCGCCGATGGTTATTGTGCGTAAAAAAAGACAATAACATACGTCTTTGCGTTGACTATCGAAAATTGAATCAAGTAACGAAGTTCGATGCCGAACCTATGCCTTTACTGGAGAGCTACTTACTCGACTCTCCAAATCTCATTTTTTCACTAAACTTGATTTGTCTAAAGGATATTGGCAAGTTCCTTTATCTGAACGCGCCAAACCTCTCACGGCTTTTTCAACACCTAGAGGTTTGTTCCAATGGAATTTTATGCCTTTCGGTCTTATGAACGCACCAGCTACATTCGTACGCATGATGCGCCGAATCCTATCTTATCGGTCAGATGTCATTGCATATCTAGACGACATCTGTCTTTTCAGCGATACTTGGGAAGATCACTATTCGGGGTTAGATGAATTGCTGTCTACTTTGCGTGAGCACAACCTGACAGCGAAACCCTCTAAAGCCTATATTGGTTTTAGCGAAAATTCTTTCCTAGGCCACCGAGTTGGTCATGGTTTCCTAAAGACAGAGGACCATAATACTAGTAAGATACTTAACATCTCAATCCCTAAGACTAAAAAACAGGTGAGAAGTCTGTTAGGTCTTATTCAATTTTATGGCAGATTCATTCAGAATCTATCCTCTATCATGGCACCTCTCTCAACACTTCTAAAGAAAGGTTCGCCTAATGTGGTCCACTGGTCTCAGGAATGCCAATGCTCTCTGGATAAGATTAAAACACTGTTTTCAACACCACCTATTTTAGTGCTACCCACTAAAGATAAGACATTCGTTCTTCGTAGTGACGCTTCATCCACTGGGATTGGAGCGGCACTAATGCAAGAGTACTCTGGAACTCTGCATCCTGTAATGTATATTTCCAGAAAACTTAATGCGGCAGAAAGGAATTATTCGGTTTTAGACCGTGAGCTATTAGCTATGGTTTGGTCGATCCTCAAACTACAGAGATTCCTTCTAGGCGCACATTTCATAGTAGAAAACCGACCAAAAAGCTCTTACTGCTATACAGAGTAAGAATTTGAAGAGCTCGAGGTCTACTCGATATGCAATTGCTCTTCAACCTTTTCATTTCTCTGTGCGAGCTATTCGTGGATCAGATAATGTGATGGCAGACATTCTGTCAAGATGCCCACATGATTCCACATAACTATTAGGGCTTAGACTTCTTGATATGTCTAGTTCTATAGTAGTTCCTTTTCTATATCATGATAGATACACATTTGTAAGATATCTAATGCGAAATGATGATATGAATTTTTTAGGCATTGTGTAATTGCCAGAATTGTATTATACTTTGATGACACCTTCCTGGAAAAAATATACTTGTAGAGAAATAATTTCTCTCAGTTTATGAGACACATTCTCACCAGTCGCTCCATAAGTCGACTTAGCCTCATATTAGGCGTTATAGGTATTCCTGATATTTTCATCTGCGCATTATTCATGCGTTGTGAGCCTATTGTACGTTGCTCCTAGATGTATTTCAAAAAAAAAAAAAGTTCCATTTTTTTTTCCCGGGAGGTGTGGTAAGACTGTTACGTGCAGTCTTTGATATCTTACAATATTATACATAGGTAATTTTTTAGTGCTTAAGGGAAAGTCATTATTGAGTTACTTCCTTGAAAGTTGTGTCGGCTCTTTCGATCAAACTCCGCGGATAAATCCATTTTACTGCGATTTATTCGTTGTTTGGGTAATAATAGATTGTTCTTGCTTCAGAATATCTATGGCCTGAATTTATGTGTATTGTTTGTCTGAGTAGGACGAGTCTGTCTTATATCTGTATATCTTTACATATCTAAGTCGAACTATATGTTCTGTTGTCTCTAGAGAGGTCGAAGGCTATTCGGCGGATGTGTCGCTAGAGTGTGGTGTGATTTGGCTTCGTCCTGATAGGGACTGTGTGTTTTCCATGTCGGCCTGTCGCCGGGGAAAAAAGTGATCTCAGTATTTGTGGGGAAGGTGATAGTCGTCTAAACCTATCGTATATGCTTTACCCCAGTGTTTAGTCGTATTGCCAAGGAATGGCAGTTTCATATTTCCTATACCAAGGTAATCAAAGATACTCTTATGAACTCTCGATCGAAGCCACCATTTTCGATAGTTACGATTTGAATGTCTAAGAGAATATATTTGACTCGATGAAAACGACTTCGATTCCTAGCAGCACTATATCCTGTAGATTGCAGTCAATTGTTCATGATCAAATCTACAGAGCAATGAAATGTTTTATGAATGACTAACTTTAGGACAGATTCATTATCTGTATCCAAACGTGAGTGACAGCTCACGAGTGAAGCCATCTTGGAACCAAAACATGTAGTGACTTTCAAGAAGAGAAAAGGGATGCCCGTATTATCGCTTGTTTAGTCCAGAGATCACTGCTACACATGAGAACCCGTTATTAGCGGTTCAATATTATTATATGGAAAAATATGTGCTGAACATTATGTTGAAGAATCGTCGCTAGACGAGATTAGGTTTAGAAGCCATCTGAAATATTGTTTATAAGCTGACGTGCTCAGTCAGTGAAGTCAGATGATATATGTATGGGCGATACTGAGTGCTTGGCTACTGACAGTCCATTATACACTTATTCTACATGAGTGCCCATGTAACATTGCAAGACCATTTATCCACTGTACTATGATGTATTATGGCAACCTGTGATTTGTCACTATCTGTGCTGTCGAGTGTGTACGTCCAATTAAACTTTAGAAAAGGTACACAGTCGTTGGTGTCGATGACTTCCAGCCATACATGAGTGTGAGAAAAGAACATTTTTTGTCAACACCACGAACCTTTATCATCATTCGCACATTATACACTCAATCCATGTCTACACACCACTGCGTAGGTCAAGTTGACATTCCATACACTACAGTGGAGCAAACAACACCATAGAGATCTTATCAACTGATGATGATGATGATGTCTGCTTCCATCCACTTATATCTATCTTTTGGTGGATATCATTAACGGGAATAAAAATCCAACGTTATCAACCTTATCAGGGACCAGGACTTTAAATATCAAGACTGGAAACTTAGGAATTGGATCATCCGTCTTAAGAGAATATTTCCAGACCAAGTGATTCGCAGAACATCCGTCATAAGAGGAATCAAAATATTTCCAGACCAAGTGATTCACAGAACATCCGTCTGAGGAATTTCTCAGGCCAAGTGATTCGAGAGCATATAACCTAAATTGCTCGTGTCCATTCAAAGCTGTGCGAGGAGATTGTAGATTCACAAATTTTTGGGGTAAGTGTAACATTTACTTTACAAATTGAATTTGACATGTTTATTGTTTAGGTAAAATAAGATAAAGGATCCCGTTACACGCCCATTGAGGCATATTGGGAATATGGTGTTAGGCCCATATTTTCTTGACCATCGGCACACTAGGGGTGATGTGGTCAGCATCACGCCGGCCGCCTTAACCTTCCCAGAGTTGCTCTGGTACCAAATTGGGGCTGGATCGACCCAGGAGCAGTTTGCGGCCTAAAAAAAATCCCACCTCATCTGGGGATCGAACCATAGACCACTAAGCTAGGAAGCCAGTGCACTAACCACTATGCTACCGCGGCTCCTGTTTCTTATTTAAGTGGTTATAAATGAGACTTGCAACCTCAACATATGAAAATAGTTTATTCATGAACCACTTCATGAAGAGCTGGTGATTGTTTCTTGCTAGTCGTGCGGAAAACCGACAGCAGATGTGAACCCAGACTCCGAAAGGAGCAGTCATAACGGGGAGCAAAATCTGGTTTGTTTACCTGAGTTTTACACGCGAGCTGATCTGTCAATCATCAGATAACAGACAGACGCACGTGGGATAACACCGGACCTCTTTGAAGTGAGACGAGCGGGCAAAATGTTTGTCCGTGTACTCTCTGATGTTCTTACATACAGGGGGAGATAAACTCTTTGATCTCCAGAAGCGGGAAAATCTACAAGAAGCCCGTTACGCGGGTTATGTCTTTGTTGTCAGTTAGGAACGCCGAACAGAGCGACTGTAAAGCTTTTATCTGGGGGAAACGTAGTTTCCTGATTTCTGTTATGCCTCAAGTGTGAAAATTAGCATCCACTGGAGAGCAGATAACCGGCATGGTATATATACTGTGGCTTCTCAAATCAGTTATCAGTTGTCACTCAGAATTTTTCGGAGAGTCTAAACACGTCGTCCAGAACCATTGTGAATAGATGTGTTAATAGTTTCGTGGGGAATTCATTCTGATTTTCTGGTAATATAAATTTGTGCTTAAACGTGTTAAAGTGTTAAACGTTTATCATCTTAAATTCACTGTGATTTTCTAGGTGTTAAAGACCAGTGGAAAATAACGCGTGCTATTTGTGTACCAGTCGTTCAGTTTAATGATAATTTTACCACCCGCTTCCTCACATAAGAAGAGACGTTTTATTTGACTACTTATTACACTAGGCGCGACGGATAATTGACAGAATAGAATTCACGTTATATTTCATTTTGTGAAATTTTAGTAAGAGGCTGTTGTTTAAATACCATACGACGACTTACCGACGCCGACCCTCTAATAGCTATTTAGCGACAGGCGATATTTGTGCGTGTATGGATAATTAAATAATAACTGACCGGATAGGAATAGGCTAGAGACACCGTGTGCTTATACGTAAATATTTTATTAGTAGTAATTTTTTCATAATTGTTAAAGTCATATTTTAATCAAGGGGAGTTTAGCGTTAAAATACTTGTAGGTACAGGCCGGATTTTTAATAACACCCGTGTGTAGCTGCTAGTTTGTTTTAAAAAATATGATCGAGAATCTGCTCGAATGTTCTAGATGAGTTCAGCTCACGGCTCTACGGCGTGTTTGCGCGGGGGTTTTTGAGCGGCTGGATTTTTTCGTCAGTGTGCCCCGGGAATAAGATATTGTTGGGGTGAAAGGGATTTTTTAAATACTTGTTTAGGTATTTTTTCATAAAGCCATGGATATGAGGCTTGGTTATGTACTGCATAACGTACGTTATTGGAGATTTGAGGCCAGGAGTTGTATAGGCCATTATTTCATGTGAAGGGATAGTTTTGAGATATTAAAGATATTTTTCAGGCCCTGGATTGTAGGCCATTGTGTGCTCATATCTCTGATGAGGGATATTTTTGAAGTTCGACGGATCGTTAAAGGGTAATGTTCTTTCTCCCATAATATATATATATATATTATTGTAAACTGCGACATGTGCAGTTCCCTTCCCTGAATGGAGGTTTTTGCCACGAGATTTATGATTATGAGCTGCTATGCTCCGCATCCTTTGTGATGAAGATTTTTGTATCAATAATTGTATTTTCTAAGCATTTACTTACTGATGATCTACGGATTGGTGCTTACTTGATGTGTCATTTTTTTGCCGTGAACTGTAACCCGTTGACAGTGTATTATTGATGATGTCAACGTTTGTTGCGGCGTAATAAACAGTGTAGAACGTTTCTGGAGTTACAACGTTCCTGACTCCTATATGTGCATCGGTGTGTGTGATTGTTATTAACTTACTTTAGTACTACATGGCATTCGCGTCTGTTGACAGTCATTTACTCACACATCAGTCGGCCACCTGTAAGCCCGACATAAGCTGATCGCCTTTATCAGCGGAACATAATAATAACATTCATCATCCTCTCTTACACCACCTATTTATATCACCTCAGCAACAATAATGTTTCTCTATTCTTAGGCATGACCTGATCAAACGGCGACCAGCGGTCTATTTTGGTCTATTGTGGTCTATTTTGGTCCTTTTTCTTCATTTACTGAGTGATTAATGTGGTCTTATTTTTGGCTTACACGTCCCCAAGTTCATTTGTGAACAGGATTGGCCAGATGGACACATAAACATTTTAAATAGTAAAGTTAACTGGACTTACAAATACCCAGATATTTTTTTCAAATTTATCAGCCCTCTGTAGCGTAATACCAATAACATTTTCATCTGACTTTTCACAGTCGTATCAACGGATTTATCCAGCATGTTACGCTGTTTCAAAATCGGCACTCACCACAGACAGCCAGCCGATAAGATTAACCATCATCATCAATTAACAATCGTAACAATTTTTTAGCAACTAGAGTTTTCAAAATACGAGAAGAATTCTTTCACTGTTTGCTGTGAACACCAAATCTCGGTTCTACATTAACTATTCGAGGTGACATTTGTTGATCCAGGAATACATTACCAAATTTGGCGTTCCCCTCCTAAAAATCTTATTTGTTATAGAGGATGGACTGGGGCCGACTTCGATAATACCCCTGACACTTTATATATTCAGGAACCATCGTAATTCCAAAGGGACATCACCAGAATAGGGTAAGCGTGATTGATATGGCCACGTATGACAGAGAGAGGGAATATTTTCTTAGTTACAAAAACTGTACCATCAATTATTTTCTTTGCTTAAATATTGTTTACATTACTGGATAGCATTTAGTGGGAACTTTGTTCTTTTCTTTACTGTCTATGCTGTAACATAGGGCTAAGCTTTAACCGTTGGGGTTATTAACTGGTTTGGTTCTTTTCTTCTCAATGAGGGAAGGGCACATGTATTCTGTTATTTTTCTATGTATGAATTCTGATTTTATTTGTTCTTTCTTAGATATTCGATGTTGTAAAGTTTAATAATAATAAACCACAAAACGAACTTAACTTGTGTGTTGGTTTAGGTAAAAAAAGATAAAGGATCCCGTTACACGCCCATTGAGGCATATTAGGAATATGGTGTTAGGCCCATATTTTCTTGACCATACCCAATTTACCATAGTTTTTCACGTTTGTGTGTCTTGTTGTCACATAATTGTGTGTGTTTAGTTAAATTTATATTTATATATGTAGGGAGGTGTACGATTGTCTTGCACTAAATTATAGTCGTAAAGATAGGCTGGACTAGAGAAACTACTCATTCCAGCGACAGATCTTCTCCTTAAACTATTCACTCGTGAAATTTATTCTCACACCTTTACTTCTCACGTACTTTCACCATCCACTCTACTCTCTACTCAGGCGGGACCATAAATATTTTCAAACCTATCTAAAATTCACGACAATACTCAAGAATTTAATTACCCTGAGAGATTAACAAGGGTGGATGAACAGAAAGACGATGCGCCTGTGAATTCGCAGGTCACAAATGTACTTAGCAGAGGCATTTGTCTTTCTATTTTGTCTAAAAAAGGTCGTGGTTACAAGCTATCAGACTGTTTGAAGTACTGAAGTTCCTACGCCACTAGTGTGAGAGAAGAGCATCAACACTGACCGCCTACATTGGACAAGTATGAGAAGAAGTGCTTCCTCGCAAAAGAAGGGACGAAAACCACGGCTGTAGGACTAACCTAGAACAGTTAAGTCCTGATTAAAAGTTGTCAGCAAAACGGACTTTTACACTCCCCTATTAAGTCTCTATGAAGACGCTTTTTTCTAAAATTTCACCAATCTTTCCATATTTATTTTAACCTGTGAAAGACTAATTCACTATTAAATTTGTTACATGTTATTTTAAAACTAAACAAATATAGTTTATTCAGTTATTACATATATGCAAGCAAACGTAAGAGCACGACTTATATATATATATATATATATATATATATATATATATCTATATATATATATATATATATATATATATATATATATATATATATATATATATATATATATACATATTTTCCTCTAAACAGAGATATACCATTATAAGAGGACATTCGCTGAATTAACTCAGCTGATGGCTTGAACCGGCTAAAAAGCATTGCTTAAATCCTTCACAAAAGGCGACGGATCAGATATAAGTTAACAATTATTCGGCCCAATACAACATTGTTCTTGACTTTTGAAAATATCTTGTGGTGGTTCCCTTAAGGTAGAAGCGTCATTATTCTTCTATCTACATCTCTGCCAAGAGTAATCTTGTGCCTTTGACGACCCATTGAGATACTCTTGGGTTCTTGCCACTGTTGGGCCACTACTGCAAAGCAGGGGAGGCATCCGTGACACAGATGAATGGAAGGAAGATCAACTGTGAAAGAAAGGTCATTGGCAAGAATGCACAATTTACAGAGGAATAATGAAAATATAACTGCCAGGACAGCCCCCCCCCCCCCTCCTCCCATCCACGTACAGCAGCTCCCAAGCGCCCCAGAAGGGCCGAACTAAATATAGGACTACTATATGTTCATAAATGCTGTAAGAAACGAATAATATGAAACTGTACATATGGTTGGCAACCTCATCATGTTGAACATTATTATTATCTAATATACTGTATGGAGGGTCTGATGAACTAGTTTTTCATTTTAGTATACCTTACTTCTTAATTGTAATCAGATACTGTAAATGTATGCTTTTATACTACTTATAATGTTGCATCGCCATTGAACTAATACCTTAAGTATGTTGGTGAATGTCTGGATACCCAGCAATAAAGATGAGTAAGAGGAAGGGCAAAATGCAAGACGGGCCTTTATGTACGATTCTCATCTATCAGTCAATACCCTTTACCTCCCTAAGGAGCATAGGTCATAAAACTGGATCTCGTGTAGTGGAGGCGTCGACAATTCACTCCCTGTGGCAGTATCTGCTTGGGACTCAAAGCTGCTCACCTGTGGGAACATTTTCCGCATGCGCTGACAACACATGAAGTCCCAGCTAATTCAGCAGATTTCCAAAATGTCACGAGTTCTTATTATATGCCACCATTATCTGATTACGTTTGAAATTATGTCTTATTTACTGTATAAATGGTTTAGATTGTGTTTGTTAGTGTTTTTTTTTTAAGTTTTTTTTTTAAATTTTTTTTAAGGTATTAATTTTTGTTAATTTATTTTAATTAATAATTTTTCCTCCCCTTAAATTTGATTATGTCTGGATGTTACAAATGTATGTTATTATTTTACCTCGATAATGTTGTATGCTTAAATAATGCTAAAAATACATGTGCTTTTGAAAGGATACGGTATGTAAGATGACAGAGAGAAGAAGGGCAGAATGTAAGACGGGCCTGCGTGCCCAATTCTTAACCCTTTGAAAATAAAGTTCGTTCGTTCGTTCGTTCGAGACGCAAAGACAACGAGGAAAGTAACTGTTTACCCCACCTCATCTTGATGAACCTAAAAAAAAGTCCCTGAGTCATTCAGTTGCACACCGTTTGAAAATTTCACGAGTTCTTATAACATACTTCTGAATATGTCTCAGATCACTAATTTACTGTACGAAGAATTCGATTTTTATGTCTTGTTGTTGTTGTTTTGTTTTTTTAATGTTTATTTTTATTTACTTTATTTTTAAATTCATTATTATTATTATTATTTTTTTTTTTTAATTTTATTTTAAAAACGTACTTTAATTATGATGATTATTGCAAATGTAATATTACTTTTATAATGATAAATGCCTTAATTATGCTTAAAGTAAATGTGAGGATGAAAGGATATAGTATACATGACCAGAGAGAGAGGAAGGGCAGAATGTCAGACGGGCCTGCGTGCCCAATTCTTATCCCTTTGAAAATAAAGTTCGTTCGTTCGTTCGTTCGTTCGTTCGTTCGAACTACAACTACAAGAAGACATGAATGTTTTGATGCAGGCTTCTTGTGGGCACCAGCTGAAGTAGCAGCTCCAGACTTCATCAGAAGCAACATTTGAGAAGAAGAAAACGAAGGTGTTCCAGGAACAGTATTAATCAGGATCGTCCTTCACAGATCAAAACAGGTCATAGGCAGACAGATGAGAGACGAACACGCAGGCGTTTGACAAAACAGATTGTGTACGGACCAGATCGTCACACTGCGCATTAAAGTGTAATAGGAAACCTGTGCATATCAAGCCAACGTCGTAATTGTTCTGGAATGTCCAGGGCAAGAGAAATAGAGAGAGAACTGGAGACAAACGTGAACGGGATAAAGGAGACATAGACAGACGTTGAGCTGATGGACCAGGACAGAAGGGTTTAACATGAATGTAGTCAATGTCTATACTCCGTAGGGCCTTGACAAATAATGATGACTTTTATGTTCTGAACGTGCGAAAGTCAAGAATTTCGTGTTTAATTCTTAACCGCCCACAACTTCAGTGGCGTGAATCAGGAATTTAGCCCACCTCTTAGGGCTCATAAACTTGTTTGCCTTCCCATGACCAAGGCATGCTGTCCCTTTACTGTATCCTGAAGGCCCGGGTAAACCAATTTGTGTGTCAGTGTTATCGATTAACGTAAAATCTGCGCGAAGATAACTCACTCTAATGAGGCGGCACTATCGGAAATATCTCAGTGTTTGTTTACAACTATGTACACACACAACTGCTTGAATTATGTAAACGTGGGAATATTAGTGCTTGTATTTTATTCTGGTTTTATTGAATTTTACACGCAGACACGGAGATGCGAATGAGCTTTACGCGCCAGGAGGGAGATAGGATGAGCTGAAAACAAGGATTAATTGGTCAGTCCAAATTGTTGGACATTCAAGTAGGATGTAGGCATACACTCTTGAAATATATACACGCGACATTTCACATATATTCAGTGACAACCGAAGAAAAACTAGGTGGAGAGAATATTTCCAAAAACTTCTCAAGTCAGCAACCACTCAGAGAAATTATATATACACCCCGAGGGACGACAAACGGCATGAACCTGAGATATTGCTTCATGAAGTCGAAGAAGTTATAAAGAACTGTACTCGGAATAAATAGTAAAGCATGGAGGGAATAACACCGGAAACAATTCAATCCTGCGGCGAGACTGTAGTCAAATGGCTGAAACGAATGTTTACAGCCGCGTGGACAGAAAGAAATGTCCCAGAAAATTTGCAAAAAGCCTAACTAGTACCAGACTGGGGTGCAATAATAGTGAGTGTGATACATACAGAGGTATTTCACTACTACAACACACAGGACAAATGTACGTAAACATATTTAAGCAGAGAATAAGACCCATCGTCGAATCACAACTGAGCAGGGCCCAATTTGGATTCAGGAAAGGAACGGGGCGCACTGATGCCTGTTCACCTTAAGGTAGTTAAGTGAGAAAACATCTAATATGACAGACAAGTAAAAATACTATTTGTAGACATGAAATTGAGCCTTCAAAAGAGTTAAAAGGAATAAAGATTGGTCAGGATTCTAGGACTACGGACTACTGGGACAGCTGTTAGATAACGTCAGAGCTCTGTATGGGCGTATTGAAGAAAAAAAAACTAATTTGGGGCGGAAGGGGGAGTTATTGGGAAGTAAGGAGACTAGCTGTGTGACCCAATCTTAAAGCACCCAGTCAACGCTCTATAAGCCATTTTGTTATGAAATATTCTAAATTATACTGAGCATGTTCTTTTGTTAATCACGTCCGGCACAAACATCAGAAATTGCAACTAAAATGTGAAGTCAGTCTTATTGTATGGCTCTGAAACATGGAGACCGACAACAGCAGCTACCAAGAAGTTATAGGCTTTCATAACTGGTGGTTGTGTATTATTAAAGGATTGAATTACTACGTCAAGACCAGCCATGTGGGGCTATTGATAAGAATCACAATGTGCCTGTGGAACAGAAGATGAAAGAAGAAGCTGGCAATGGATATGACAGCTTGAGGAAGTCTGCTGACAGCCTTACTAGATAGTTCTTGTTGTGTAAACTCCATGGTAACAAAGGTAGAAGGATCCCAACAAATTCACGGACAAAAAAACTGGGTCAAAGAGACAGGATCAAGACGACATGAACAAATATTTGTCCGGACGGCACAGGACACGAGAAAATGCGTTGTTTGTTGAAGGTCTATGCTCCACGGGGGGCTCAGTAGAAACAATTGTCAGTGTTGGGTAGGGACAGTCACGGGGGGGCTGAGTAGAAACAATTATCAGGTGTGGGATAGGGAAAGTCACGGGGTGCTGAGTAGAAACTATTGTCAGTGTGGGATAGGGAAAGTCACGGGGTGCTGAGTAGAAACAATTGTCAGTGTTGGGTGGGGACAGTCACGATCATATATTTTTTAATCAGAAGACATTGTTGCAATTAAACCTTCATAACATCAATGTGAGCGTTGAGTGGCAGAAACGCATGTTTCTCGAAGCAAAGTCATGGGGTGCAAAATATGGTATCTTCACATTCCAGTCTACGCAGCTGTAAATGGATACCTGACTTAGCTCTTGCGTAAGGGACGGCAAAGGCAATGGGGAAGGTAATCGGCCACCTCCATCTCATTTCCAAAGTGATTCTCTGCCCACGCTGTCAAATGCCTTTTCATAGTCCACAAATCCAATGTATACGTTACATTGTGTTCCAGACTTTGTTCAACTATTATTCTCAATGTGGCTACCTGTCTTTACAGTATCTTTTTTGTCGAAAACCTGCTTGTTCGTCTCTCAGTTGCCGTACTCACTCGTAGTTATTCTCTCACGTGCTCCAGCCTAGTGAAGTCTCTAACAACCCCCCCCCCCCCCCTTTTTTTTTCAAGAGTATCAACTATGGAACTATCCAGTAAGTGCCCCATTATGTGACAGGGGTCTGTAAGGTGACATAGATAGAATAAGGCAACTACTCTCTTAGACATGTCGTAAGAGGTAACTAATATGAGGCTCTGTTTGGGATAGGCCACCTCATCATATGAAACAACACGCTACAATAACCACTGCAGCAAAGCCATCAATTATTATGTTGCAGGTTTCCTGCAAGGACCCCAGTTTCTGTAGTGGCCCCAAACTCCAGACCATGTAAAATGTGAGAAATGAATGAATATCGGACTGGGTATTTCATGTTTCTGCTCTTCATCTCTAACTTGTGAGCGGTTTGTGTATGTGTGTTTTTATACGAGTAGGAGATGATGTGCATGTGATTAAATATGCCAGGACAATCAAACATTTCTCGACAAAGAAGAAGCAATGATAACTGAGATGTGAAGGTAAATGAGATTAGGAGAAGATCTAGTTTGAAGTTTAGAAGACTGTTCCGGGAGGACTTTTATTGTACGTGTTGTCATGACAATTTAAGGACATCGAGACAGTGTGAGTTAATGCATGTTGTACGGGAGTAGGTCTAAAACTGATTACGGCAGTAAATAGTAGAATGACTACGGGAGTAAGTCTAAGACTGATTACTGAAGTAAATAGGAGAGTGACTACGGGAGTAAGTCTAAGACTGATTACGGGAGTAAATAGGAGAGTGACTACAGGAGTAAGTCTAAGACTGATTACGGCAGTAAATAGGATAGATACTACGAGAGTAAGTCTAAGACTGATTACGGCAGTAAATAGGAGATTGACTACGGGAGTTAGTGTAAGACTGATTACGGCAGTAAATAGGAGAGAAACTATGACAGTCAGTCTAAGACTAATTGCTGCAGTAAGTAGGATAGAGACTACGGGAGTAAGTCTAAGGCTGATTACGGGAGCAAATAGGAAAGTGATTACGGGTGCAATTATAAGACTGAAAATTACAGTAAATAGGATAGTGGCTACGGGAGTAAGTCTAAGACTGATTTCAGGAGTAAGTCTAAGATTGATTACGGCAGTAATGAGGAGAATGACTACGGGAATAAGTCTAAGATTGACAATGGAACTAATTAGGAGAACTACTACGGCAGTAAGTATGACAGGTACAATGTCAGTATTTGTAAGAGCGAGTTCCGAAGTAACTGTGAGACTGACTAATTAGGAGAGCGACTAAGGGGTTAAAAATTCCACTTACAAGGGCAGTAATAATGAGAGCGACTACTGGAGTAAGTACGAAAAGATGCCAGTAAATAAAAGAGCCAATGCGAGTAAGCATGAAACTGAAAAACGGGAGTGATCTGGGGAACGGTTACGGGAATAATTATGAAGCTATCGAGTAGAGTAATTAGGAGTCATTACGAGTGTAAACATGAGACTGACAAACGACAGTAATTAGGAGTCATTAAGAGAGTTAACACGAGACTGACGAACGACGGTAATTAGGAGTCAATACGAGAGTAAGCATGAGACTGACGAACAACAGTAATTAGGAGTCATTACGAGAGTAACCATGACACTGACATACGGCAATAATTAGGAGTCCCTACGAGAGTAAACATGAGACTGAAAAAAAAGACAGCAATTATTTATTGCAGGACTAATTATGACATGAGATATGAGAGTAAGTATGAGATTTATTACAGGACTAATTATGACATGGGAAATGAGAGTAAGTATGAGATTTATTACGCGATTAATTATTATGTGATGGGGCCGAAAAGGAGACGCCCGCCCCCTACCTGTTTCTAAGGTGATGGGGCCGAAAAGGAGACGCCCGCCCCCTACCTGTTTCTAGGCAGATTATTTTCGATGTGCGCGAAGCATTCTGGGTTGTGAAAAGTCTGAAGTAGAAGATATGTAATGAGGCCATAATAAAGCCTGAGAAATTAATTGTGGTGTATAGTTGTGAATCATATTTGATACTCGTGTGTTATATTAAATAGCTGTAGGTTTTATTTGTGTTTTCGCTATTCCTAAAGCGATAATTGCGTGTGATATTTAAGTAGCCAAGATTAATACGCCTAGCGCGCAGTAAAGTGAGTGATTAGCATAGGGCCTATAAAAGAGATAGCGAACTACCAGCGGCCCTTCTTAAAGTATCAGTCCAGACAAGAGAGGACGAAACGAGGCGCGCTGTGTACCCACACAGAAGAACACAAAGATATGACACATTAGCATCGGGCACTGTTGGGTGTTTTGTTTTGTTTAGTTTTGTTTTGTTTGGTTTTGTGAAGTTCGCTCGTTTATTTGTTTAATGTTTGCTTTGTCACTGAATGGGTTGTAAAAATAAATATAGCCCCTGCCTCTAGAATCAAGAGTTTTATTGTTGTTCGGGTCGGTGCGAGTGTGACAAGAGAGTGATCACACATCACAATATAATCATCATCATCATCTCGCCCACCCTATCACAATTGGCGTCGTCGACAGGATAAGGCAGACAGTGACACTGAGCAAACAGCAAACGAACAAATATTGTAAACACCCAGCAGTGCATTCCTGCAGCAAGATGGCTAATGCGCCTGTGAAGATATTGTACGTGGAGGAGCCAGAGATAAGGTTATTTAGTGGAGAGGGGAGACCCACTTGGCAAGAGTTTGTGGAAGATGTGGAAGCCGCGTGGAAGGTGGCGCCTTTTTGTGCAGAAGACAAGTTAGACATGATATGGAACAACGTGACACAATGGGTATCTAGAGAATTACGGATACATGGCGGAGCCAAGGCCAGCCCTGAGCAGTTACTCAAGATAATAGAAAGAGCCTACAGCGAGCAACCACCAGTCAGTGAGATGACCAGGAATTTCCCTTGGGAATATGCTGCTTATGGTGAAAGTAAAAAACCTGAGGCACGGGTCCAGATAGCAAGTGCAGAAGTTAAGAAGGAGGAGGAGGTACTCAGAGCAGAATTATCCTTCCTAAAGTCCCAGATAGCACAGATGTCAGAGGCCAGTACGCCAGCACAAGAGGAGGTGCAGAGAGAGAAAGAACCAGGCCAACCGCGAGAACAGCCAAAGCACGACGAGGAGGTGCATGTTCTGGTATGCGAGAGTCAAGCTGTTGTTAACGAAAGCAGTGAGCTGACAATACCGACCAGTGCAGCTGCACCGACAAGGCGAAAAGGAGTTTGCAAGTGGTACAGTGTCCGCAGGGGATGGGGATTCATCACGCCAGATGATGGAGGTATTGATGTATTTGTACATCAGACCAAGATCTTCAGAAAGGGATTCCGGAGTCTGGCGAGAAATGAGAGAGTGGAATTTGACAGCAAACCATCTGTCCAGGGCATGGAAGCAATCTATGTGTGCGGCATTGGCGGTCAAGAATGCAAAGGAAGCAGGAAGCGACCCATGGCACAGAGGAAGCCCAGAAAGATAAGATGCTACAATTGTGGAGACCTGTCAGACCACATGGCAGCCAAGTGCCCTCAAGGTCCGCTTCCGAAGAGATGTTTTGGATGCAAATCCCCAGAACATTTGATAGCCGCCTGTCCCTCAAAGAGTTCTTTCCCTAGACGGACTGTCACAACCAGGTTGCCTTTAGGGCGCAAGCCAAGAGATGGCCAAGACAACTGTCACACTAAGGGCGCCGAGAGAATTGGCCGTTGTCTAGGGGAGGAAACCCGTCTTAAGCAGATAGGAGGGAGTGCAGATCGGTGTCCAGATGAGGAGACTCATCAAAAGCAGACTGTGGGGAATGTTGGCCACCGTCCACGCAAAACGAGTGTCAAGCACGTCAGGAGCAATCCCCCTACAGATTCGACAGCTACAAGCACTGACAGGCAGACGTCACGGGCAGGCAGCGATGCGGCACAGGTGTGCGAGTCTTCTAGACCACAGCAACTGCCAGCCCGACAACGTACAACTGGGGACATAACGACCAAGAGGGTCCCCAGCCGAGTTGTACCGAATACAGAATCTGAGCCCAAAACATCGACGCTGAGAAATAAACAAGCGCAGCACCAACGATCCGCTAGATTTCGACTGAAGCGCCAGAGGTAGTGATGAGGTAGTGATGTTGTCGGGACGACAACAAAATCAGGAGGGAGATATGTGATGGGGCCGAAAAGGAGACGCCCGCCCCCTACCTGTTTCTAGGGTGATGGGGCCGAAAAGGAGACGCCCGCCCCCTACCTGTTTCTAGGCAGATTATTTTCGATGTGCGCGAAGCATTCTGGGTTGTGAAAAGTCTGAAGTAGAAGATATGTAATGAGGCCATAATAAAGCCTGAGAAATTAATTGTGGTGTATAGTTGTGAATCATATTTGATACTCGTGTGTTATATTAAATAGCTGTAGGTTTTATTTGTGTTTTCGCTATTCCTAAAGCGATAATTGCGTGTGATATTTAAGTAGCCAAGATTAATACGCCTAGCGCGCAGTAAAGTGAGTGATTAGCCTAGTGCCTATAAAAAGAGATAGCGAACTACCAGCGGCCCTTCTTAAAGTATCAGTCCAGACAAGAGAGGACGAAACGAGGCGCGCTGTGTACCCACACAGAAGAACACAAAGACATGACACATTAGCATCGGGCACTGTTGGGTGTTTTGTTTTGTTTAGTTTGGTTTTGTTTGGTTTTGTGAAGTTCGCTCGTTTATTTGTTTAATGTTTGCTTTGTCACTGAATGGGTTGTAAAAATAAATATAGCCCCTGCCTCTAGAATCAAGAGTTTTATTGTTGTTCGGGTCGGTGCGAGTGTGACAAGAGAGTGATCACACATCACAATATAATCATCATCATCATCTCGCCCACCCTATCACAATTACATGGGATATGAGAGTAAGTACGAGATTTATTACGGGATTAATTATGACATGGGATATGACAGTAAGTATGAGATTTATTACAGGACTAATTATGACTTGGGATATGTGAGTAATTATGAGATTTATTACAGGACAAATTATGACATGGGATATGACAGTAAGTATGAGATTTATTACAGGACTAATTATGACTTGGGATATGTGAGTAATTATGAGATTTATTACAGGACAAATTATGACATGGGATATGACAGTAAGTATGAGATTTAATACAGGACTAATTATGACTTGGGATATGTGAGTAATTACGAAATTTATTACAGGACAAATTATGACATGGGATATGAGAGTACGTGTGAGATTTATTACAGGACTAATTATGACATGGGAAATGAGAGTGAGTATGAGATTTATTACGGGATTAATTATGACATGGGATATGAGAGTAAGTTTGAGATTTATTACCGGATTAATTATGACATGGGATATGAGTGTAAGTATGAGATTTATTACGGGATTAATTATGACATGGGATATGAGAGTAAGTATGAAATTTATTACGGGATTAATTATGACATGGGATATGAGAGTAAGTATGGGATTTATTACGGGATTAATTATGACATGGAATCTGAGAGCAAGTACGAGGTTGACTAATGGATCACGTGAGAGAATAACTACGAGTGAGTACGGCAACTGAGAGACGAACAAGCAGGTTTTCGACAAAAAAGATACTGTAAAGACAGGTAGTCACATTGAGAATAATAGTTGAACAAAGTCTGGATTACAATGTACCGTATACATTGGATTTGTGGACTATGAAGAGGCATTTGACATCGTGGACAGAGAATCACTTTGGAAATCGGTGAGGAATTATGGAGTCCCCCTGAACATCATTAACTTAATAAAGAAAATGTACGAAGATACGACATGGAGAGTTCTTCATGAAGAAAAACTTACAGTTCTGGGATAAGAACTGGAACGCGACAGGGATGCCTCTTGCCTCCATTTCTGGTCTTCCAAGCAATAGTTTGGGTTATGAAAACATCAACATCACATAACAGAAATAGAATCCAGCGGAACCTGACTAAACAGCTTAATGATCTAGATTGTGCAGATGACTTGGCTCTTCTGTCCTATAACCATAATCAGATGCAAGAGAAAATGAAAATACTTGATAAGAGGTCACAACCAGTGGGTCTGAAAATACACAGGGAAAAGACGAAGACAATGAGAATAAACGCAAAATAATAACAAGATGAAACTTGAAGAAACATCACAACAAGATCTAGAATCGTAGACATAACTTGGCAGCAATATAGACATAGTTGGAGGGACAGACAATTGTCGTGAAATATTCTAATCCACATATATAAATTATCAGGTAAATATAAAGCCTAATAAATACATATAATAAAGAAAGAAAAGAGCAATGGTAAAAGAACAGTGCTGTCACAATGACAGTACTCGAAATCCTCTTTGTTTTATGCTTCGTCTGCAAATTGTAACGTTTCCACGTTAAATATAAGCCACTGCATAAATACAAGCGTTTCCACAACACATTAAAACGGGTATTGCATTTCTAAGAAAAACATTGAGAGGCACACTGCGTAATGACCTAAATTAATCCTAACATTAATTATACTACGTTACCAAAACGAACGAACAGATGGACTCAAATAGAAAGAAGGGAGGGCTGAAAATCAGGAACGCATGCAAAATTAAACACGCGTCTCGCTATTAATGCCACCCCCAACAAGCGTAACGCGATACACAATTACTACTATCACGCGTGTAAGGCCACATGCACTAACTTTTTTTCAGACGGACAGTGATAAAAACACTAACCTTCCCAGAGTTAGGTTTTAAAATCCTGAAAAACGCTTATTAGAAAAGATAACATTAGATGGGTTTACGTTTGAAAACATTACAGTACCCAGACAGCACATCTTCGAAACAGGAGGTAGAAGAAATTGCATATTTTGAACGCAGCCACTTAGCTCTTTTAAATTTGTATATTTGGGTTCCTTAGGGCTTGCTGACAAAGAATATGTAAAACGTTACGCAAATAGTCTAGGAATTACCAAATTATAACCAAAATAAAATAGTGGGAATGCCTGACAGCATGAAATCATTTCTGCTCCTAAAATTTTTTTTTAACGTGTTTGAAAAAAACCTTACGTACGGAAATAGCCTACCATGTTAACTCCAAATTGATTGGAGCGCAACAAATATAAGACTAAACACGATTGGTCGGACTATAAATACTATCTTTCGTTGTCAGGGGAAACGGGAGTAGGAGTATTTTTTGAAAAGATGTGTGGACAGGGTTTCATTGGTTAGAGCTGCGAATATACACAATTCAGAGCGTTAGTTCGAGACCACTAGTTCAAATAAGCTTGATGAAGCAACAGTGCGTTGAAGCCAGCTCATATTTTTGCTAAATAAAAGCCTGGAACATAAGCAGATGGGAATTTGTGCCAGTATTTGTGCCAGAATTCATTGCTAGTCAACGTATCTGTGTTTATTTCCATAAATTGTGGGACTGTGGTCTTAACGTTATTGAGCAGCACCTGGTCAGAGCTTTGCTGAATCCAGAGTCGGACAGCATACTCCTTGGTCCATTTAGCTATCAGTGAGGTGTCTCCAGAGCACAGGGGAGAAATCGAGCAGAGGAGTCTTTTCCTGCCGCCAACACGCAAGAGAAGCTGATGTGGCCAGCTGAGCTCAACATTATGTACCCCCATCTTAAAATGACAGTGTAAAATACAATTAAGAGGGGAATTTAATTGTTTTAATATCAGGAACTGAGAACATCTCCAATACTAGTTCCAATAAAGACAAACTATTGAAGTCATGATGACAAATACCAACAGAGCTTAAACAAAACCAAACCAGTATTACCTCATATTACTACTACACAACTAACACACATAGGATACTATTAAAAATAGATGTCACTACAAGATTCATATTAATAAATTCTGTACATATAACTTGTAATTAAAATTGATTGTGATTCCTGGTTCCTTTGTATTTGAATCAGGACACATATACATTCATGACAGCAATGAATACATATTGTTATTTGAAAAGTTATCAGTGACTCCTTTAAGATATCCTTGTAGAGTGTTTTATGTATGTGAGTGTCACAGTGTTGTCAAGTGTAGTGGAATAAATTAAATTGTTTATCTGTCTGTTGTTGTTTTGACTTACACTTCATCATACACATACCCTAGACATATAACGTAGTCATCACACTATTCCAGAATAATTCTGACTGAGGTATACATATGTGGCAGCAAGTAAGGTTATATATAATACAATACTCTTATTAGATATATATATACCTTCACAGCTGATCTCAGTCAGTACACTAAGTCCCCTATAAATATTTATAACATCCCACTTTACCACATATATTGGGGTCTCGCTCTTGGGATTTTGAATCTTTACCTATTAAAAATATTGGGGGGTAATTCACTTCAGGGAATAATAAGAATTAAAAAGGTATCCTTGGGTGGAATTAAATAAGGTTGAGCTCTCGGTGCCTGTGTTGTCCATTAGATATATATTTAGAGATTGAATTGTTAGTTAGACATTGTATAAACTTACCTGATAGACAATGGCGGACCTGGCCAAATTTCGATCTGCTGCTGTTCAGACTGCAAAAGAGTTAGGATTAGATGGGCAAGTTATGGTTGCCTATGTCACTACGGAATGTGACAAATTTATTGAACGCGAAGAAAGAAGGTTTGAAGCCGAAAGAAAGTTAGAGGCTGAAAGGGAAATTAAGAAGTTACAATTTGAGGCTGAGGCTGAGACTAAGAGGTTGCAGATTGAGGCTGAGACTAAGAAATTGGAAGCAGAGGAAAGAAGACAGGCTGCAGAAAGGGAAGAGAAGAAATTAGCTGCAGAAAGAGAAGAGAAGAAATTAGCTGCAGAAAGAGAAGAGAAGAAATTAGCTGCAGAAAGAGAACAGAAGAGATTAGCTGCAGAAAGGGAAGCAGAAAAGGTGGAGAAGAGATTACAAAGGGAACATGAGTTAAGACTAAGGGAGTTTGAGTTTCAGGGCCATGCTCCTGAAAATGGTGCCAGTCCCTTTGCCTCTGATGCCACTGCTAGCCAAGGAGCCTCAACCTCAGCTATGAATTTTCATTTAGATCATTTTGTTGAGAAAGACGATGATATAGAGAGCTACCTAAATAGGTATGAACTATTAGCTACCACGTATGGGTTAGAGAGAGAAAGGTGGAGCTTAAAGTTATCTCAAGGACTTCGTGGGGCAGCTTATGAGGTTTTTGCAAAAATGAGCAGAGGTGATCAGGAAAATTATGACATGCTAAAGCAGGCTCTTTTGTTAAGATATGAAAAGAATGCAGAATTTTATAGGAAAAAATTTAGGAATGCTAAACTACTGTCAGGTGAAACCTATCACCAGTTCTCTGCACGAATAGAGACATACTTGGAGAAATGGACTTCTCTGGGGAAAACCCAAGATCTTAAGGAAATGGTCCTTATAGAGCAACTAAGAGAGTCCATGGCTCCAGACCTGAGAAAGTTTCTCATGGAACAAGGTGCAGAAAGGCTGGGTGAGTTGCTAAATGTTGCTGAAAGGTATCAAGCAGCTCAAGCAGAGGTAACAGGTAATAAAAAGAAACAAGTGGATAACTTTAGGGCACCACAGAACTTTAATAAATTTGATCCTAGGGATCAAAACAAAGGTAATCACCAATTTGATAGGCCACGGTATGAAAATAAAAATAAATTCCCACAATTCGATGAAAAGAAATATGATGAAAGAAAATCCTTCAACCAAGGAAAAAGGTGGTGTAAGAATTGTCAGATGGACAATCATGACACTGACCGTTGCAGAAGGAAACCTGTGTATATGGCCACCCTTCAGGTCAGGTCGACCTCAAGACAGGAGGAGGATATTATGTTGGATACCACTCCAGAAGAGATGAGGAAGGCACAGGCTGGGGATAAAACACTCAAGCCTTGTTTCAGAAAATTGTCAACTTGTCATACAACTCCAGGCAAGGGAGATTTTTACATGAAAAACAAGTTGATGTATAGGAAGACTGGAGCTAGATCCAAAGGTCAGGGACAGCTGGTACTTCCTAAAAGATATAGGGCAGACTTAATAAGGAGCCTACATGTGAAACCAGATGGGGACCATGAGAAGATAGGTACCATCATTCAAAAGGTGGCTCACAATTATTATTGGCCCAAAGCAAGATGGGACATTGAGAATTTTGTAGAAAGGTGTAGCATAGCACATGAGGGAACACCCACAAGTGGGAACATTGATCAGGACCTGGACACGCCACGGGGCAAAATTAGGCCTGATAATAAAAAGAAAAATAGATTTGATAAAGTCGACCAAATGGAATGGGAAGCCCCTTTTCACGGACAAGCTTCACTTAACTGTTTTACAATGGCCACTATGCGGAGAGTGCAAACAGATGTCTTACTCCAGGATAAGCCGATAATCCCTCAATCGGACTTAAACAAACTGGAGGAAGAGGATGTAGAGAGGAAATCTCTCATCAAGAATTTTAAGTGGGAAGAAAGCCCCAAAAGAATTGGTAGCGGTCGTTTTGTGACTGATACTTCTGGGAAGAAAAATCATCACTACAGAGCTTCGAGTGGAAGAGACCATACCGGTGCATGGACAAATAGGTCCACACAATTAAAGGTATACATGTAGCTTTGTTAAGAACGTGGACTGATGAAAAGGCAGAGGAAAACATTACATCTTCATACCAATATGTGAATGAGCTGACCACTCGTTTAAAAACTGGCTGGAAACTTGCCAATGAAAATTTGAAACAAGCCAGGAAGAAACATGCTGCCTATTATAACAGGAAGGCGAAAGACAGAAATTTGGCTGTGGGAGAGAAAGTACTGCTTCTTTTGCCCGGGAGTCAGAATAAGTTACAGATTGGATGGCAAGGTCCATATACAGTTCTAGAGAAGGTGTCTAGAACAAATTATAAGATAGATAAGAAGGGGAAAGAAAA
Organism: Oreohelix idahoensis; assembly: GCA_024509875.1. Taxonomy (NCBI): domain Eukaryota; kingdom Metazoa; phylum Mollusca; class Gastropoda; order Stylommatophora; family Oreohelicidae; genus Oreohelix; species Oreohelix idahoensis. The sequence goes on along the minus strand of JAMPIV010014852.1, from coordinate 127,219 downwards.
AATCAATCATGTGAATCTCCTGAAGAAATATTTGGAAAGAGAACATCAGGAAGAGACACACTTGTTGACCTTGTCCATCGCCATGGAGATGAAAAAGGAACCACTTTCATCATTTGAATATCCATTACACCCCTGTGAGACAGCAGCACAGGTGAAAATCAGTACACATTTAACGAAAACTCAGAAAGAGAGAGTGCAACAGGTTCTAAATAATCATGCAGAGGTGTTAACAGACCGACCAGGGCATACAAACCTATTGGAATATGATATGAAACTGATAGACCCCACACCTGTCTGTATGAAACCATATTCGATTCCGTTTGCTAAGGAGAAAGCTTTGAAGGAAGAGATAGACTATCTGTTGAAGGAAGGAATTATTTCGCACAGTGAATCTTCGTATAGTTCCGGTGATGTACTCTTAAGGAAGCCCTCTGGAGAACATAGACTCTGTATAGATTACAGGAGACTGAATGCTATTACAGAAGGACAGGTGGATCCATTGCCGGATACAAATCAGCTGTTTGCCAGACTAAATAAAGCTAAATATTTCTCCAAAGTAGATCTGAGTAAAGGATACTATCAGATTCCAGTAAAGCCTGAGGTTAGACCATACCTAGCTTTTAGTACCTCAGAAGGACACTATGAGTTTAATAGATTGCCATTTGGATTGAAGAATGCGCCTAGTGTCTTCTCTAGAATGATGAGAAAATTGTTGGATGTAAACATTTCGGAGGAACGTAATGAATCCCTGAGTTGCCTCTTTAATTGAGGATATTCCGAATGTTTCATACAGGATAATAAGAAGATTATGGGATCCACTACGAAAACTCTGCTATCACCAGGTATATGTTATCTCCTCATAACGTACATTTTGAGGAAAATATAATGTTCTCTGGATATGTCATTGCGCAGACTCAGAGAAGAGAAATGGTGAATACGGGTTGCGAAGCAGCATTAAGACAAGCACTCACACTTGCGGCTGTTCAGTAACATAACCGAAATATATTATTGGTTGTAGAAGTCTGAGGCAGATTTCATGGGTAGTGCCTACTCTGAATGGACCCAACTACATAAAACCATGATAGCACCACAGCAGAGTAAAGTCAAGTTGACTTACATTTATCTATGTGTATATAGAATAAAGGACTGACATATAATGTCTGTTTTAAGAGGGGAGGTGTCGTGAAATATTCTAATCCACATATATAAATTATCAGGTAAATATAAAGCCTAATAAATACATATAATAAAGAAAGAAAAGAGCAATGGTAAAAGAACAGTGCTGTCACAATGACAGTACTCGAAATCCCCTTTGTTTTATGCTTCGTCTGCAAATTGTAACGTTTCCACGTTAAATATAAGCCACTGCATAAATACAAGCGTTTCCACAACACATTAAAACGGGTATTGCATTTCTAAGAAAAACATTGAGAGGCACACTGCGTAATGACCTAAATTAATCCTAACATTAATTATACTACGTTACCAAAACGAACGAACAGATGGACTCAAATAGAAAGAAGGGAGGGCTGAAAATCAGGAACGCATGCAAAATTAAACACGCGTCTCGCTATTAATGCCACCCCCAACAAGCGTAACGCGATACACAATTACTACTATCACGCGTGTAAGGCCACATGCACTAACTTTTTTTCAGACGGACAGTGATAAAAACACTAACCTTCCCAGAGTTAGGTTTTAAAATCCTGAAAAACGCTTATTAGAAAAGATAACTTTAGATGGGTTTACGTTTGAAAACATTACAGTACCCAGACAGCACATCTTCGAAACAGGAGGTAGAAGAAATTGCATATTTTGAACGCAGCCACTTAGCTCTTTTAAATTTGTATATTTGGGTTCCTTAGGGCTTGCTGACAAAGAATATGTAAAACGTTACGCAAATAGTCTAGGAATTACCAAATTATAACCAAAATAAAATAGTGGGGATGCCTGACAGCATGAAATCATTTCTGCTCCTAAAATTTTTTTTAACGTGTTTGAAAAAAACCTTACGTACGGAAATAGCCTACCATGTTAACTCCAAATTGATTGGAGCGCAACAAATATAAGACTAAACACGATTGGTCGGACTATAAATACTATCTTTCGTTGTCAGGGGAAACGGGAGTAGGAGTATTTTTTGAAAAGATGTGTGGACAGGGTTTCATTGGTTAGAGCTGCGAATATACACAATTCAGAGCGTTAGTTCGAGACCACTAGTTCAAATAAGCTTGATGAAGCAACAGTGCGTTGAAGCCAGCTCATATTTTTGCTAAATAAAAGCCTGGAACATAAGCAGATGGGAATTTGTGCCAGTATTTGTGCCAGAATTCATTGCTAGTCAACGTATCTGTGTTTATTTCCATAAATTGTGGGACTGTGGTCTTAACGTTATTGAGCAGCACCTGGTCAGAGCTTTGCTGAATCCAGAGTCGGACAGCATACTCCTTGGTCCATTTAGCTATCAGTGAGGTGTCTCCAGAGCACAGGGGAGAAATCGAGCAGAGGAGTCTTTTCCTGCCGCCATCACGCAAGATAAGCTGATGTGGCCAGCTGAGCTCAACATTATGTACCCCCATCTTAAAATGACAGTGTAAAATACAATTAAGAGGGGAATTTAATTGTTTTAATATCAGGAACTGAGAACATCTCCAATACTAGTTCCAATAAAGACAAACTATTGAAGTCATGATGACAAATACCAACAGAGCTTGAACAAAACAAAACCAGTATTACCTCATATTACTACTACACAACTAACACACATAGGATACTATTAAAAATAGATGTCACTACAAGATTCATATTAATAAATTCTGTACATATAACTTGTAATTAAAATTGATTGTGATTCCTGGTTCCTTTGTATTTGAATCAGGACACATATACATTCATGACAGCAATGAATACATATTGTTATTTGAAAAGTTATCAGTGACTCCTTTAAGATATCCTTGTAGAGTGTTTTATGTATGTGAGTGTCACAGTGTTGTCAAGTGTAGTGGAATAAATTAAATTGTTTATCTGTCTGTTGTTGTTTTGACTTACACTTCATCATACACATACCCTAGACATATAACGTAGTCATCACACTATTCCAGAATAATTCTGACTGAGGTATACATATGTGGCAGCAAGTAAGGTTATATATAATACAATACTCTTATTAGATATATATATATACCTTCACAGCTGATCTCAGTCAGTACACTAAGTCCCCTATAAATATTTATAACATCCCACTTTACCACAACAATGATATCAAAATAAGAAGACACAAGGCAAGAGTGGCTTTCATGGCATTGGGAAAAATACGGAGAACGAGAGAAATCAAGTCCAAGACAAAGATGAAGATTTTCAACTCAAATGTGGTCAGTCCTATTATATGACTCAATGGAGAATAACAAAAACAACATTCACAAAGTTACAGACATTCATAAACGGGTGTTTGCGTAGAATAGAAGGATTGAAATGGTATGACAAAGTCACAAATGTGGAACTGATGACAAGAACCAGACAAGTGTCACTGGAATAAGAGATGAGAAAAAGACGATGGCGATGGATAGGACACACACTGAGGAAACCTGTTGATAACATTACAAGGCTGTCCTTGTTCTGGAACCCCCAGGGAAAGAGAGGCAGAGGTAGACCAAGAAGCACATGGAGAAGAGAACTCGAAACAGAGGTGAAAATGATGAGGAAGACGTGGACAGAACTTGAGCTGATGTCACGTGACAGGAAGATTTAGCATGTGTTTGTTGAAGGCCTATGCTCCTTGGGAAGCTAAAGCGTAATGATGATGTTGAGGATGATACTGATGAATAAGGCAAGACGTATGGCAGCCAATACGGCAAGACGTATGGCAGCCAATACGGCAATAAGTATGGCAGCCAATACGGCAATAAGTATGGCAGCCAATACGGCAATAAGTATGGCAGCCAATACGGCAATAAGTATGGCAGCCAATACGGCAATAAGTATGGCAGCCAATACGGTAGCGAGTTTTAAGTCAGCATAAAGTATTGGTGTGAAGTATCATTACAGTGATCCATATTATGACTAAAAAAAAGTAAAGGAACCTGTTACACGCCCATTGAGGCATATTGGGAATATGGTGTTAGGCCCATATTATCTTGACCGTCGGCACACTAGGGGTGATGTGGTCGGCATCACGCCGGCCGCCTTAACCTTCCCAGAGTTGCTCTGGTACCCATTTGGGGCTGGGTCGACCCAGGAGCCGTTTGTGGCCTAAAAAATTCCCCCCTCATCTGGGGATCGAACCATAGACCACTGCGCTAGGAAGCCAGTGCAAGACAAAATGATATTATGACTAGAGACAGGCAATATAGAGTATGATTAAAGGCAGGTGTATACAGGTATCGGAGGTCTATAGAATGATTACCAACAGGTGGGATATAACATGATTAGAGAAGGTGATACACTTATGATTAAATTCAGATAGAGTATAGAATCATATGTGTAGATACAGGTGGTAATGATATAAGTAGAGACAGGTGGTATATGAAATCAATAGAGACAAGGTGTTTAAGTTTGTTATAAATGCTTGAAACGCAAGTTGATGAAAGACTAGTAATACAGACAGTGGTGGCTATATGCTCTATAAATATCCCAAAGGTAAATGATGTCTAAGATGATGAATACATACATTTATAAAATACATAGGATACACAAAACGTTGATTAGAAGAATACAAACAATAACACGCAAGAAGCTTTATACTGTTATTGATGTGTGCCTACCGTGACGAGAAGGGTGTATGTGGGTGGATGTAGAATGTCAAACAACGCTTATACACCACTCGTCTGGCTCACTGTCTAAGGAGTAATACACCAACTCCAACAACCTGTATCAATCTCCAAACAATATGTTATATTCACAGCAAGTCACAATGGACGCAGGGCCATTACAAATATTAGATACATCACCAATCCCGAATATCCAGCACACACTCTGCTTCTCTGAATAATTACAGCCACAAATAGGCTACTTCATGAATAACTACTGCAACATCTACTACACAACTCTGGCCCGCTACTCGCGCACTACTATAGACATCCACCCTTCTCTTCTCTACGCTCTTCGCTGTCTCCTGTCTACTCTCTGCTCTCTACTGACTCAACTCTCTACTAACTCAACACACTACTGACTCAGCACACCTCTCTCTCTGACTGACCCCTTTCATTCATATTCACCAAACACGTGAAAACCTTCCATGCTCCACTGAGCTTCATTCACGCATGACTATAGCTAGCAGCTTGTCTTAGCCTCTGCTCAGAACATTGCTTTAACTAAAATATTACAATGCAAGCATTCCCAACTCACAACAACTCAAATGACTAATAAACTCCCACTGGAGCATGGAACATTCACATATGCAAAATACCCTCAAAACACTCCGTGACACCTACGTCGAATAGGAGGACGTACTCAAATGATATGACAGTGTCACAAATATGAAACTGATGGCAACAACCAGACACATGGCAATGGAACAAGAGGTGCGAAGACAGTAGTGGCACTAACAGTAAAGATTTTTCGTGGTAATGTTAATGGTAGTGTGTTTTTTTTTTTTTCATTTGACGATGTGTTTAATGAAGACATGATTAGTATTGCGGTGTCGCTTTTGTTCAACTCGTATAACTAACAATTAGATCAGCCAATCAACCATGCATTCTGCTAATATCAGTTTAATCACTAAACAGTCAACCAAACTGACAGATGAATCCTTTAAAAATCAGCTATCAGACCAACAAATCATAAATCAAGTCAGCCGCCAAAACAATAGCCAATAGTAGTTAATAAAATAATTATGAAGTATTTAAAATGATTTTGAACTTACTGATTTGAATTAGTCGGCATTGGAAGGTCGCCTATCGTTGTTAGCGTCATTGTAGCCCAGTATAAAGACTGCAAATACTTCCGGGATATGTCAGCAAACTCACCTATTGGATTGGGATACGACCAGCTTCCTTTGAATTTCTCAGCCTCGCTTATCATATAATAGAAGGCTGCAAACCAGTGTGCTCCTAACATCACAAGGTGAGTCAAATTGGCCACCCTAAACAGGTTTGGGTAAGCTGTCCATGATTCTAGCATATACACGAACCGAAAGGTTCGGTAGATCTTAAGAAATCTGGGAAATCTTATCATTGGGTGGATTCCAATGAAGAACTGCACGAAATCCAAAGGTAGTAGGCAAATGAAGTCTATGTATATGTCTCTCGAGTGTGTATACTTCCGACACAATTTTCTGGAGTCATATACCATGAGACCTTGATCTAAATAACCTGTACGAAACTGAACTACAATGTCACAGACGTAAATGAGATCAAATAAACCGTCAAAGGTGAACCAACAAGTAGGGCACCCTTGCTGGATTTCTTTAAACGCTTGGCGGGCAATACATGTCCAGATATTGTATAAGACAGCAAGGGTCATGACCCCGAGCCAGCAGAACATAAAAGCACCGTCGTGTTGAATCACAAACCTTCCTTCAGACTTACTGGAAAACACGCAGTATCTCTGGTTTTCTTCGTCGAATGAAGTTGGAATATTTTGAAGATCTTGGTGATTTCTCGTGGAGAACTTCTTGAGAAACGAATCTTCGCGGTCGAGAGTATGTTTATGTTTTTTAGTGTTTTGCATTTCACTGGCGGCTTTCAGAGTGTTTCGTACTCGCTTCCACTTAGTGCTGGGGAACATGCCAAGTTTAGTGTGATGATGTGAGTGCGTCTTGTTGTCTTCCACGGGTAGCTGTACAGATTCACTTCCATTGACTTTATGGTTATCTTTATTATCTCGGCTGTCATCAGCAAATATGATGCTCAGTGAATGATTGGATCTGTGGTTGTCCTCATTAACATTCTTACCTGTTTTATTTACAAAGCTGCTCAAAAATGTGTCCACATTGTTGCCGTCCAAAATCGGAATGTACAAGGCGGGATCTCCCACTTTGGAACGTTGATTTTCATTAGAACTAAAGACTGTTTCTTTACTCTGTATCGAATTTCCATCATTTTTCTGCAGACCATCTCCTTTAGTTATTTCCGAGGGGTTTTCTGCTATCTTCATGTGATCATATGTCACAGTTTTTCCCTGCCCGACCTCATTGTTATCTTGTCCGAGAAAGTTATCTCTTGTATCTTCGATGGACGAATTCGCTCTGTCATCGCTCTCGCTTAACCCCAGCATACCAACTACCTGGCTGCGCTGTTTTTGAGAAACCGCATGCGATGACGAGCTATCACTCTGGTCTCCTGCACATGTTTCTACCTCGCCGAGTGAGCGTAGCTTTCCGGATTGCTCCGTTCGATCGTGGTCCCGGATCGATATCATCGTTTACTACTGGTGTCACCCGTCTTTTGCTGAAGCCTGATTGCAGTCACTTACTGACGTCTTTCGGTAGTTATTTAGTTCTTCTCTGCTATTTCTCAAGTCTAAAGAGTGCCGATTTACTCGTAAATGTAGTAAATGCTTGTCGGAAAGTAATCATACATCATTAGGAGTCACAAATGCGAGTTGATAATAGTATCGATTTTAAGAAATCGATGATCAAGGAGGTCGTTCCTATCTCTGCTGTACTATTTCTCAGCTTGAATACTCGGTTAGTAACACATGTTAATGAAAAATAATAATAATATTAACATTGTCAGGACTTAACGACTAATATTAACAAAGTCAGGACTTAATGACCGTTTCTAATTTAACCTGTTCATCCTCATTATCATTCCATTTCGTTTCCCTTCGAGCACAGGGCTATAATTGTTGTGTTCCGTAGATTTAGTAAGGGCCTTCATAATTACATATAGCAGGGGCATAATTTGTAAAGGGAGAAAAATGCAGAAACATCCGTAGTTTAGAGAGTATCTCCGCTTTATCTTCAGCCTGAAGTCTTATGGTATAAATGAAAACTTAGTTGTCATGGCAGCCGTGGTGAGTTAAAGTGTAATAGCAGCCGTGGAGAGTTACCATTGACGGTAGCTATGATGAGTTATAGTTTATCATCAGCTGTGGTGAGTTATAGTTTATCATGACACGTGGTGAGTTATAGTTTAACGGCAACGGTGTTGAGTCATAGTTCTGAGTGCCTGCGTGATAAGATTTAGCTGTAACTCAGACGTGATTTAGTTACAGTTGTAACGGTAGACGTGATAATTTATATCTGTAAGGGTAACCGTGATGCGTTAGCTGTAACCAAAGCCTTCATGCGTTATGTTGGAAACAGCAGCCGTGATGAGTTCATGGTGACGTGATGCGTTAAATTAGCAACCACCGCGGTGTATTGCAGTTTTCACACGACAGCTGTGGAGTGTTACCGTGGTAATGAAGCTCTGATGAGTGATACCTGTCCCGATGGCTGTGATGAGGTATAGTGGTTACAAATTTTAGTTATAGAGATAACAAAGCCTGGAGAGATAGATGTCACGATAACCGTGAAGAGTTAGTGGTAACTTAGTCCTGATGAGTTGTACCTGTCATGGTAGCTGTGTAGAGTCAATAGTAAAAATGCGTTGATCCGATTATACTTGTCACTATAGCCGTGACGAGTTAGAGCTAAGGAAGCCCTGATGAGTTGTACCTGTCACAGTATCTGTGAAGAGTTAGTGGTGACGAAGCCCTGATAAGAAATACCTGTCACGGTAGCTATGACCAGTTAGAACCTAATAAAGCCCTGATGAGTTGTACCGGTCACGGTATCTGTGAAGAGTTATAGCGGTAACAAAGTCTTGATCAGTTATACTTCTAACGGCTGCCGTGATGAGTTAGTTGTACCGACGCACTGATGTACTGTTACATATTTTATAATAGGTAAATAGAATTAATTTTAAAAACTTATTTCTCGTAGAAGTGCACTCACTTTCCTACGGGACTTAAATGACACTCCATCATTGTTGCTGAGTGCTGTCATGTGACGTGCAGAGCTCGCTGTGATTAAACTGAAAGTGGACAAAAAACAAAAGGTCAATTAAGTGAAAATAATAATTATACAAGTATGTTAACATTTTACTTCAGTTGAAGATCCAATAATGACAGAATGAGTAAGTGTTATTAGGTGCCCTTTGTCTTATATAGACATACAGACATACAGATTAATTTAGAAAGAGAGGCAGGTGGACAAACTATATTAGATTAATAGACATATACATATTAATAGACATATGGGTGTGAGGGCTGGACACTCACTGCAGATACGGAGCGAAGGATTCAGGCTTTCGAGCATAAATGTTATAGAAGAATTTTGCGCATTTGCTATAAAGAGCACAAAACAAATGTCTATGTTAGAGAGAAGATAAACACCTATGCAAGCCACCAAGAACCACTTTTGTCAGTAGTGAAACGTCGAAAGCTTGCCTGGTTTGGGCATGTAACTCGTCATGACTCCCTTTCGAAAACGATCCTTCAGGGAACAGTCGAAGGTAAACGGAGAAGAGGAAGGCAGAGAAAATCCTGGGCTGATAACATCAAAGAATGGGCAGGACACGGTTTTTCCACACTTGTACGCATTGCTGAGGATAGAGAGCAGTGGAGGACCCTGTCTGCTGATGCTTCCACCATGGCACCCCTACGACCCATGACGGGTTACGGGTTGAGATGAGATGATGAGACATATACAGACAGACATATTAATTTAGACAGAGACACAGGTGGACAAGTATATTAGAATAATAGATATACAGACAGGCAGATTAATTTAGAAAGAGAGACAGGTGGACAAATTATATTAGGCAGACAGCGAGACAGACATACGGACGGACGGACAGACAGACAAAAAGACAGACAGACAGGCAGGCATGCTCACAGACAGACAGACATACTGACAGAATGCCAGACAGACAGAATGACAGACAGACAGACAGACAGACAGACAGACAGATAGATAGATAGATAGATAGATAGATAGATAGATAGATAGATAGATAGATAGATAGATAGATAGATAGATAGATAGATAGATAGATAGATAGATAGATAAATAGATAGATAGATAGATAGATAGATAGATAGATAGATAGATAGATAGATAGATAGAACGAATTTTATTTTCAAAGGGTTTAGAATTGGGCACGCAGGCCCGTCTAACATTCTGCCCTTCCTTTCTGTCATCTTCCATACTGAATCCATTTATTCTCACATGTATCCTAAATATTACTTAAATAATAAAATAACAAAATAAAATAAATTCCCAACATTGTAACAGTACAATAACAGTTACACAGATTTACAGTACCTTATCATAATTAATATTAAATAGGACAAAATTATCTTTAAAACCTACATATGATGTTATGTAATTATTTAAGAACATAACGAAATTAGGGTGGCATATAATCTGCACTCATGATGTATTTGAAAAGTCTGTGATTGAATGAATATGGACTAAGAGTATTTTTTAAGTCGTGTGGAAGAGTATTCCACAGATGAGCAGCAGAAAAAGCTAAACTTTTCTTGAATAAGTCGAGCCTAGGCTTGGGCATGTGTAATTTATTTAAGCGTTGACTGCGTCTTCCGCTGTATTTGAAAATAGGCCACAGATACGTTGGAGCATTCTGTGACAAGATTTTGTGAATAAATTTGGCTTTGTTGAAGAGAAAGCGCGTTCTTAGTGGTAATATGTTAAGATATGTATATGCGTCTACACACTGTGTGAGGTTTTTGTCTTAAATTAGGCGCACTGCACGTTTTTGTAATGAATTGAGTCTTTTAGTGTTGGACATGGTGCAGCCATCCCAAATTGTGGAACAATAGTCTAGATGTGTTTGTATCTGGGATGTATAGAACATTTTTCGTGTCTCCTCATCTAGGAAATGTTTGATTTTAGCTAACTGGTAAACTTTTTGTGCCGTTTGTTTGGACAGTGTTTGTACATGCGAATTCCAACTTAAATGTTGGTCAATTATGAGTCCTAGTGTTTTATTTTCATTTACATTTTCAATTAAAGAGGTTCCAATGTAGAGCTGAAGTGTTGTTTTCGGTGAGTTTAGTAATGTTTGTCTAGTTGATATTATCATACATTTTGTTTTAATTATATTTATTTGCATGCAGTTTTCATTGCTCCACTTAATAAGATTGTCTGTGTCGCTTTGTAATAATATTTCTAGCGTGTTGCAACTTTTATCACTAGTATAAATGGTACAGTCATCGGCAAATAGGTCGCAGGATGAGTGCTCGATTTGTAGTGGAAGGTCATTTATGTAAACAGAAAAAAGTAGAGGGCCGAGAATAGAACCCAGAGGAACGCCGGTGTCAATAATAGTTGGGCTTTACAAGAAGTTATTGTACCACACTACTTGCTGTCTGTCGGACAGGAATGATTTAAGTAATGTCACTAGTTTAAAGTTAACTTTCATTGTTTCTAATTTTCTTATTAAAACAGCGTGATCTAACATATCAAATGCTTTCCTAAAGTCTACAAAGATTGCTCCACATATGTTATCGTTATTTATGTTTAGGTGCAAGTTGTCTATCATCTTAGTTAGAGCTGTGTGGCATGAATGCTTTTGTCGACACCCTGACTTACTGTCAATTAGCAAGTCATTGCTAACTAGATAGTGTAGTGTTGCTTTATGTATGTGTTTTTCTAGTGGTTTAGAAAGCGATGATAAAAGAGAAATTGGTCTATAGTTACCAAGATTACTGTTATCTGACGAGCCAGGTTTGAAGAGAGGATATACTTTGGCAATCTTAAAGGCCGAAGGAAAATAACTTTTAGCGATACATCCATTATATATAAAAGTTAGTGAATCACTAATAGCTGGTGCGGCGTAACGCTGTATTCGATTACTAATTCCGTCAAACCCTGATGAGCTATTATCTTTAAGGCCAATAAGATAGTTGTACACTTCATTAACTGTCATAAAAGGAATGTCGGGTGGAACTGAGTTTGTACATTTGTTCTTACAGAATGCTGAAAGTTTGTCTAAGTCACTACAGGAAGGTGGTATTGTGGATTTGGGACCCCAAGATGCAGCAATAGTGAATGCAGTCAGCGACCCATAGCTGTACTGCTTGCATCAGGACCAGCGAACCAGAGCTGGTCAAGACCGCACTCCACCTCCACGTGGTGGTCCTGGAAACAGTCTGCAGCAGTGCAGTCTGGCTGAGCGAGTGCGGATCGCAATGGGAAGGCAAACCCGGTCCCTAAAAAATGCCGTGCTGAAGTCGGATGTGTCGACCGAAAGGTGCAGATATCACAGCTTAGGCGTAAACAGACACAACGCAACCACCGTCCTTTTCAGGGCGAACGAAGAAGAAGAAGAAGAAGAAGAAGTATTGTGGATTTCAGACTGTTTATTTCTGCTTGAAAGTGATTGCTGAAGTCGGTGCAAGTAAATGAAGTGTTGGAAGAGAATGAGTCTGGTGCATTACGTTTTTTTGCTAAGGTGTTAATTGCCTTCCATATTTCCTTACTATTTGATTTGTTCTGAACCATATTTCTAAAACGATTTTTCTTTTCTTTGCGAATTAAATATTGAACCTTGTTCCTGTATACCCTGTATGTGTTGAGGTCCTTTTTTTTGTGCGCTTGATCTCTCTGCCTCAAATCCTCCAACACTTCCTGCGTGATCCACGGAGATTTTAATTGTCGTTTGACGTGAATTTCCTTAGCTGGTACGTGCGTGTCAAAAACACTATAAAAAATGTTTGTCCAGTATGCAATAGCGTCATCCGGATCAGGAAGTTGGTAAACACGGGCGAGAGGTGCAGTTAGTAAGTCATTTAAAAATAATTCCTTACTGAAATGTTTGAAACTTCTAAATTTGATACTTACATGTTTATTTTTTGGAACTTTACATTTATTCTTTGACCATGTACAGCATACTGGATAGTGGTCACTCATTGCAATATTAGGGACAGAGCATTCTATGATGTTCTCTTGGCAAGTTACGTAGATGTGGTCGATTAGTGTGGTTGATGCTTGTGTTAGATAGATAGACAGACAGACAGACAGACAGACAGACAGACAGACAGACAGACAGACAGACAGACAGACAGACAGACAGACAGACAGACAGACAGACAGACAGACAGACAGACAGACAGACAGACAGACAGACAGACAGACAGACAGACAGACAGACAGACAGACAGACAGACAGATAGATAGATAGATAGATAGATAGATAGATAGATAGATAGATAGATAGATAGATAGATAGATAGATAGATAGATAGATAGATAGATAGATAGATAGATAGATAGAACTTTATTTTCAAAGGGTTAAGAATTGGGCACGCAGGCGCGTCTGACATTCTGCCCTTCTTTCTCTCGTCTTTTATACTGATTTCATTTATTTTCACATACATTTTACCCATCAATGTCAAGGAATTCAACGTTATAAAGGTAAAATAATAGCATACTCACATTTACAGTATCTAATTATAAACAAGAAATAAAATATGGTGAAAAGTACAAACTAAGTATTACCATGAAACAAAATATGTTGAAAAGCGCTAACATCATCATTAAACCTACATTCGATATTATATCATTTGTTCGGATAAATAATCACATTAGGGGGGCAGATAATCAGAACTCATAAAGTATTCGAAAAGTTTACGATTGTATGAATAGGGACTGAGGTTGTTATGTTTTAGATAATGTGGAAGATAGTTCCAAGGATGAGCAGCAGAGTAAGCTAAGCTTTTCTCGAATAAGTCAAGCCTAGGCTTGGGCACTTGTATTTTGTTAAGGCGTTGACTGCGTCTTTCATTGTATTTGAACATTGGCCACAGATATGTTGAAGCATTCTGTGACAGGATTTTGTGAACAAATTTAGCTTTGTTGAACAGAAAGCACTTTCTTAGAGGCGGTATTTTGAGATCTTTATATAGATCTACACACTGCGTTTGGCAATTGTCAGAAACTAGACGCACTGCACGCTTTTGTAGTGAATAGAGTCTTTTTGTGTTGGACATAGAACAACCGTCCCAGATTGTGGAGCAATAGTCAAGGTTTGTTTGTATGTGAGATATATAGAACAATTTTCGTGCATCTTCATCTAGGAAATGTTTGATTTTAGCTAATTGGTAAACTTTCTGTGCCGTTTGCTTGATCAGTGCATGTACATGTGAGTTCCAATTTAGATGCTGGTCAACGACTATTCCTAGAGTTTTATCTTCATTAACGTTTTCAATTGGTGTGGTACCAATGTATATCTGAAGTGTTGTTTTCTCTTAATTTTGTAATTTTTATCAAGTTGATATTAACATGCACTTTGTTTTAATTATATTTATTAGCATGCGATTTAAATCAGAGACACATCTCCAGTCCAACCTGCAAGTCTGGAAGGAAGAGCTGGAGAAGAGAGGCATGGTCATAAGTAGCTCTAAAACAAAATCCATGGTGATATCACTTGGGAGAACAGGTCCTGGAGCAGGTCGACCACTTTAAATATCTCGGAGCTATTATAGACCTAATAGGAGGCATCAAAGAAGAGTTGGCCACTCGAAAAGCAGCAGCTGGGAGACTTTTTCAGGCCATAAATCGAGGATTCCTCAGCAAGAGAGAGGTTGGTAAGAAAACGAAGATGGCTGTATACCGCTCCACCTATTCCCAGTCTTGACATATGGATGCGAGTTATGGGCAATGACTACACCCCACAAAAGCCAGATCCAAACCTCAGAAATGAGGTATCTGAGGAAGGTGGTTGAAGTAACAACAAGAGACATGGTCCGCAACCAGACGATACGTCAAGGCCTAAAATGCCACCCCTACAGACCCGGGTGGAACAGTCCCAACTAAGATGGTTTGGCCATGTCTGCAGAATGGGAGAAGATCGGATACCACGACAAGCATGGGAAACAAGGCGCCAGGGATCCAGACCCCCAGGACGACCCAGAGTCCGCTGGGAGGACAACATTAGACAATCTTTGAAGGACCGAGGACTAGAATGGAACCAGGCCAGGAGGAAGACAGCCGATAGGATAGTCTGGCGCTCTCTCTTCCAAACCTCTACACCTCACGGTAGAAGGGGAACGACTAAGTAAGTAAGCATGCGATTTCCGATGCTCCACAGATTATCTGTATCTTTTTGTAGCGATAGTTCGAGTGTGTTGCAATTTGTATCACTCGGGTAGACAGTACAGTCATCAGCAAATAGGTCACAGGATGCGTGCTCGATGTGTAATGGATGGTCATTAATGTAAATGGCAAAATGTAGAGGCCCAAGAATAGAGCCCTGAGGAACGCCGGTATTTATTACGGTTGGGCTTGAACAAGAGTTATTGTAAGAAACTACATGTTTTCTGTCTGACAGGAATGATTTAATTATCGTCACTAGTTGAAGGTTTACGTTTGATGTTTCTAGTTTTCTAATTAAAATAGCGTGATCTATCATTTCAAATGCTTTTTTAAAGTCTACAAAAACCACCCCACATATGTTATCTTTATTAATATTTAAGTGCCAGTTGTCAATCATCTTAGTTAGAGCTGTGTAACATGAATGTTTAGGTCTAAACCCCGACTGACTATCAATTAGCAAGCCGTTGTTAACTAGGTGTTGTAGTGATATTTTATGTATGTGTTTTTCTAGTGGTTTGGATAGCGATGATATTAAGGAGATTGGCCTATAGTTACCAAGGTTATTATTGTCGGAAGAGCCATGTTTTAAGAGAGGATATACCTTAGCGACTTTAAAATGCCACGGAAAGTAACTCCGTGGGATACAATGATTGTATATGTATAATAGACAGACAGACAGACAGACAGACAGACAGACAGACAAACAGACAGACAGACAGATAGATTAGATAGATAGATAGATAGATAGATAGATAGATAGATAGATAGATAGATAGATAGATAGATAGATAGATAGATAGATAGATAGATAGATAGATAGATAGATAGATAGATAGATAGATAGATAGATAGATAGATAGATAGATAGATAGATAGATAGATAGATAGATAGATAGATAGATAGATAGATAGATAGATAGATAGATAGATAGATAGATAGGTACGTAATTGATATTTTGATTTTACGATTGTGTGATTGATTGATTGAATCATTGATTGATTGATTGTGCTATTGATTGTGCGATTGATTTATTGATTTATTAGTGTAAAACGTGAAACAACCAACAAAAATAATAGTCTATATGGCAGTGAATGAAATAAATAAACTATGTACCCTATTCCAGGAGGAGATCAATAATTTTAAATATCTATTTTAAAATGTACGACCATTTCCCAGCAATAGTTCAAATGTTCCAATGCAAAAGAAATCAATGGATGTCACCAGGTGCAAAGTTCTCATATATCCTACTATTCATTGCGATCCGCCTATTTACTGCACCATAGGGTAAATAATTTATCTGAAAATCGAAATGATCTTATTCAGGATTCCAGAGCCAGCTCACGGTTGAACTAAGGACCAAAGTAAATGAGCGTGTCCACGAGTGAACTAAGGACCAAAGTACAATGAGCGTGTCCACGAGTGGACTAAGGACCAAAGTACAATGAGCGTGTCTACGAGTGAACTAAAGACCAAAGTACAATGAGCGTGTCCACGAGTGAACTAAGGACCAAATTACAATGAGCGTGTCCACGAGTGGACTAAGGACCAAAGTACAATGAGCGTGTCTACGAGTGAACTAAAGACCAAAATACAATGAGCGTGTCCACGATTGAACTAAGGACCAAAGTACAATGAGCGTGTCCACTGTCACAGAAATATTTAGTCGATCTCTCTTCCTTTCCGGCAGTATTTAGTTACATTTTTTGAGAGGACTAAATTACGTGCTTTTCTGTAGTCGGCACATTTTCTTTCCCTGCTATCAAGCAGATATTTAGTACTTTCATATCATCTTACACTCCTCTCAATAATAAGTCGTCGTGTCTGTTTGTTTACCCGTTCATCCCTGCTGGAAAAGGAGACGGATGAGATCATATTAACCGACAATCATGATGGAAAATTTTGGGTGTGCCCGACATCAGGCTACGGATTAGCACTAAAATCGCGAAGCGAATTTGTTTAATCGCTGATAAGGCTGGTCCGCCTTCCTCGACCAGATGGGTAAACGAAGAATTTTATTTGCGCAAGCGACGGGTAGTTAGATTACTCGTGGTAAGTCATATTTTAATTAAGGGGAGTTAAGTGTTAAAGACTGGAATGTCGGGTCGGATTTTTGTACACGCTAGTAAACACGCTCTGCGTGATGAGAAAATTTTTTAGTTGAGGGGTTGTATGCGGAGTAACGTTTAAACTGTTACCTGACTAGTTGTTACTTTGTTTAAAGATAGGATATAGAAACTGGTCGAATGTTCTATGGATTAGTTTGGGGGGAAAGGCGGATGAAATCAGCTCACATCTCAAGCTGGGAGTTCGCGCTTGAATGAATTTTTACTGAGCTGTGTTGAACAGCTGTTATTTCGTGACAGTACGTTTTCTGGCACAGCTTGGGAATGGACGTGATCCATTTCGCTAGTGTGTTCCAGAAAATATATTTTTGTGAAAAGAATATTTGATAATTCCAGAATGTACGTTATTGAAGATTGAGAAATATTATATTCATATTGATTCAAAGCCTTGGATAGTATGGCTTACCAATGTACTGTGTATTCAATTGAAGATTGAGAGAGACTATATTCATATTGATTCAAAGCCTGGGATATAATAGCTTGTTAATGTACTGTTTATTCCGTATGCGTATATCATGAACTGTCGATGCTCCATGACTTGATGTGTACTGCATTACTGTGATGTCTACATGACTGTGTAGTGAATAAACAGTGTATAACGTTATCAGGAGTTCTCAACGTTCCTGACTCCTATGTTTGTTGTGGTGTGTGGCTCCAGTCTGTTCAGGTATGCCAGAACCCTTTATCATTCGCGTATGTTATGATTTACATAGTCATACACCTGTCGGCCATCCGTAAGCCCGACCTATGCTGATCGCCATTCATCAGCGAAACTATATTAACTTTGTCCAGCCATCCCGCCCGCAGACGGTGTTACATTAATACACAACTGTAACATAAGTGGTCGCCAGTTATATGGGGTGTGTGTTAACATTACCTTTAGAACTACACCGGAAGATGTGCAGCGTTTCCAGTTCTGCTTTTCGTATTGAAATTTTCATGTAAACGTTGACAGTATTTTGGTGGCGTGATTACAGAAGTTTAACAGCAGAAATATACGAGGGGCCTTCAGAAAGTAATGCACCACATCGTTTTTCTCAGTTAATAATGAAGATAGAAGCATGAAATTTTGCACACTTCACTTCAAATATGGCATGTGCCTATTGTGTGCACTAAATTGCACCGCAACTGGCCAAATAATGCGGCTGTCCTAAACCGTTGAAATGGAGCGTGTTAGCAACTTGCGTTATAAACAGCGAATTGGGATAGAATTTCTCGTTGCAGAGAAGGAAACTGTTGTGAATATTCACAAGCGTCTATGTGATGTGTATGGAAGTTTTGCAGTCGACAGGAGTACAGTCAGTCGCTGGATTCAGAGAATCAAAGAATCAGGAAGTGGAGATACGGAGCTGCTTGATCGGCCGCGCTGTGGACGTCCTGCCACAGCCACCAACGCAGAAATGTTGAGATGCGCTGAGGGCATTATTCTTACTGATAGGCGAATCACTACTCAACAATTGGCCTTACAGCTGTCAGTCAGCATTGATAGTGCAAATGCAGTTATAAAAACTCTCGGATTTTCTAAGGTTTGCGCAAGATAGGTTCCTCGAAGTCTCACAAATGACCACCGATTGCAAAGGAAAGCACTTTCTTCTGAATTGTTGGAGCGTTTCAATGCTAATGGAGAGAACTTTTTGGCTAAGATCGTTACAGGTGACGAAACCTGGGCACATCATTTTGAACCTGAGACAAAAATACAGTCAATGAAGTGGCATCATCCGCAATCACCACGAAGAAAGAAATTCAAGACAATTTCTTCAGCTGGAAAGGCCATGATCACTATCTTTTGGGACATTAAAGGTGTGATTCTTGTGGACGTTATGCCAAGAAGAGAGACAATCAATTCGCAAGCTTACATTAAGACATTGAAAAAACTCAATCAACGTTTTTGCAGAGTTCGGCCGCACAAGAATCCAGCAGACCTGCTTCTCCTTCACGACAATGCGCGCCCTCAAACAAGTCTGGCAACACGGGAAGCAATCACCAAATTGGGTTGGACTGTACTACCCCATCCACCCTATAGTCCCGATTTGACACCCTCTGATTTTCATCTGTTTGGTCCACTTAAAGATGCACTCCGTGGGACAAGGTTTGAAGATGATGAAGGAGTGATTCATGCAGCGATAAAATGGCTACATGATCAAGACAAAATCTGGTACGGGCTTGGAATACATGCACCTGTTTCGCGCTGGCATAAAGCCGTACAAGTTGATGGGGATTATGTTGAATAATATCGATGTTTACATGATATATCCATGTATATTGTGTATAAATTTCATGCTTTTTGAATAAACAGCTCCTGAGAAAAACGATGCGGTGCATTACTGTCTGAACGCCCCTCGTATTTACATTGTCGTCCTTCACCACTTATAAACTTTAACATTTGGCTTCCTCCACTGACGTTAAGTGGTGAGCCAGCATTTTGGGGTGTTACCAACTACTGAAGGATATTATCTTACAAGTTCATGATGTCAAGTCAAGTCTCACAGTGTTCCCTGTACGAGTTGTATGTATACAAGTGTTTTGCAAGTGGACGTCATCCAGTGTCAAGACTATATGTCAAGCACCTCCTTTGATTTGGATTATCAGCTTACTGTCAGATTTCAAGACTTGACGAGGAGTACCCGGTGCCTATCAACGTTGGACTGTGTTGTGATATCCTCATGTACATCATTGCTGCTGTTGCGGAGGTCGGAATTCTTTTTTCCCTTTTGAAGATAAGTGGTTTGTTTGTATTGTAAACTGTGCCATTGTATGTTTAATTGAGCCTTCCTCAGAGCATACTTTATTTATCCTTTCTCGTGTTCTATGTTATATCTTTCATGTTTAAGCGGGTTTGGTTGGGAGGTGACTTTCGTTAGGATATATCCCTGTTCATCCAGGGCCTACGAAAGCGTTCTGTAGGTACATTCTTGCAGATTTCCCGCAGTGGAAATTTCCAGCGAACTTTTTGCTGACGTATTTCAGTCCACTGTGTTTGGTAATCTGTGATATCATTGTTTAGGTGAGACGAAACGTCTCAGTGTTGTTGTCGTTATATTTTTCTCTGTACCTTAGTTTTTTGATTAATTTGTTTGTGAGTGTCTTCCTCCCCTTACTATCTTTGATTTATATACACATTTTTCGTTTATACTCTGTTTTGTCGCTTGTATTGTCTTACGTTTTGCAGTGTCATGGCACTCTTTGCAATATTTTTTTCTTTGGTTTTGCTTTCAGGTTTAGTTGATTCTGCGAACGTGGTCATTTGTACTTTATATCTTGTCTTTTTCACTCTTGTTTGTACTATCTATTTTGTCATGCACTGTCAATATTATAATGCATAATATATATATAGGTAATTAATTACATTATTAACAGTTAAAGGTAATTGTACAAGTTCTTAAGCAAGGACTTGTCACCCTCTGAGTTGGGATAAAGTGAGTTTCTCCAGAAATATATTTACAAGTTATCTATCTCATATAATTAGACATAATGTCTAGTTTCGATTATTTCATAAAACAAGGGAGAGCCCTTGGTATGACTACGGAGAAATTAGAAGAATTCGCACGTGTAGAATATGATAAGGCTCAGAAGTTTGAAGAGAGAAAACTTCAACTGGAAATTGAAAAACAGAAAATGGAGGCTGAAGATAGAAAAATTCAACAGCAAATGGAAGATAAAAATATGCAAATGGAAGAAAGAAAGCTTCAGATGCAAGCTGAAGAAAACCAAAGACTACACGAGGAAAGGATCTTATCTATGGAAGTGGAGAAAATAAAGATAGTGAATATTGGTAATACACAAAATGAGACAAACAATCAAACAACTTCTAATAAGGCAAATACTAATTCTTATAAAATCAGATTGCCTGCTTTCAACTCTGCCTACGACGATATTTCATTCTATCTGAATAGATTTGAACTTTCATGCCAATGTCATAAGATAGACAATTCGGAATATTGTGCACGACTTATGGAAATACTTAAGGGTGAAGCTATGAACACTGTAAGTATGTTGGAGGGCCCTGACAAGAATAACTATGATGTTGTCAGAGCGGTCTTGTTAAAAAAATACCAACTGGATGAAGACGGTTATCGCCTACGCTTTAAGTCTCTATTGCCAGAGACAGGGAACGATTTTTCAGACTTTATAGCAAATATTCGCCTTACGTTTTCACGTTGGGTGGAACTTTCAAAAACTGAACATACATACGAAGCCCTCATGGACTTATTGCTTCGTGACAAAGTCATGTCGTCTGTAAACGCTTCTTTTCTTCCTTTTTTACATGAGCGAAAACCTACAAACTTAGAAGAGATGGAACAATACTGTCGCCAATACGTCACTGCACACCCAAATGTGACTGTTAGCCACTCTAAGGTCAGAGAAGGTTTACCCGTGGCTTCAGCAATACCATATGGTCCTAATTTGCGCCGTAGATCATAAAGTGCAGATCGCAATTTTGGTAGGAGAGATAATCGTGATTTTGGACAGTACCAAGGGGTCCATCACGTAGTAATTCTCCTTCTTCAAGGAACTGGAGACAATTTAACGGTCCTCAACATTTTGGTTCCAACAATTATGGACATTTTGGAAGGGGTAACTACAATAGAGATTATCAACCCTACAATAATTTTTCTCGGAGACAACAAAATCCATCGAATAGATATTTTGATCAAAGAGGAAATAGTAATCGCAACAATGCTAACTGGGGTTCAAATCAGAACAATAATTTCAATAGAGCAAATAACAATGCTCCCAATAGAGACAATAGTTGCGATAGATCGCGATATGACGGTAGATCTCCAAATAATAGATAGCATCGCAATGCTAACTCTGCTCAACAAGAGCCCCAGTTTATTAATGATCAAGGTAACAATGATAATAGTGTCTCTAATGCTACTGCTTGCTCTGCTTTCGATTTCGAGAGAGCATCACAGTGCCCGGAGTGCACAACTTTGTTCCAACCTACAGCTATAACTACCTTGAGTTGCGGTCATCCTCTACCCACTCTTCCTGCCTTAGCCGCGCATGCCGGAAGAGGGTCTCTTACTCTACATAAGGGATTTGTAAATAACAATCCCGTTTCAGTTCTATTTGATTCTAGATGCACAACTGTTGGGATTAAGCAGTCTCTGATACATCCTTCCTGTGCCACTGGTGATGTAGTGAAATGTGTGACATTTGGTGGGACAGTTGAGACTTTACCAACTGCTATCGTCCACATAGCCACTCCCTTTTTTACGGACATGTTCACGCATGTATGCTCTCGAATCCTATTGCAGACCTTATCGTCGGACGTATACATGGAATTAAGGATTGTACTCCTCAACAGATTGCTATCTGGGAAGAGCAAAACATTCAGGCTGCTTATGCAGTCACTACTAAAGCACAAGCTCAAAATCTTTTACAGACTCCACCTGCTGAAATTAATGAGGTACATAATCAGGATGCTCACTCCGTAATCTCACGGGAGTCTTTTATCAAACTTCAGCAAAATGATACATCATTGCAAAAAAATTTTCTGCTAGTTAAACAAGATAATGCAAATTGTGACACAAATCTTAAATATTGGTTCTTAATTAAGAATGGAGTACTAGTTCGAATGGTACGAGGTTCTACTTCGCCCATACGCTCGCAAATTCTTGTACCTACTGACATCAGAGTTCGGATCTTGCAACATGCCCACGACTCTCAGTGTGCAGGACATATGGGATTTTCCCGTACTAAATCTAGGGTTCTTCCTTCTTTTGGCCGGGCGTAAATAGAGATATAACTATTTATGGTCGCTCCTGTAAGATATGTCAGGAGGTTAAGTCACGAGGTCCACGCCATGCAGCACCTGTCCAAGCTGCAGATATTCCGATTCGTCCTTTTCAGAAAATGGCAATTGACATTATTGGTCCTTTTAAAATCAAGTCTGCCAGGGGACACCAATACATCCTTACATGTATTGACATGTGTACACGTTGGCCAGAGGCTATACCTCTTAAGAACGTTTCTTCTGCTGATGTGGCAGATGCTCTCTGGCTAATTTTCTCGCGTCTGGGTTTTCCCAAACAAATCTTATCTGATCATGGCACACAATTGGTATCAGACTCTATGTCTCAGGTGATGGTCATGCTCCGCATTGAAAGGCCTCTAAGCAGTGTGTTTCACCCTATGTCAATCGGGTTAGTCGAGCGTCAGAATGGAACGCTTAATAATTTACTTGGGAAGATAACTGAGGACCATCCTCAGGATTGGGACAGGGTTTTACCCGCTGCGCTTTTCGCGTATAGAGAAGTGCCAAATGAGCATACGAGGTTTTCACCGTTCGAGCTCGATTTGGTGCGCAACCTCGTGGTCCCATGTCGTTGCTTTACGACCTATTAACTGCTGATGATATCAGTGATGACACTCAATCTTCCTACGAATATGTCATTTCTCTGAGACAGAAAATTATTGATTCATGTAGGTTAGCTACCTCTGCATCTGAGTCTGCTAAGGAGAAGGCGAGGCTCTTTGCAAATAGATACACGTGTCTACGACAACTCTATCCTGGTGACGAGGCATTTGTTTTACTCCCTCGGAGAGACAATCGACTTCCTGGAAAGGTCCTTATACTGTTATCTCAAGAATTTCTGATGTCGACTATGTCGTCGATGTTGACGGGAAGCATAAAACCTATCATGTTAATATGCTGAAAGAATTTCATGACCGTGCAGACTACCTACAGTCTGTTTTTCAGGCGAGAGTCGACCCTCCGGTCCGTCATAATCACTATGCATCTCTATCGGTTATTCAGGAGGAAGAGGCTACCTTCTCCGATGTAAATGTTCCTCTTCCTGTTGTCCGACTTCATTCAACAGAATCATGGGAAAATGTAACTATTTCTTCGGAGTTATCTAAAGAAAGACAGCAGCAAGTCTCTTCTTTATTGCAAACTTTTCAGGACGTCCTTACTGACATTCCTGGTCAAACATCGGTCATTACACATGACATAACACTCACTGATTACAACCCTATTAGAGTCCGACCTTACCTAATTCCATTACATTTTCAAACACAGGTCGAAAAAGAATTAGATGAAATGCTACAATTAAATATAATTGAACCATCTACTTCGGCATACTCCTCTTCTATGGTTATTGTCCGGAAGAAAGACAATAACATACGTCTTTGTGTCGACTATCGTAAATTAAACCAAGTGACTAAATTTGATGCAGAACCAATGCCTTTGTTGGAAGATCTGCTCATCAAGCTTTTTGATTCACTATTCTTTACTAAACTCGACTTGTCCAAGGGATATTGGCAAGTTCCTCTTACTGAACGCGCCAAACCTCTTACTGCCTTTTTTACACCTCGGGGTTTGTTTCAATGGAACTTCATGCCTTTCAGTCTCGTTAATGCCCCATCTACTTTTGTACGCATGATGCGTCGAATTCTTTCACATCGTCCAGATGTTATTGCGTACTTGGACGGTATTTTCCTTTTAGTGATTCTTGGGAAGATCACTTTGGAGGTCTTTCTGAACTTTTGTCTACACTACGCTCTCCCAATTTGACGGCTAAACCGTCTAAAGCCCATGTTGGGTTCAGGGACATTTCGTTTTTGGGCCACCGGGTTGGTCATGGTCTCTTACAGACGGAGGACCATAACACTTCGAAAATACTCAATATCACTACTCCTAAGACAAAAAAAACAGGTTCGTAGTCTTCTAGGTCTAATTCAATTTTATGGAAGATTTATCCCACACCTATCATCAATCACTGCACCTCTTTCTACTCTGTTGAAAAAAGGGTCACCTAACTTAGTACACTGGTCCCCAGAATGCCAAACCTTTTAGAGACAATTAAGCTATTATTTTCTTCCTCTCCTATTTTACGCCTACCCAATGCAGATAAGCCTTTTATTCTTCGCAGTGACGCCTCATCGACAGGGACTGGGGCCGCATTGATGCAAGAGTATTCTGAAACTTTGCATCCAGTGATGTATGTCTCTAGGAAGCTGACTGCGGCAGAACGGAACTACTCTGTCCTAGACCGAGAATTATTAGCTATGGTCTGGGCGATTCTTAAACTCCAGAGATTCCTTCTTGGCGCGCATTTCATAGTAGAAACTGACCAAAAAGCTCTCACAGCGATTCAGAATAAGGACTTGAAGAGCTCAAGATCCACTCGTTGTGCTATTTCGCTACAGCCCTTTCACTTTTCTATACGAGCTATTCCAGGTTCGAATAATGTGATGGCAGACATACTGTCTCAATGCCCACATGATTCTGCTTAACTGCCATTTTCTAGATTTCCTTTTAGATTTCGGGGTTACTTATATACCCACGACTCTATTATACATTAACGCACACTGGTAGAACACTTTTATAACCCTGTTTAATTCATGATCCTAAGTTCGTCTGTGTTACTTTCTCTGTTACCCTTTTTGTGTGTAACGGAGGAAGGTTTGATTAACATCGTACAGGGGTCGGAAGTTTACACGGCCACATTCGATAGGTTAGAATTAAAATTAACTGTTGCCTGTCATAAAAACTTACCTTTACCAAACAGAGATTTTCATTTGTGTTTTTTCACACCAACGGCTTTTCCATGAGAGTCAGAGCTGCTATATTGATTGAGTAGACTGTTACTCTACAACCTATGGTATTTATCGCAAGATTTGCTGTTCCAATGAAACCAGTCGGCAGTTTGACGCCACACTAGATGTTTTTGGTATCTTCGTGTTCTTAGGATGTTCCAAGACTACTGGAGTTTTCCTTTCTATGTAACTTCTTTAGGATAGTAGATAGTATTGTATAGTATAGAACATTATATAGTATTGTATTAGGATATGGCATAACTTCTTTAAGATAGTATGTAGGTTCATCTTAATGCACCATTTCATTACCATATCATTCTTATATGACTGTGTTTTGATAATGCACCATTTCATTACCATATTGTTCTTATACTACTGTGTTTTGATAGACGTTGAGCGGGTGACGATTGTAATGATCATACTATTGTAACTTAACTTATCATTACAATACATTTCGGTATTGTGCATTTAAAAAAAAATGAAGACAAGAGAAAAGGTGATTTTTTTTTCTCTCTGACATTGTATGGTTTTTTTCTTTGCCCAGCGCTTGATTGTGCGCTAGGGGTAACTATTTATAGCGATATTAGTACATTTAAAAAATGTTTTTTCTGAGGTTGTGATTGTGATAAGTTTTGATGTTAAAAGAAAAGGTAGTCAGAATGTGTCTACAAAGTGAGGTCAGCTATGCAAGTCCCTGATTCTAATAGTTGAAGTTGATGTTATCAGGGTACCTGACTGCTACCACCCTACGATCTCACTCTGCGATTTATTTTGGGTAACAGTGTTTGTGATGTTAATTTATATGGCTTAGTGTCTAGGGTAATGGAAATGTTGTGATAATTGCGTTAAACAAATACACATGTAAATTACTAAAATTAATTAAACAAGACTGGGTTTAAAGTTAGGATATATGTGTATATACAATTTAATTTCCTGTCCCTCAAATTTTTTAGGACAGGAATGTTTAACTTAAAATGAAAATATGGTTTTATCAAATTAAATACACAAGCAGGACATCTGTCCAATATATTTTAATATGTTAAAGTTTCTAAACTGTTATTCCCTGGTGGAAAAACCCCTGTTATACGAAGAGTCAATATTGGGGAAAAACTGGTTTTCACATCACTTCACATACTGTTTCTGAATAGGGTGGAGATTAAATACATTTGAGTCTGCATAAGCCCGCTAGATATAGGATTATCTTTTATCCTCGTAGACCCTGGATGACTGGTTTGAGAAGAATACACACGATCCACTGCCATGTATTCTGGAGTCTGCTAATACTTGTATGCTTTAATAAAGAAACAACCGGTAGGTTGCCTCAACTGCTGCAGCTCCGACTTCTGACCAACTTGAAACTGGGCGATGTAACCCTGAAACAAGATGTACAGGTGTTCCTAAGTCCCTAGTTAATGATCTCCACCACTACCAATTTAACATCATTAAACAAGTATGTTGATCAGTTAAAAGAGCTAACTAAATTAGCTACAGTTTTTAACTTTATTCTGACTTCTTCATAAATAGTGGGTATCTTCTTTTCTACATAGTCTCAACGCCCCTGTCAATATACATTATCTTCTTCAGCTGAAATACAATTTTGTCTTTTCTTCAAAGTTTAATATACCAATAGGCCTGCCAGTGACTTCATGGTCTTACAGTCAAAATATGTATGACAATATTCAATTCAAATTTAGTGTGATTTGCTTCCTAAGACCTTCTTATACATGCCTCTGCTCCATAGTATGTCGCAATCTTCCACAAAGGCAAAATGTCGTACACACACAATGTTATGGCGCCCTATCTGGGTTTGCCTCTACATCAATAATGAATTAAAAAAGGTTATTCATCTTACCGCAATCAATGAAATAATCACACACTATGTTAAGGTTTAACAGGCTATAAATGGTCAGCTTTAGACAGCCGCTACTTCAGGCGCAAAGGCAATTTGCTTATTACTTGCTCTGACCTTCCGTGTATGAAAATCTCTCTCAAGTGGTACCCTGCCTAGTAGACGCGGTGGTTTTATTTCCCTCTATGTCTATTCTAACAGTAACCAATCAGTTTAAACTACAACGATTTGACATTTATTTTTGAAATTCCCAACCTTTATTTACGCTTTTCAAATAAGTTCGTCAGTCGCTTTAGGAGGGGCAAAACGTCACAGTTTTACCTCTCCCTTCCTCCCAATAGTGTCTACCAAAAAAGAGGCAAGTCAATGTGACTTGTTTCCAAGCAACGCCTAGAAAAATGTTACTTTTAAAATCGAGCTGGGATGTCAGTGTGCTCGTCTGTACGTTTTGTCAACTTTATTTTATGCAATAACTCAGTCACTTTTGAAGCTATCCAAAAGATGAAAAGTGATTTTTAATCAGGCTAATGTCCTTTATCTATACAGTATATTTTCATCTACGCCTTTATTTTAGTTTTCATCTTTGTACTTTTCTCTTGTTTACTATCATGGGCTCTTTTCACTGTGCTAACATATCAAAGAAAGAAAGGTTCCAAGACCCGCTAAGTATTATATGGTATAATATTAAACAACAGTACTCTATTGTCAAACTATCTCTCTTATTTACTCTCTTTCGTTTTTATGAAGAAATAAATATTCTTCTAAGTCTTTTCCATTCCTCCCCTTTCTCTCTCGCACCACGCGTTGATTTGAATTTATGCCCCGCTTTTAGTCTTTCGTCAGAAAAATTTGTGACGGAGTTGGCGGGGTAGAGATTTTTTTCTTTTCAAATACTTCGTTGCTGGGGTACTTAGATACAATACAAGTGGCGTAGTTATTTATAGATTTTGGACAGTAGCTTTATTTTTCTTTTACTCTTTCACTCCTATACTCCTTCACTCTTATAAAAATAAACGATGTCTTGGCCGCTTGCCAAGTCATTCTAACATTACTTTTAAAATTTAGGGCGGAGCTACCAAAAGCTTGTACTTTAGGGAAGGGGGGTATCATTAGCAAATCGTCAATACTTTCAAATCCAGCGCGGATCGCTGACAAAAAGTGGTGGCGTTGCCCTATTCAAATATTGTCCAAATTAAAAATGGCCATAGTAGCAGAATCTATAGAATAATATCTTATACATAATTTGAGGAAGGGAGTTCAAACTGACTTTATCACAGTGATGTATTTTTTCTTTGCCCAGCGCTTGATTGTGCGCTAGGGGTAACTACGCATAGCGATATTATTAATTGATGTCTATAATAAGTTCATCATTGGTACTTTATAAGTTTATTAACTTGGTTATCTTGGAAGACTAAGAGTAAATGTCTGGGATCGACAAGGAATTAGTGCCGCCACCAAGATAAAAGTATATCATGCAATAGTGCTCACTACCCTCCTGTATGCCTGTGAAACATGGACAGTGTATAGCAGACACGCCAAGAAGCTTAATCATTTCCACATGAGCTGTCTTCACAGGATACTCAGGATCAAGTGGCATGATAGAGTATCTAATTCTGAGGTCCCCAACAGAGCACATATCTCAAGCATCTACACATTGCTGCAGAGGGCCCAAATTAGATGGGCCGGACATGTTGTTCGCATGCCCGAAAAACGCCTCCCAAAGCAGTTGATGTACAGTGAACTCTCTATGGGTAAGCGAACAGTAGGGGGACAAAAGAACCGCTTCAAAGACACACTGAAAACATCGTTGAGCAGCTTCAAAATTGATGTCTCCTCCTGGGAGACTATCGCACATGATCGC
This sequence comes from Oreohelix idahoensis, assembly GCA_024509875.1. NCBI lineage: Eukaryota > Metazoa > Mollusca > Gastropoda > Stylommatophora > Oreohelicidae > Oreohelix > Oreohelix idahoensis. Next base: position 97,795 of record JAMPIV010014852.1, on the reverse strand, counting down.
TCTGCCTGGCGGACAAACGTTACCCAAGGCGCTCGCATTGCAGAACAGAATTTAGCTGATAAGGCAGAAGGCAAGCGTGCTGCAAGAAAAGTCAGAATGCGCAGCAACACTACTATCGACTCTAACCATGTGTGCCCCGTATGTGGCATGGCCTGTAGGGCCAAAATAGGACTAATTAGCCACATGAGATCACGGCACATAGGTCTCACAATTCAAGTCTGAAGCTGTCGCCATCTTCGCTTGCGATGGGCAACTATTATTATGAACTTGGTTATCATGCACATTATGTTATTTTTTAAATGGTAACTAGTTATTTGTCTTTTGGTATAAATATGCATTGTTTAACTTATTGTTTATCATGATATATCATTGTCTGCTCATTCTTCTTGTACTTCATCTGGTCTTTTCACTTTTCACTTATGCTGGCATAGCTAGTCTATACTTGAAATACTTCATATTTCTTTGAATTTGTTGATCTTCGTATGCTTATCTCATTATCTTTCTATACTTCATTTTTGTTTACTTTACACTTACTTTACTTCTATCCCTCTTTTGTTCTTTTTTGTTAACATGACTCAACATAGGGTAATCCTTATGTGTAGATATTATGATTGCATCGACCTCAATTTTTTTGTTCGATGTAATTTTTTCAAACAAAAAAGAAACAAATCATATCATTTTTCCCCGGGGGTCGGTGTAGTCTGTTAAGTCATATTTTAATTAATGGGAGTTAAGTGTTACAGACTGGAATGTCGGGTCGGATTTTTGTACACGCTAGTAAACACGCTCTGCGTGATGAGAGAACTTTTTAATTGAGGGGTTGTTTGCGGAGTAATGTTTAAACTGTTACCTGACTAGTTGTTACTTTGTTTAAAGATAGGATATAGAAACTGGTCGAATGTTCTATGAATTAGTTTGGGGGGAAAGGTGGATGAATTCAGCTCACATCTCAAGCTGCGAGTTCGCGCTTGAATGAATTTTTACTGAGCTGTGTTGAGCAGCTGTTATTTCCTGACAGTGCGTTTTCTGGCAGAGCTTGGGAATGGACGTGATCCATTTCGCTAGTGTGTTCCAGAATATATATTTTTGTGAAAGGAATATTTGATAATTCCAGAATGTACGTTATTGAAGATTGAGAAATATTATATTCATATTGATTCAAAGCCTTGGATAGTATGGCTTACCAATGTACTGTGTATTCAATTGAAGATTGAGAAATATTATATTCATATTGATTCAAAGCCTTGGATAGTATGGCTTACCAATGTTCTGTGTATTCAATTGAAGAGTGAGAGAGACTATATTCATATTGATTCAAAGCCTGGGATATTATGGCTTGTTCATGTACTGTTTATTATGTATGCGTATATCATGAACTGTCGATGCTCCATGACTTGATGTGAACTGCATTACTGTGATGTCTACGTGACTGTGTAGTGAATAAACAGTGTATAACGTTATCAGGAGTTCTCAACGTTCCTGACTCCTATGTTTGTTGTGGTGTGTGGCTCCAGTCTGTTCATGTATGCCAGAACCCTTTATCATTCGCGTATATTATGATTTACATAGTCACACACCTGTCGGCCATCCGTAAGCCCGACCTATGCTGATCGCCATTCATCAGCGAAACTATATTGACTTTCTCCAGCCATCCCGCCTGCAGAAGGTGTTACAGTAATACACAACTGTAACACTCGCCTGCGCGACACATTTATGGACAGACATAAATGACATAATCGTTTTCGGTATACCTTGTTACAAAGCCATTACTTTTAATGAAAGCAAGAAGTTATTTATAAACATTGCCGAGAGAGTAATCGGATGTTTTCATTCCAAATTTGGGAGACATGACCTTTGCAGTAACGCACAGACATTTCATAGTGGAAATATTTTGAATTGCCCCATCCTAAACACGCATGTTTGAAACGATTGGCAGACATTCGGGATGAAGGCACGACACCCCTTTCGATTGGAGCCCTGCTTAACATCGTAACAAAGAAATGAGGGGGAAGACAGGCAATATAACCTGACACTTTAGCCAAAGTTAGAACACTGTGAAAATTCACTCGCGCCAAGAAGACAACCAACCTTGCCAGAGTTAAGAATAGTATCAGACCGGGCCTTGTTGGAGCATACTGAGGACTTAAGAGCCCAGACATCTCTACCATTTAAACACGTAAGAAAAGCCGAAATCTGGGGGAACTGTAACACAAAGTCAAAAGTGGGAACTTATTGCTAAAATAACAACACCCCAGACCACGTGTAAAAGGCATCGTCAAAATGCCTTAAACTATTTTTTCTGAGTCAGCAATCTGTGAGCAGAAGGATTGGCGTAAGTTGTACATTTTAAATTCTATATTTTGCATCATTAACATGTGAACTAATATGTATATATTATTGACTTGTTCCATATTTGTTGAAATTTTTGTGTTAAAAAGTTTTTTACGGGATGGGGTAACCAGCCCCTTAGTCGCTTTTTACGACATGCCTGGTAGGGTACAGTGTTACTATTCTTTGCTCCCCTTTCGGGCCCCGGTAACACACGGGTATGTATATATTGACATGTGAATATTAATATATGAAAATTGCTAGTGGATGTCCAAGTCATTTGAGGCTGGCAACCTCAGCATATAGAATGATGATTTCATGAACCATCACTGCCAGGACTGGTGACTGCTTTATTGCGAGATTCTTATAAAGAACCAAAAGCAGAGGTAGTCCCAAGTTCCATATGGAGCAGGAAGGGAATGATGAAAGAAATGATGTATTTTATTAACCTTTTCAACCAGTGTAAATGCAAAACATATTCAATCTAAATGTAATGAAAGTTTACAACCTTTTCAACCGTGTAAATGTAAACATATTTAAACTATATTGTTAACATTTTCAACTAAAGTTAAATATAAAACTATTCATTTTAAATGTAAAGATAGTTTCTCTGCCAAGAGTAATCGTGTGCGAAGATAGACACCTTTGAAGACCCACATTAGTTATTCTTGAGTTTTGGCCACTGTTGGACCACTACTGCAGAGCTAAGGGGAGGCAAACCCTGACATCCGTGAGGGAACTAAGGACAAAAGTACAATGAGCATGTCCGCGAGTGAACTAAGGACCAAAGTACAGTGCCCACTGAAACAATCAATCTTTAGCCTTAGACGAGGAGGAACTTGTAATCCCTACAAGAATGGACTTTTTTCGGGGGAAAAGATGCTTATAGTGCATTTCAAAAAGGTCGGTCGACGATTGACTTCAAATATCTCCATATTCCTTGCACTGATAAACATGATTTTTTGCATGTAATCTTATATTTTCAATGTCCCAAAGGTTTTATAAAATTAAATGTTGTAGGTAGTGTGCTTTTCTTGCAACGGCTAATTCCTTTGATCTTTTTTAACGAAGTAATTATTTTGTCCTGGAAGAAAATAATTTACCGTAAATGAAGGAAGTTGCGTATTTTCGGCATAGGCGTCTATACAATTCGAATGTTAGACGGGTTTGTTAACTGATTACTACGTGAGGTCCTTTTTTATTTCTTCGAAAATATTTGAGAGAAAAATAACGCCTATTCGTTGTAAATGTTCCTTTTTATACTAAAAAGTGAATGGATGCATGAAGAGGTGAAAGTACTGTGTATGTTAAGTATAGTAGTGAAATCGCGGAGATAAAAAGTAAATGAATTGGTTTACATATACACATAGTTGGAGGAGAAAACATATAAAACATATAAGGTATTTACACACTTATTCCGAGTCAGACGAGTCTAACATATTGATGACTATTCTCGGCTGAACGAACGACAGTCCATCTTTTTTCCTATAGTCATTTTCCTCTTTTAAGATATGATCTTCACATTTACATCAATAATCTTTGTCTATCTGCGAGAGGGCGGCATATGTTAGTTCTTTCATTTTGCATAATGTGAAAGTTTTATTTTCAGCTGCCATCTGTCCTTTAACTTTTGCCCAAACGAGTTCAATTGGGTTTAAATGTGAATGATAAGGTGGCAGTCTCAAACACGTATGACCATGAAGTTGAATCAACTTGTCTATATGGAAGATCTTGGTCTTTTGTGATTTCTTAACAAGGGACAGTAATTCAGGTTTCAGAAACCCCTCGTTAAATGGAATGTCTTCTTTTTTGAGCCAAATCTTTATAGCATCTTTTGTACTCGAAGATGTCGGGATTTTGTCTTCTTCTGCCACAGCGTTGTAGTATGATGCGTTGTCCATTATCAGACAGGATGGTCTGTCTAGGGACGGAAGAAGAGTATTTTCAATCCACTCTTTAAATATGTTACCGTTCATCTCGGTATGATAGTCCCGGTTGTCCGTATAATTGGAAGTGAAAATAAGTTCAGCATTTTTTACTAGCCCATTATGTCTGCTGCCTGCATGTGCCATTATCAGACGTTGTCCTTTTCCACTGGGTACACATCTTTTAATCGTTCCATCTGATAACTGCCATTCCTTTTCCCTTGTGTGGTGAGCATTGATCCAAGTTTCATCCACATACACAATATCATAATCTTTATTACGCATTTCCCGTACTTCACGTAAATATTTAATTCTCATAGATACTAAGTGTGGCTTCTCGCAGATGACGTTTCTTCCACTAGCGTACTTCCTAAACGTAAAGCCAATGCTTCTAACAGTTCTCCATAATGTTGATTTCGACCCTACTGCAGAGCTATAGGGGAGACATCAATGTCATTGTGTGTTCTCGGCCGAATTTTCAGTTTTCTTAGTGTCACAGTTTCTTTGGAATTAAACATTCTACAAATCTCTCTTCTAATCACATCCCTGTCAAAACTATCTACTACTTCCTTTCTTCCTTGCGTCCTGGTATTGATTGAACTGAGAATTCCATTAGATTTGAGTAATTGATAAAATGAGCGTTTACTTAAACCCAAAGCGTGAATAGTTCTCTTTTCAGGATTTGAGAGACTCCGATACAGTTTACCACGCTTAGCTTCTCTGCAGAAATATTTATACATCTTCACTGCCATTGTATGCAGTGTAAGGAACGTGACTTTCATACCCATTGTATTACAAACCTAGAATACCGCAAGATACGCCTATGCACGGTAATACACAATCAGTAGAACGGTAACTGAACACACCGGAAGGATCAATGTAAGGTGCAAAACAGTGCGGTAGTGAGCTGATACACCGGGAAAATCATTTGAAATGCATTCAAGATGTTAAATCGAAATAGTTCACAAATATGAAGGGGTAAGCCCTCTCAATACATGGTTGGACTAGGAGGTGGTCGATTTTGTATACTTTAAATAAAGAAAATTTAAAACCATAAGTTTGTTAACGAGGGAAAAAATGTCCCCCTTGGGACATAGCGATCATTAGGTCATATGCAAAGTTGCAACAATTACGATCAAGTGGTTGCAGAGATATTGAATATTAAACAGCGACAAACATTGTGAAACGCACTATAATTAGAGAGTGTAACAGAAGGTCCATATACGATCTAATACGGGTAGTCTCAACCTGGGTGTCCGTGAGTGGATTCTAAGGTGCCCGTGTACATAACCTAAAATTTAAAATGTAAACTTTTTCATTATACATTTATGTACATCATTGTACAAGTGGTCCGTAGCCTTTATGTATAATCAAAGGGTCCATGGTAAAAAAAACAGGTTAAGACACGCTGATCTATCAGAATAGGGGACGCTCTATGTAAACGAGCACATCTGAAGTACAGGTCATTGAAAAAGGCGTAGATTAAAATGCTCTGGTATAGTAACTCACATCTTCTTCTTCGTACACTCTCAGGCGTCTACTCGAATGTTTCCAAAGAAAGCAGCAGTCAGCTCGAAGCTATTTGCGTCTCCGTAGAGCATTTCCGCGAACGGTACTGGAGTCGGCCATATGCACTTTCTGAGTATAGTTCACACTATCCCTTACCTTCTGACTCCTGCAGACTATACGCCTATCAAAATATGACCTTTTCCCTCCCGTACGCATACTGCAAGAGTTATTTCTGTACTCACTTCTTTGTCCTCGGTGCTACATGCTTCTTTTTTCATATTTGGAATTATCATTACCTTCATTAATGGTTTCCCTTTTCGATCCCTGTGGAGCATAAACTAATTACTACAGCTGAACTCCTTTCAGAAAGCCAGCGATATAGCATGCATACGATATTTAAACGATGGTTTATGTAGCAATATGTTTTATATTGTGAGGTTGCCTTCTCCACATAAACCTTATATTTGTCGCCACTACGACAGGCCTTAGTGTAACCGGCCTGGTTACTTTACCATGAATGACCCTATGTGCCCATATATGTGAAATATAATTAGGTGATTGCATATGTTTTCAGATTGTTAGAATGATTGCAGTATATCTGTATAACTACTTTCAATCTTCTGTTACTTGGTCATCTTTTAGGTCTTGGTACAGGCTATCGGCTGTGGTGTTAACTTCCTAAATGACTTTATAATTCCCAGGATCTTAATTCACCCTTGCTTACAGTTGTGTGATGATGTCGTGTTAATTCTCCAACAGTAATTCCAAACAAAACAGCAAAGGTTATATAGTTGATAACTGCCAAGTGATCATATAAACCTTTATTCAACTTGAAGTTATACGAACAGTTTCATGTATATTATCAAAGTACATCAACGAAATCATCTTCTTCAGTTCCTCTAATTTTGTCTGTATATCTTTCAATATAGATAAAAATCACGTCCTTGTGCTATGGCTCTCTAGATGCAACTAACTAAGAAAAAATATTCTTTTACTAATGTCATAAGTGGTGCGGGGCTTGCCGACTTAGAGCATTTTTTATTGGTTATACAGATTGTACAGATTTATTTCATTAGCTACAACTATCGTTACCTACTTATCATCGTAATTTAAATAAGCTCATGCAAATGAGGTGAGGTAGTCCTCTAGTTAGCGTTGCTGTCAGCGTTGCTGGGCAACTCCCGCCAAAACTTATAGTTAAGGGAACACAGTTAGAAAAAGTTTTGTGCTTGGATTTCTAATAGTAATTTATTTTGTCTTTATTTATTACGTTAACGTGGGTTACTAGCGTTAGCGTAAGCCATCCGGTCACATTAGAAAGCAGAAGTCATGTTGTCCTATGCTTTCTTTGTTTCCTCAGAGACTACCAGAGACTACCCGAGGCGTGTTGGGAAACGCTGGCCATATTATTCACGTCACATTATTATTGATAGCACTATGAAGCATTCACAAGGAAGATGATAACATCATAAGCGACGGCTAACTGCTCTTGATCTCTCTGATCGAACAATAATGGCTGTAGGAAACTCATCAATAACTGAAAACTAAACAAAATGACTGGTCAGGTAGAGACACTATTGTTTGGAAGTGCTTAATAGAAAGAGAGAGATGAGAAGATGCTGACGATGGATAAGACACACAAAGAGTTAATAGAAAGAGAGAGATGAGAAGATGCTGACGATGGATAAGACAAACAATGAGTTAATAGAAAGAGAGAGATGAAAGGGATAGTGAAGAACTGGAAGGAGTTAGAAGAAACAGCAAGTGGCAGAGACGGTCGGATTTGTCTGAAGGCATATGCTGACCGGAAGCTGATCAAATTATGTATCAATGAATTGCAAAAAAAAATTTTTTTTTTTAATTATAGAACCGTAAATACTATTTTAATCAACCTCCCACCCTCCCCTTGCTTTTAATGTTTCTTTTCTCGTGAATTTTTATTTTATTGTCAGTTAATTTCTTTGTCAAATAATATGTTTGATTTACTTAACTAAATTTGCAGCTACTTTCAAAATCATGTTACTTCTGTGCAGAAATTTTTAAAAGGCAACAATATAAGAGATTTTCAGCATAAAAATGTTTTTTTTTCCTTAGTCTTTCTCCACATTAAAATATATTAAAATAATATGCAATCATAACAGCAAGTTGATGGTTTTGCCAGATATTAAAGACAAAAGCAAAAGAAAGTTGTTTGACAGTATACCAGCAGGAAAAAAGGCACCCTAATAGATCCAGACAGAGACATATTGCTATGGAATACATTAAGGAGACGTACCCAGCCACTGAATGGAGCTACATATATACAAACAGACCAGTAAGAAAAAGTTACAACATCGAAGGAGGAAGCATCTCCATATTAACTGTCTAAGTGAAACGTCCGGCAAAGAACAATTTTTAAAATCCCGTTGACTTTTCAAAAATTTAAGGAAAATGCGCACATTGCACGGTGGAAGCTAAGTCTAACAGCCATTTAAAGAATGGTCATGCTTTGCTATCTTTTCATGGTGCATTTTCTTGACACTACGGAAACGGCGTGCACTGAACCGTGAAACCTAAATTCAACGCCCATTAAAAGAGCACGCAAGCTTGTCTACATTTTTCTTTGTACACTAGCAATTGAAGATAAGCCATGAGAAGTCTGACAACAAAGATTCAATGAAGGTGAAATAGGAAGGAATGAAATGACCAGGAGAATTAGTGTCGTTAGGAAGAACACAACATAATTATTTCCCGCCATCTTTTGGCGGGTTAGTGCCTCGTCTACACATAATGACGAATGGACAGGAAAGTCATATCTCAGCGGCGACTAACAAAGTTCAAACAATTGGAAAGCTGATTCAGAAGTACTAAGACAGCAGCAGCAACCATCGTGGAAAATAAAGATAATACAAATGTCAAGACAGTGATCCTCACAGCCTCCCTACGTGTCATCGAGAACACGCACCTAATGACAATTCTCTGTTTCAGTAAAAACAATGTTTCCATGAGTTTACTTGTAAATGAAATATTTTTTACTTTAATTTTAAATATTCAGTATGGAAGACAGGAGAAAGGAACGGCAGAATGTTAGACGGGCCTGTGTGCCCTATTCTAAACCCTTTGAAAATAAAGTTTGTTCGTTCATCTGTTCACTTTTTATCTCTATCTATCACTATATGCATTTACGTGTGAGTGAATGTACGTGTCTGTGTGTGTGTACACAGTTACTAAATGCGATGATAATATTGATTACGTATTATTGAAGCTAAGAATGTTTTAATTTTAAAAACGTTTGAGAACTGTATTATTGCAGCGCAGAAATGTAAAAAGGTAATAATGCATATTTCTTTAAACTGATTAAATAAAGATTTCGTTCGTTCGTTCGTTCTTAACTGCCCTAAGGTGCTATAAAATAGATAACTAAACAGCCCTAAATAAAACCAGCTATAAAGTGGATCGTAGCCGAGATCTATAAAAATGAAGGAGCAAATAGACTTACGAGGAGATAACATTGAAACTGAGGACAGAAGAACATGTGAGGCAATAAGAAGCAATTATAAAGAAATAGCTTCCAAGAAAACATGTCATTAAAGAACAACAAAGTAACATTAACGGTACTCCAGACCAAGAACAGATCAAAACGTATGAGTAAGGTTCATAACAGAAGCGTACCAACTAATGCCCCAAGGCATTACCCCTCGAGGGGTCTCTGAAGAAACAAAGAAAGAATATGCCTACTGTAACCTGAGGCATGTCGTACAAAGATATTAATTTGAGATTGTTCATGGGGCTGGCAATCTCATCATGTAAATAAAGTGTTGCAGAAACAGCTGTTCTATGTGAATGTTTGGTGCACGATTCCTGTAAGGGGACATGTTGTAGTGATGGTCCTATGATCCATATAGAGCGCAACAGAAAGTGATGATGACGACACCAACTTATAATGACGTCATAATTGCCAGGCTGAGACCCCACCAGTGCCGTCTCAAATATCACCAGTTCACCAACTTAAAAGTCGGACAGACACACTCCATTAGAGGAACAGATCGATAGTATGGGCTTGATAAGGGTGCGCCAAATGCCCCTACGATGATAGTCAGCAGCCCAGTAGTGTACCACCCCTACAGACACCAGGGATGTAATAGGTTGCAGTGTGAGGTGTCTGGTCTGTTGTTGGTTGCTGTGAATGTGGGTGATGTCGTTCACAAGTTCATAACATACGAGCATGACATGGAAAGTCATATAATGGTGCAACTGCTATTGACGTTTCAAATGTTTATTATCTGACTCCACAGGACAGTTTAACAGTACAATCCATTTCACATTACAGTTCACGAAAATTAGCATAAGTTATGTTCATCAATGCATTTGGCATATACTCAAATAATGATATGGCGCCAAGGGATTATACTGTTGGCTCCAATATTACAAAAGTGCATCAATACTCCTCTCACTGTTCAGATGTGCTAAATGAGTCTAATCATAAGTCGCACGAGGATGGTGTTCCAGGAGTGTAGGTCAAGCTGACCTTTACAGGCATTCCTAAGTCTAACCTCGACGTAGGTGCAATCGCTGACACAGCGACGTTCGTAGAACATAGAACTGTCCTTCGGGCTAAGTATGACCCGTGTACATATTAATCTCAAGTATGAAGATACCTGGGGCGTGACTTCTAGTAGAAGAACCTCTATTTCTGTAATTCGTAAGTGAGCAGAGATCGACCATTGTCAAACATAAAGTTAGATTACAGATTTGAAACGTAAATGAGGTATTACCTTGTTTCAAAATCAACACCACAAGAAACACACGCCTCCTGGCGTTTCGAATAATCAAGGGAAGGACCTTGTAAGCTAACTAACTCACAATAAGGCTCCTAATTCCCTATCAAGAATCACAGAGACGCAAGACGCGTCCTATCTGCTTCACAACTTTCCATAGACTCCCAGACAGGAAAGCTTCCCAGACACACCTAACGTCCGGACACGCGCAGAATGCATACACCTGAGCAAGAATCAAACGAGACGATGTAAGGAACATTCCAGATAAAGATTTGTAATAAATCGCGCCTTATATGGACAGGAATAACAACCTCAACACTGGTTTCAATCATTCCAAGAAACAGTTGACCGATACTACCATATAAGGAGAATGGTCACACATTGTTCAAAAAATATGGACCGACGTGTTGTCATGAAATATTCTAATCCACATATATAAATTATTAGGTAAATATGAAGCCTAACAAATAAAATTAATAAAGAGAAGAGCAATGGGAAAATGACAGTGCTGTCACAAAGAATGTACTCGAAATCCCCCTTGTTTTCTGCTTCGTCTGCAAATTGTAACGCTTTCACGTTGATAGTAAAAGCTTACTGTATTATACCCGCTTTCTTCAATGAAACGTGTGCTGCATTTCTAAGAAAAACATTGAGACGTACTGCGTAATGACCTAAATTAATCCTAACATTAATTATATTACGTTACCAAAACGAACGAACAGATGGACAAAAGGATAGCGAGAGGGGAAAATCAGGAACGCATGCAACACGCGACGCGCGATATACAAATGCTGGCATCACGCGTGTAAGTCTACAAGCACTAACTTTTTCAGACGGACAGTGATAAAATACACTACCCTTTCCCAGAGTTAGGTTTATAAATCATAACAAACTCTTATTAGAAAAGACAACAATAGATGGGTTTACGTTTGAACACATAACAGTACCCAGACAGCACATCTTCCAAACAGGAGGTAGAAGAAATTGCATATTTTGAACGCAGCCACGTAGCTCCTTTAAATTAGTATTTTTTGGGTTCCTTAGGGCTTGCTGACAAATAATATGTAAAACGTTACGCAAATAGTCCAGGAATTAATAAATTATACCCAAAATAAAATATTGGGGGTGCCTGACAGCATAAAATCATTTCTGCTCATAAGATTTTTTTTAACGTGTTTGAAAAAAATTTACGTTACAGAAATAGCCTACCATGTAAACTTCAAATTGATTGGAGCGCAACAAATGAAAGCCTAACCACGATTGGTCGGGCTATAAATACTATCTTGGTTGTTAGGGGAGACGGGAAAAGATAACATTTTTTCAAACACTTGTCGAAACGTGGCTCATTGGCCAGTCTCGCTGATATACACACTTGGGAGCGTTAGTTCGAAACCACTTGTTTAAATACACTTGATAAAGCATCAGTGCGTTGAAGCCAGCTTATATTTGGCTCAATAAAAGCCTGGAAGATAAGCAGATGGAAATTTGTGCCAGTTTGTGCCAGAATTCATTGCTAATCAACGTATCTGTGTTATTCGTATGAATTGTGGGACAGTGGTCTTGATGGTACTGAGCAGCATCTGGTCAGAGATTTGCTGAATCCAGAGTCGGACAGCATACTCCTTGGTCCTTTTAGCTATCAGTGAGGTGTCTCCTGAGCCCAGAGGAGAATTCGAGCAGAGGAGTCCTTTCCTGCCGCCATCACTCAAGATAAGCAGAGTTGGCCAGCTGAGCTCAACATTATGTCCCCTCATCTTGAAATAACTTTATAAAAATACTATTCAGAGGGGAATTTACTTGTCTTAAAATCAGGAACTTTGAACATCTCAAATACTGGTCCCTAAAGACAAACTATTGAAGTCATGATGACAAATACCAACAGAGCTTGAACAAAACAAAACCAGTATTACCTCATTTTACTACTACACAACTGACACACATAGAACATTTGTAATAATATATGTCACTACAATATTCATATTAAATACATTCTGTACATAACTTGTAATTTAAATTGATTGTGATTCCTGGTTCCCTTGTAGTTGAATTAGGACACATATTCATTCATGCCAGTAATGAATACATATTGTTATTCGAAAGTTTATCAGTGACTCTTTTAAGATATCTTGGTAGAGTGTTATATGTATGTGAGTGTCACAGTGTTGTCAAGAGTAGTGGATTAAATTAAATTGTTTATCTGTCTGTTGTTGTGACTTACACTTCATCATACACATACCCTAGACACATAACGTAGCATCACACTATTCCAGAATAATTCTGACTGAGATATATAGATATGTGGTAGCAAGTAAGGTTATATATATAATATACTACTCTTATTAGATATATATATACCTTCACAGCTGATCTCAGTCAGTACACTAAGTCCCTTATAAATATTTATAACATCCCACTTCACCACACGTGTCCCGTCACAAGAGAAGGTAACCATCATTGCAAATGGTAATTTCAGTCAAACTAGGGTTATCTAGCTTTGACCGTAAAAAATTAAAGTGTACAATTCAGACAAGCTAATTATACAATGTCTTTAGAAAAATGATTATACAATGTCTTTAGAAAAAATGATTATACACTGTCTTTAGAAAAAATTCTGTGCGTAACAGATTACCGCCCCCCCCCCCCCCCCTCCTTACCATCCTCCTCCTTCCCCCCCCCCCACTCAGCAACACCCCCCCCCCCCCCCCGCGAAAAAAAATGAAACTTTTTTTTTTAAATCCTAGAGCCAGAAAAAAACAGGCTCCTAACGCACGTATGATGCGCGGATATAATGCCTAATATGAGGCTAGCTCGACGCATGGAGCGAAACTGAGATGATATCTCAGATCCTTAGAGAAAATATTTCCCTATGTGTACACGTATATTCCAGGGAGGTGCCACCAACATACGCCATAGTGATGGCAACATCATAATGCAAGCCAAATCATACTCATACAAATCTATGAAATTAAATATATTATCATAGTATTACACAATGAAGTGTTGTGCAAACAGCGGTGTAATATACTAATATACCGCACTATAAAATTACACATATTCAAATAAACAGTACATTATACATTGCATTATTAATCAATACTAATACATCAGCTGTTCCTCGTAGACATGGATATAATCGTTACTAGATGATGTGGACATAATCCGCTCCATCTTAGGATAGGACTTGATATACTTCATGGTTCCACAATGTACATAATCTCGCAGACGTCAATGACGTGCTGCGAAAATATCAATAACACAAATCTTTAAGACAAATGTTAAATCTCTTAATACAGTCATCAAAATACAATATATAAATGTGGCCATGTGAGCTTTTGGCCCGTATATTGCTAACTAAGCCTTCTTCCGTTATGATCAATTTGGTAACAGAAAAAAGGAAATTATATGGTACAATGTTATAAATTCCCAAAAAGTGAGAAAATATGTGTTGATATGTCATTATAGTAGTGGACTGTATATCAGGAAATATATATGACAGAAGAATTAAGTGGAATCGTGTGGGCACATGGACAGAATGTCTGCCATCACATTATCCGAACCACGGATAGCTCGCACCGTGAAATGAAATGGTTGAAGAGCTATGGCATATCGAGTGGACCTCGAGCTCTTCAAGTTTTTGCTCTGAATAGCAGTAAGAGCTTTCTGGTCGGTTTCCACAATGAAATGTGCGCCTAGAAGGAATCTTTACAACTTCAGAATTGACCAAACCATAGCCAATAATTCACGGTCTAAAACCGAGTAATTCCTCTCTGCAGCATTTAATTTCCTAGAGATATACATCACCGGATGCAGAGTATCAGAATACTCCTGCATAAGTGATTCCCCAATTCCATTAGACGCGGCGTCACTTCGAAGAACAAAAGTCTTCTCAATAGTAGGTAACCTAAGGATAGGTGGAGATGAAAATAGAGTTTTAATCTGGTCCAATGAGGATTGACATTCTTGAGACCAGCGGATCAGATTAGGCGATCCTTTCTTCAATAAAGTAGAAAGCGGTGCCATAATGGAGGACAGATTCGGAATGAATCGTCCGTAAAATTGTATCAAACCTAAGAGACTACGCACTTGTTTCTTCGTCTTAGGAACAGAAATGTTAAGTATTTTTGAAACATTGTGGTCCTCTGTTTTTAAAAGACCATGACCAACACGATGACCCAGGAAGGAAATCTCACTAAATCCTATAAAGGCTTTAGATGGTTTTGCAGTCAAGTTATACTCGCGAAAAGTAGACAGCAATTCGTATAACCCCAAATAGTGATCTTCCCAGGAATCACTGAACAGACAGATATCGTCTAAGTATGCTATGACATCTGTACGATATGCGAAAATTCGACGCATCATGCATACGAATGTAGCAGGGGCGTTCATAAGACCGAAAGGCATGAAATTTCATTGGAATAAACCCCTAGGTGTAGAAAAAGCAGTAAAAGGTTTGGCTCGTTCAGTTAAAGGAACTTGCCAATAACCTTTCGATAAGTCGAGTTTGGTAAAAAAATTTAGAATTAGCAAGTTTGTTTAGTAGCTCTTCCAATGAAGGCATAGGTTCAGCATCGAACTTCGTAACTTGGTTCAATTTGCGATTATCCACGCAAATGCGAATGTTATTATCCTTCTTTCGAACAATAACCATAGACGAAGAGTATGCTGAAGTGGATGGTTCAATGATTTCCAATCGTATCATTTCATCCAATTCTTTTTCGACTTGTGACTGAAAATGGATAGGTATCGGATAGGGTCTGACTCTGATAGGATTATGGTCAGTTAGTATTATGTCATGTTCAATGACATGTGTGTGTCCCGGGATGTCGGTAAGAACATCCTGAAATGTTTGTAACATCGAAGAAACTTGTCGATGTTCCTCAGCGGAAAGATTAGGAGAAACGGAAACGTTTTTCCAAGATTCCGTTGAATGAAGTGGGATCACAGGAAGAGGGAGATTGACATCAGAAAAAGTAGTTTCCTCATCCTGTATAACTGACAGGGATGAGTAATGACCATGAGGTACTGGAGAATTGTCCGTTGCCTGGAAAATAGGCTGCAAATAGTCAGGTCTTTCATGAAATTCCGTGAGCATATTTATGTGGAACGTTTTATGCTTTCCATCAATATCGACAACATATAAATATGGCCATGTGAGCTTTTGGCCCGTACATCGGAAATTTTAGAGACTATTGCATACGGACCTTTCCATGCAATAAGAAGTCTGTTCTCCCTTGACGGAAGAAGAACGAGTGCTTTGTCACCTGGACAAAGTTGTCGTAGACATCTATTTTTATTTGCAAACTGCCTTGCCTTTTCTTTAGCAAATTCGGATGAAGAAGTTGCTAGTTTGCATGCCTCGGTGATCTTTTGCCTAAGAGCAATGACATACTCGTAAGAAGATTGAGTCTCATCGCTAATATTATCGGCAGTGATAAGATCGTGGAGTAAAGACATAGGGCCGCGCGGTTGCGCGCCAAAGACAAGTTCAAAAGGGGAAAACCCTGTGTGTTCATTGGGGACCTCTCTATAAGCAAAGAGAGCCGTGGGTAAAACCCTGTCCCAATCCTGAGGATGATCCTCAGTTATCTTCCCAAGTAAAGTTTTTAGTGTCCTATTCAAACGCTCAACTAACCCATTAGACATTGGGTGATAGATACTGCTGAGAGACCTTTTAATATGTAGCATAGACATTACCTGTGACATAGTGTCGGATATAAGTTGAGTGCCATGGTCTGACAATATTTCTCCGGGGAATCCCAAGCGAGAAAATATTAGCCAAAGAGCGCCTGCGATATCGGCAGTGGAGATGCTCTTGAGAGGTATAGCCTCTGGCCAACGTGTGCACATATCGACACATGTAAGGATAAATTGATGTCCTCTGACCGACTTGATCCTAAAAGGACCGATAATATATATTGCCATTTTTTGAAAAGGGCGAATAGGAATGTCAGCAGCCTGGATAGGCGCAGCATGTCGTGGTCCTTTAGATTTGACCTCCTGACATACTTTGCAAGAACGACTGTAAATTCGTATGTCCTTGCTCACAAATGGCCAAAAGAAAGCTGCAAGAACCCTCGACTTTGTACGGGAAAAACCCATATGTCCAGCACATTGCGAGTCATGAGCATGTTGCAATATTTGCAATCTCATACTCTTAGGCACAAGAATTTGTGAATGAGTGGACGTAGACGAGTCTTGTACCATACGCACAAGTACGCCGTTCTTCATAGAAATCCAAGACTTTCTATTAGTATTCTGATTTGGATCACCTTTTTTTGCTAGAATGAAGAATTTTTGTAAAGAAGGATCTTCTTCTTGCAATTTTATAAATGAGTCACGTGAAATAATCAAGTAACTATTTTGGCTATCTACTTCATTATTATCAGTTAATGAAGTTTGAGGTGGATCCAGAGCATTTGCTCTTGTGACCACCGCATTGGTAGCTTCAATGTTTTGCTCTTCCCAAACAGCAATCTGCTGTGGGGTACATTCCCTAAGTAGTATAAGAGAACCTCTCCCGTCATGCGCAACAGCAGCAGGAAGAGCGGGAAGAGGATGACCACAGCTTAAAGTAGTTACGGTAGTCGGTTCGAATAAAGTACTGCATTGGGGACATTTAGTTGCCCTACTAAAGTCAAAGGCAGAACATGTGATAGTACTAGAGTTTTTATCATCATCACCTTGTTTACATGCTCCCTGAGACTCCTGCTGTACAGAGTTTGCCTGCTGATATCTCTTTCTTTTATGTTGCGATCTACCGCGACCATTATTGCCTCTGCAATTATCATTAAAGTCCCTACTGTAATTGTTATCCTGGTTTGAATTCCAGTTTCCATAACTGTCATTACCATTTCTATACTGTTGAGAACCTCTATTATATTGGTTTTGAGGTCTTCGCGAAAAATAGTTTCCTCTATACTGACTACCTTTGCGAAAATGTCTAAAATTACAGGGAGTAGTATACCGTGGAGTATCAGCTTGTCTCCAGTTCTGCGAAGAAGAATCACCTTGAAATTGATTGCTATGATTCTGAGCATAATTACGGTTACTCTTCTTATTAAAATGTTGTTGGCTACCCTGAAATTTACGCATGAAATTTGGGCCATAAGGTGCTGCCGAAGCAACTGGCAGACCTTCTTTTACTTTAGAGTTGCTAATGGTTACGTGAGGATGCGCAGTGACATACTGGCAACAGTATTCTTCCATTTCTTTTATGTTTTTAGGCTTACGCTCATGAAGAAAAGAAAGAAAAGATTCATTGACAGAAGACATAACCTTGTCTCTAAGTAGTAAGTCCATAAGTGCTTCATATGTATGTTCTGTCTTAGACAGCTCAACCCATCGTGAAAAAGTAAGACGTATCTTTGAAATGAATTCAGAGAATTCAACTCCAGTATCTGGTAACATGTTTTTAAATTGAAGACGATAGCCGTCTTCGTTAAGTTGGTACTTCTTTAACAAGACTGCTCTGATAACCTCATAATTGTTCTTGTCAGGCTCATCTACCATACTTAACATACTCAAAGTATCACCTCTAAGTAAATTAGACAACTGATAAACATACAGTGATTTATCTATGTTATGTGTTTTACATGCACGTTCGAATCTATCCAGATAAAACGTTATATCGTCACTGGAAGCATTGAATACAGGTAGCTTAATCTTAAAAGTACTTGTATTGAACTTATCTGACACCTTATTTGCATCATTAGCATTACCAGTGTTCAACAATTTCAACTTTTCTAACTCCAAAGCTAAGAGTTTTTCTTCATGCTCCCTTTTTGCTTTTCTCTCATCAGCCTCTCTTTGTAACTTTTTCTCTTCAGCCTCTCTTTGTAATTTTTTCTCTTCAGCCTCAGCCTCTATCTCTAGTCTCTTATTTTCAGCCTCTTTTTCAAGTCTTTTATTTTCAGCCTCTTTTTCAAGTCTTTTATTTTCAGCCTCTTTTTCAAGTCTTTTATTTTCAGCCTCTAATTGTAGCTGAATTTTTCTTTCCTCAGCTTCTGCTTCTCTTTTCTGTTTTTCCATTTCCATTTGGAATCTCCTTTCATCCACTTGCATCTGCAATTTCTTTTGTTCAGCTTCTATTTCCATTTTTTTCTCTTCCACCTTTAATGCTTTATCATATTGAGTAGTCGCATATTCTTCCAATTTATCACCAGTCTTACCAAGGGATTTCCCTTGCTCAATAAAGTACTCAAGTGTAGACATGATGTCTAATATTATGAGTCCAAAACCTGAAATAATTAATTATCTTATTTCAACCTTAATAGTAACAAGACTTAAATAAAGTACTTGTATAATCCCAATGTTTATCCCAATCTCTGCGGGAAACAAGTCTTTGACAAAGAACTTGTATTATCAAATGTATAATAATATCACAAGTCACTTCTTAATCATCAGGGCACTACACAAATTAGTGCATAATATCCATCAGTTATTTATCATAACTGCACTACACAATAGTGCATAAGCAAAACCACCAGTTTGTTATGATAAGTGCACTATATAAACAATAGTGAAAGCTAATTACGCAAGAACTATGTAAACAATAACAAAAAACAAAGACAATGTAAACAATAACAAAGATCGAAGACTATGTAAACAATAACAAGGATCAAAGACAATACGAAAACATTCGCAAAAGTCAACTAAATAAACAGCGAAAACTAAAAGAAAATATCACAAAGAATGTGATTACAAATACGAAAAATGTAAACAAACAAATGACGTCACAATGTATAAACATCAATGGTGTAAAGAACTGAATAATAGAAAAGAGGAGACCTACAAATACAAACAAATCAAAACAAAACTAAAGAATGCGAAAAAATACCGAAAACAATACTGCACATATCGTCAAACCTAACAAAAATAGCAATAAATATTGCTAACAATTTCCAATTAAGGAAATTGCTCCTACCAGAACGCTATCATAAGACCTCTATGACGTGGTATCTCTTATGATAGTCACCTTCCCAACCAGCCCGCTGAAATATAAACATATAAATATACAAATAACATATAACATGTAACATGAAAACATATAGCAAAAAGTGTGTGAAAATATAGAAGGCTCAGTTAGAGTATAAGGGCACAGTTCACAAACAAAACAGGCCACTTAACTTCTATAAGTCCAAACGTCAGCAATGTGTAGAACAGGTTGCGATCAGCATTCTGAGGATAAATGATCCAACGTTGATCGACAACTGCTCCCATAAACAGCCATGACGCAGGAAATGAGCTTCTGATACTGAAGATGTTGTTTTGGCACTTGTCCTTCTTCCTTACAATGCTCGGCTCTTGACCTTCTAACTGCAGTATGAGTAAATCGCTTCAATCGGCACTTGACCTTCTGAAAGCTATGAAATCGATAAACTGTCGGGCAGCGCCGGATACTTTCACAATATAGCGGACATGCTATACTTCATTGTAGATGTTGTATCTTGTAGGAAGTATCGTTCACGAACTTGCATCTTTTAGAATGAATGGGTTTGTTGACCCCCGTGAGTGCTGGTAACAGACGAACCAGTCATTGGCCACCAAATGATAAAGGTGGGCCAATGTGGCCACCAAATGATAAGGGTGGGCCAATGTGGCCTCCAGAATGATAATCATATCGTGCTGATAACGCGAATGTCGTGGGTTCGTTCCCCATACTGGCCACCAAATGATAAGGGTGCGCCAAAATGCCCCTACGATGATAGTCAGCAGCCCAGTAGTGTACCACCCCTACAGACACCAGGGATGTAATAGGTTGCAGTGTGAGGTGTCTGGTCTGTTGTTGGTTGCTGTGAATGTGGGTGATGTCGTTCACAAGTTCATAACATACGAGCATGACATGGAAAGTCATATAATGGTGCAACTGCTATTGACGTTTCCAATGTTTATTATCTGACTCCACAGGACAGTTAACAGTACATCCATTTCACATTACAGTTCACGAAAATTAGCATACGTTATGTTCATCAATGCATTTGGCATATACTCAAATAATGATATGGCGCCAAGGGATTATACTGTTGGCTCCAATATTACAAAAGTGCATCAATACTCCTCTCACTGTTCAGATGTGCTAAATGAGTCTAATCATAAGTCGCACGAGGATGGTGTTCCAGGAGTGTAGGTCAAGCTGACCTTTACAGGCATTCCTAAGTCTAACCTCGACGTAGGTGCAATCGCTGACACAGCGACGTTCGTAGAACATAGAACTGTCCTTCGGGCTAAGTATGACCCGTGTACATATTAATCTCAAGTATGAAGATACCTGGGGCGTGACATCTAGTAGAAGAACCTCTATTTCTGTAATTCGTAACAACCTCAACACTGGTTTCAATCATTCCAAGAAACAGTTGACCGATACTACCATATAAGGAGAATGGTCACACATTGTTCAAAAAATATGGACCGACGTGTCCCGTCACAAGAGAAGGTAACCATCATTGCAAATGGTAATTTCAGTCAAACTAGGGTTATCTAGCTTTGACCGTAAAAAATTAAAGTGTACAATTCAGACAAGCTAATTATACAATGTCTTTAGAAAAATGATTATACAATGTCTTTAGAAAAAATGATTATACACTGTCTTTAGAAAAAATTATGTGCGTAACAGGGCTTCATCAAATCCTTTAGTGAGAAACGTATTGTGATGAGAGAAACCTGAGACATACCGCCAACATTTTGATAAAAATACACATGGTTATATGATAGTGAACGATGTACAAGAATTAATGCATTCTAAAAAATTGATTAAAGACAACTCAGAAGGTTTTGAGGACTTGAAGAATCAAAACATCGTTTTTGTAACCTGCCTCTGGGTATAAACTTATTCCATAAATCAGGTGCTGACAATGGTAATTTATGGCTGTGAAAGCTGGGATCGACGTAGCAATTTTTTTTACATTTACAGGGTTGTGAATGATTGTATGTTGGTTAGTGATTTATTCTGCGACTGAATATTTTCTGTGTAGTTCTTTTGTTATTTGACAGTAGCTTGTTATATATATATATATATATATATATATTTATATATATATATATATATATATATATATATATATATATATATATATATATATATATATATATATATATATATATATATATATGTGTGTGAGAACCCACAGACAAATGGCACTCGCTCATAGGACCATAGCTGACATCAAAGGAGCAAGAATAAAGAAGGGAGTGTCATGGATGGCGCAGGCTGAGTCAAATATTCGACAGGTGACCGCAGTTGAAAATATACACAAGTGGAAAGAGTGGAGTGTAAGTCAGGTGTGAACTTGACGACCTACCAACAACTTTAAAGTGGTTGTCTGAAACTTCATTAACAAGTGCAGTTATTGTGTCAGACTCTCCGTCCATGCCTTGGAAGATCCAAAATGGAAAGCTACGGTATGAAAGGAAAACCTCCATAGAAGTTTCGAATATTCAAGAACTGATGTGGATCTAATGTCTCGCTCATGCAGGGGTACGCGGCAATGAAAGAGCGGAACTTTACGAGCATCCATAGTAGGTGTAGTGGATATGAACACAGAAAAGATACTGATGACAATTAATGATGGCCTATTAGAGAATGACACTGCAATCGATGAATCATCAAGGCTAAGACTGTTGGAGTTTGGCGTAAGACTGGCAGGGATGAACAAATGAGAGGATGCATCCGGCGTGTATACAACCAGCGCGCAACAGGAACATTTGACATTCATACCCTTTGACGTTTGTTGAGGGAGACTGAGCACCTATGGGTTTGCCCGGAGTGCAATCATGTCGATTCTGAGCAACAATAACAGTTGTCAGACAGTTGAATGGTTTGTAATATGTCTTCTTCTTCTTCGTACATTATGAGACGTCTTCGTGAATGTTTTCAAAGAAAGCAGTCGTCAGTTTGAGGCTATTTGAATCTCCGTAGAGTTTTTTTCCACGAATGGTTCTGGTGTCGATCATATGCACTTTCTCTGTTCCGTATATGTTGGGCAACTTTGAAGCAGATGTTCAGCAGTTATTTTATCAGTGCCACAGTTACACTGATCGGTAGTTCCTACATTTGGCTTGTTGAATAGATGGTATCTCAATCTGTTGTGGCCAGTGCGGAGTCTGAAGATTACCACTTATTCTCTTCTGTTCAGCTGGTAGTATGCATCATGTTGTGTGTGACCTGGATGCTCTACATCCCATTTGTTTCTGTATCAGAATTTGATAAAAGTCTTTGCCTCCTCGAAAGTTACTCTTGCATCAGGCTGAGTTAGCTTTCCACCTTCCTTTGCCAATCTGTCAGCCTTTTCGTTACCTTAGGGGGAGCCGCGCTAGCGTAGTGGTTACAACACCGCTCTGGCGACCGGGTGATGCAGGATCAAACCCGGGCGACGGCATTTGAGGATTTTTCGTCGACCGGGATTTGGACTGGATTAACTCGAGACCTGGCGAGGACATTTGAAGGAGTGTCGTCGACCAGGGATTGGCGGCTCCTGAGCCGACCCAGCCCTAATGGGTACCTCCGAAATCGGCGAGTATCTGCCTGAATGGCGAGGGACACCTGTCTCTGTACAAGAAAAAAAGGGATACTCACGTAAAATCAATGTCAGGCTAGACATTAATAATAACCTGAGATTTCGCCTCGAGTATTAGCGGGCGTACGAAAAAAAAAATTACCCTAGGTTGACTGTCAGTTCGACAGTACCATTTTGGTTGTCGCTCGATTGAGCGAAGCTCACGATACGTGCTTGGGTAGCCATCTTACCTGGTGTTATATCTGCACTTATTTTTATATGCATTTTGGTGCCAGTTGTACATATACGTTTTTGTTTTTTTTTATTTCATTCTGCCGAGTGTAGCCAAGTTTCGTCTTGGTAATAAAGGGACGTGAGCTGATAGTAAGTGTTAATTTCTTGTATCACCCATTGTTGTACAGTCATACCTTGGTGGACACGAGCCATATTATGTGTCGTAGTGAAATCTTTACAACAATGGTAATGCCCTAGCGGTGAGGGGTTAGCCAGCTAGCACCTTGCCCTCACCATAGCTAAACAGTGGTTGTGATACAAAGTCATGCGGTACATGTAGGACATAAACAGCATCAACAAGTGAAACCAAGGATAATAGAAGCCAACAGAAGCCATTCTTCACCATCATAATCTACTTTACCTTTTTTTAGTAGCAGCTGCCACCACTACAGATGGCACCACTACAGATGGCACCACTACAGATGACACCACTGAGGACGTCAACACCGAAGCACAAATCGTTGCAGTTGTTATTTCTGCAGCAATATGCTTTACATTATCAGATTTCCAGCTCTACACACAACCTCATAATAATGGCCTTTACGACATGCCTAAGTGACACGTAGGCCTAGTCTATCTTTGTCTCTTCAGAAACCACCGGGAACAATATAGGGCAACAGAAGCCATGTTTGTTCTCGTGACCTTTGCGTTTTTGTCTGTGAAATGACTATTTCTGTGACCTCTCGCTTTTTTTTTACGTGCAGAAAATATCCGTAAATACACAAACAAATAGATACAGAGAGACAGACAGACAGAGAGACAGACAGACAGAGACATATAGATTCTGGAGATATGCATCAATGTTATCATAACTTGGACTAGATTCCGTGAAGAAAATTTTCCTGGAACAGTTAACTAACGACAAAATGAAAATAGTCTGAGTGATACCAGTAATGTTTTCAGAGTTGGTAAAAAGTTGTGAAATGAAAACTCTCGATATGTCACGTAGAGACCAGATACTTCGAGAAAACGTGCACACCTTCATTAGAGGTCTCCGCAGTTTAAATGCACGATACTCTCTGGTACGACTAACCGTAATGGCAAGGGATGAAACTTGGGATAAATGCTGATGAATGCCTGATCTATTGATGTTTTAGTGATGTCTTTTAACTTTGAGAAGAAAGTGTATATAAGGTTTGTATTTTTCTAGAGCCGCCTACTTCTCGAAATCCTCATACAGTTACAGTGATGTGTAAACATGCGCTTAACGTGACATTAGAGATACGTCTAAAACTAAGAACTACAACTCAGGATAAGTGTAGAGGATTGTTAAAAAGTTACTGACTTCTTTAATATGTTATATCATCAATTTTATCTATCTATTAGATATACATAACAAAAATATCAAAACAACGAGCAGTAACTCCTGTTTGACAACAAAAAAAGTCGTTTTTATATTTCCAGAAAAGAATAAAACAAAATATAATCTGATATGGCCAATAAACGGACGTTACAAGAGACAATAAAAGTTACTGCCCGTTATGAAATCATATGTTGAACAAAACGGAATCTTGCGCTGAGTTGTAATGCTAAGGTAGAATCACATGTCAGGCAATACAATGGCAGACCATTTTCATTATTTCTATATTTATTTCGTGTAAAACACTTAGATAGAAGGGAAGAAATAATAATTTAAAAGTAGGAAATCACTTTTCACTTGCTCTCTAGAGTCCTAACATTCCCTTTTCCCTCCACCCCCTTTTTTTGTTGTTTACTCCGTCAAGTTATGGTCATGAGTCATACTTCTGTCACAATCAATGTTGTTGTTGTTGTTTTTGTTGTTATTGATCCAGCGGCGCTTGGGCTCTCGCCCTTCGGCCCATTGCCATGTAGTGAAATCTGCAATCACGAGCAATGAGGGGGCATCTTCGCCTCTACCACGGGCATGCTGAGGCTCTGATTCCACAGTGGTGGTTCGTGAGCAGGCAACTTGTCATCTGAAACTTCCGTAAGTATTTGAATGTTCAAAACAGGTGATGTGCGTTATAGTTGCTCCAAGATTGCTTGTAGTAGTCAATTATCATTTGCAGCCACATTCTTAGACCTGCGGTCTAAAATATTTCCTGGACGCATTTGATTCTGATGTCTTCGAACATCCTGCTGACCTACTTTTTGGTGAAATCATTAATGAAGATTGGCTCAGTAATCCTGTGTAGGGAAGATCTGCAGCCGTGTGGACTGACTTTATGTTCTTTCTTGGACGCAGTAAGTCATAACTCTTTTCTTAGTATTTGCCCATGCCCTAATTCAGCAGGTGATGACCTGAAACATGATTTGGGGTTTTTCCGTGGACCAACAGCAAGTATTCTAGCGTACGTCTTTTTGTGTTTCCTGTTGTGTAACAGTAGTGACTGGAAAGGGAAAGTGAAGGCGTGTCCGAGTCGTTTACTGTAGTGAATGTGTCATCCTGTTGTGTTCACAGGTGTAAACAATTTATGCGTGATGTTTGGCAGAGAGAGATATGTTAACTGTTCTCGTGATTATGAGTGAGTGAGTTTAGTGAGAGGCCGTCGGGCTGTGAGATTTAGAAGTGTAGAGTTGTGTTTTAGAGAAGAGCAGTGGATTTTGTCGGCACTGGCCGTTTCTGTGTGATGTGTGCCTGTTGGGAAGGAAACTGGATCCAGTGCTCAAATGTCAATCAATCTGAAGAAGACAGAAATTATGACACTCAGTCTAATAAATCCTGAGCGCACAAAAATAAGGAACCAAAAGCTGGAACAAAGAAAGACATTTACATGTCAAGGAAGTATAGTAACAGCAGACGACGGAACAAGACATCAGTAACAGAATTTTTAAAAAGCCAGAACAGCCTTTGCGAATCTAAACAACATTTACAAATCTTCTCAGTACTGCACAAGCACTAAATTAAGATTATCATATTGGAGAGTTGCGTACTTTTTGTACTTTTGTAAAGAGCGGAGTGTTGGAGAGTGCCGAAATTATCCTCTTTCCACACAACCTGTCTAAAGAAAACTCTTCGAATTTTTTGGCCGAATACCATCTCCAAACAGGAACTGCTTACACAGTGTAGTCACAAAGCCATGCACGCCATCGTTGCGGGCAGACACTGGAAAAGGGTTGGTCATGTCCTCAGAAGGGACCCTGACATCATCACCAGAACTGCTATGTTATGGACCCCAGAAGTCGGCGAAAGAGAGGCACACCAAAGACAACCTGGCGGAGAACAGTGAAGGTTGAGATGAAAAGCATGAACCAGAGTTGGGGCACGGCACGAAGTATGGCCACCGACCGAGCTAAATGGGGACAGTTTGTTGCTGCCCTACAAGACTCCACTAGGCGTGATGGTCACTGATTGCTTTGAAAGTCAGTGGTTAAGAATCCAAGAATAATAAGAAAAAGCTCTGATGGTGTGAGAGCCGAAAGAATTAATGAATACGGGCGTGTGTGCAGCTGTTTATATGCACCACACATAGTGTTTCTGGTTCGGTGTTGATCGGCCAGATGTAATCGTTTTTACTGCATATATACCTTTGATTTCATCAGTTGTTTCTGCGAATTAAACTGGGGCAGTGCTGTAATCAACTCGTCATTTAATGACTCATGCATATTTATGTGACAGTGTCCTGTGCTGAGAACCTGTCCCCTGGCACAGTCTATGAACCCGGAAGTACGCTGTGTTAAACATATAACGAGAGCGTAACATTCCCTTTCCAGCCATTTTAACGGCAGACTTAAATGTGCTGACGAGCGCTCAGTTCAGTGTCATAGTGTTGAGTTTTGGTCAAATATTTAATTCCTTGTGACATACAGAATATCTGGAATTGTTTCAAAGTGAATTTATTATTACTGTTTGAAACACTTGTGTCTGGCAACCTTTCTTGTACAACAATCTTAGTTAGTGTGTGTATTGGTGAACTTTAGTGATGGAGTTCATTCCATAGGTGCGCGGATGAGTGGAATATGCGTCGACTGGAGTGAGCCAATATTGATTTATAGACAGCCCTGTGTAATTTACATGCAATTTCTCCCAAGTCTGTTCTGGTCGTGACTGATATTTGAAATATAGACTGCATTGATTGATGTAGCATGAGGAAAACATTGGATCTGCACAAATATTTCAATCACTATAAATAATAGGAATAGTAAACACAATAACCAAAAGAAACAGTGCATACAAACATTGAAAAAACAATGAACGCTATCAGAAATTAAATACAATGTAAAAGAGAAGAACAAAACACTTGAAATACCCAAACACTAAATCAAATATACTGTAAATACTCAAGGGTAAATCAATGAAGCAACAACATTCTGATGTAAATGACTATTTCACTCCCTGTACTTTCTATCACTTGTACATAACTTTATGTTTGTAATGTCAGATAAAGTAGAAAATAAAAATTTCAATCAATTCTCTAATTATAGCCGAAGATTTTGTTGAACAGAGCAGACTCTCCCGAAATGGTGCATGAGCGGAGGCAAATTATGAGCTTCTTGATGCTACCAGCTCTCCTCCCATTTACTTTTTTTTTTTAAATGCGGCACGGCAGGTGTCAGTGATGTCGCTACAATGTCGGCGTTGATACACGACCACCACCAGTGGCATCGTGCCAAATGTCATACAAACTTCTCCATCTTGTCACAAATTGCCACAAATACCAGTGCTATAGGAGCATGCAAATGCTTAGTGCAGGCTTTCCACAAAGGGTCCATTTGTTGTGGTGGCTCGATGCTTGTAAATAGCGCAAGGTTCAAGAGATGTAACAGGTACTGCGGTATGTAAACATGCGTATGACGTGACATTCGAGAGACGTCTAAATACTAAAAACTATAACTGAGTAAAACAATCGCAAATTATAACAGTTCTTTTTCAATTATTTCCAAATAAATCAACTAATCAAATATCGCAGTCCACGTGGCAGTGTTGATATAGTTCTCACAGCCACGTCCTCTCTATTAGGAACTGTTTGGACGTGCCAGTTCGTGTTTACTCTGGATTCCGAAACTACAGTTTAACCTTTTTTTGTTCCGGGATAAATTGATTTACATTTCACAACAGACAATGACGAATAAACGTGGAATATTCTGCTATCCGTGGCGAGCTTAACAATAATAGAAAAATTTACGTCTTCCATTACGTGCGATAATGACTTCTACATTTGAATTAAAATTCAGCATGTCGGGGAAGTAGAATTGTAACGATGGAGGAAATCCATCATTTTCATTTACAGTAAGGTTTATGGTTAGGCCATTCGCTATCAAACAGTGCTCGTAAAATAGTTCTCTAGGTACGACTAAATGTGTCTTCACATCCTATTACCTGGTCTATGACCGAAGAACACGCGAAGGAGACAACTAGACACTCAAATGAAAATGATGAAGAAAATGTTGAAAGACCTTGATGATGACATCATGATGTACATATATACGGTACTATATTAACATTTAGTAAGTTTGTATGTGTATTTAAGCATGTTTAAATCAGGCAAGAGTCGGTTTCCGCTGTCCAGCCAAATTATTTCATCAGATTAACTGAGTTTAACGATGATTTTTCGATCAATCCACTGCGTTTAACATTGATATGGAGGGTTAAACTACGGAGAAAAAAGGAATAGGGTCGGTGGAACTGACAGAGGGAAAGTGCCTGATTAGAGTCAGGACACCGATACTTAGCAGAGACATTTGTTTCTTCTCAAGTGTGTGGTACCAGCTTGGTACGAGTCTGTGGATCAAGAGCTTGTGATCTACGTTAGATGCTTGCCTTAGAAGGGTTGTGAAGATTTTTGCCCATTCGGAGTGTTTACCCCCGCAACAACGCCTGGGACGTGCCCTCAACACAGAAGTCGAAGATTGACGGAGCAAGCAGCAAACCATTTTCAACGTCTGCCAGTTAAATTATTTTCACCAGGCCATAGCAAAAGACTTCATACTGCTTAAAACCAAACCACTTTCACCAGTAATTTTTTTCTGTGAGGAAACACCCCATATTATCAATTTCCGAAACCCATTTATTTATTGACTCTTGTTAAGTAATAATTGATTATTAAATTTGTTATATGTAAATAAAAATTGACAGATGATTTACGTATTACAGAGTGAAGTACACACGTATGAATCAGTTACTTTAAATATATATTACAACTGCGCTATTAAAGTAATAATTTATTGAATAATTAGGTTGGGGGCTCAGAAACGAGCAAATAAGTCTTTGTCCTCGTAGAAGGGCCGGACAGATAATAAATTCACGACGGCTTAGATGATCTCAGGGTTGTGCTTGATTTCTGATAAATCCTATGAGGGCTCCCTAATATAGAAGCACCATCCTTCTATTCACAACTCTGCTATTTACGTCTCCCCTCTTCTTTGTTCAAAAGTAATCTTGAGCAAACCGGACTTCTTGTGTAGACATTTCTAAACAACAGCGAACGAGAAGAAGAAGAAGAAAGATCTTGAGCGAAGGTAGATACCTTTGAAGATCTTTATTGTACACTCTAAACTTTGGCCAAAGTTGGACCATCACGGCAGAGCAGGAGATGCACTCCCGTGATAATTGGTGTCCCGTCTGGAATAATTGGTGTCCCGTCTGGAATAATTGGTGTCCCGTCTGGAATAATTGGTGTCCCGTCTGGAATAATTGGTGTCCCGTCTGGAATAATTGAACCGAGTACACAACTGCGATAACACGACAATTCGAACCATCACTGCCGAGCAGGGGTTGCAACCCCGTTATAACTGGTGTCACCACAGAAGGCGACGATTGACGGAGCAGTCAGCACAGAAGGCGACGATTGACGGAGCAGTCACCACAGAAGGCGACGATTGACGGAGCAGTCACCACAGAAGGCGACGATTGACGGAGCAGTCAGCAAACCATTTTTTTCATCTGGCCAGTTAAGTGATTTTCATCAGACTAGAACAAAAGACCTCACACTGCTTAAAACCAAACGACCTTCACCAGTATTGTTTTTTCTCTGATGAAACACACCATATTTTCAATTTCCTAAACCTATTTATTTATTTACTCTGGCTAAGTAATAATTGATTATCAAATTTGTTATATGCAAATACAAATGTATAGCTTATTTAAGTATTATAGAGTGAAGTGCACATGTATGAATCAGTTGTTTTAAATATATAACACAATAGAAGTACTGAAGAAATATTTTACTGAATAATTAAATTGGAGGTTCAGAAACGAGCAAATATATCTTTATCTTCACAGAGCAGCCGGGCAGATAATAAGCTCGTGACGGCTTAGATGATCTCACCGTAGTGCTTCATTTCTGAAAAATCAAATGAGGAGTCGCTAAAATAGAAACACCATCCTTCTACATTTACAACTTTGCCTAGAGTAATCTTGAACGAATGTAGATACCTTTGAAGACCCTCATAGTATACTCTAATCTTTGGCTATTGTTGGACTATTAATGCAAATCAAGGGAGCCAATCCCGTGACAACCCCTTTATAGCATCATAATTGTGAGAAAACGGGGCGGCCCCTATCGATCTTTGTTTCACTCCGGCAGTATCGGTACATTTGTGGTACTGATTTTTTATTATTTGCTCTCAATTGTCGCACTTCTTTTTCTTTCTTTCTTTCTTCGTTTTTTTTTCTACTAAGTAGCAGATATTTGATGTTATCAAATCATTCGACACTCCCTGTAGATGATAATAATCACATTTGCTTGGCAATGCCCAGATTTGTTGGCTACAGGCGCGGCAGATTAACACGTACATCGGCCAGCGATATCGGCTTAATCACCGATAAGACATGGATGACAAGATTACTTTAGATAAAAGTAAGATTGCTACATCTCGAACACATGGTCATATGCGGTTACCGGTGTGTTTGTAAGTTTGTACACAAGGGCATCGGACATCTTATTACCATATATGGGAGAGTTGACCTCTGCCTTAAGTTCAAAATTATCTGATGTCGGAAAATTTTGAAATTATCCCATACTTATTACAAATTTGAATATGTTTGAATATGATTAAAGTTTTTTGATAGCTCATAACAAACGAAGGTTTTGGAAGGCAGGGATATAATCTGATCATTTTCTCAAGCTATTTCACTTGAGAAATCGCTCGCCAAGACACCAGACTGCTACAGTGAAGAATTAGAATTCCTTCTTAATATACCGGACACCTTTTATTGGAGTATTCATCAGGACTTACAATATAGCCCCGGAAATTTCTAACATTTTAAATAAGGAAACCGGGACTGAGGAAACTGAAGGACCACACACGAAGTCAGAGGGGGGACTTATTAAATTAACAACACTCCAGACGCGTGTAAGAGGCCGATTCAAGTCTCTTTTATTCATCTGAGCAAAAAGTCTGTGAGTCAGGATTGGTGTAAGTTGTGATTTACATTTTATATTTTATTACTAACATGTGAACTAACAGATACAAATATATGTATATATTACCATGTGAATTTTAATATGTGAAACTCGCTTGTGATGTCAAAGTCATTTGAGGCTAGCAACCTCAGCGTATAGAATTATGATTCATGAACCACCACTGCACGGGCTGGTGATTGTTTTATTGATAGTTTCGTAAAGAGAACTAAAAGCATAAAGTAGGTCCAGGTTCCCTATGGAGCAGGGAGGGAAAGATAAAAGAAATGATATACATTCTAAGTATAATACTTACAATTTCAAAGCAGTGTAAAGTTCCATATAAACATATTCACTTACTTACTTACCCCGTAAGCTGTATTCAATTGCTATAGAACCACAAAACGATAGATGCCCCCAGGATTCACCGAAAGGGGGGGGGGGGAGAATGATGAATCCACAGGCGCCTCATTGGAATCGACCAGACCCGTTACACGGACTTCGAGCTCTGAACAACGGCTGGAGTTTCCATGTGCCTGTGGTAGGGAATTCTCTACTCAGAGAGGAATGAAAATCCACAGAAGGAAAAAGGGGTGTGGGGAGTCATCAGGGGGAGATCAACAGCGCTCTGTCTCGACGGATAAGACGTTAGAAGAACGCAGCCAGGAGTCAATCCACAGTGCTGAGTACATTCAAGTTGATCTGCCTGATGATGATCTCACACACTTCTTGGACGGGAAGAGAGATGCAATCAAGTTTCCACCCGGCAGTGCAAAAGGGCTTTGGGAACAGCTGGACGAAGCCTTGGCAAAAGAGTTGGATAACAACCTGAAGCAGATAACTTTGGAGAAGAAGCTGGAAATCTTCGGCGACATAATATATCTGCACTGTCGAAAAGTGTTCGGAGTGAGGGAGGCAAGGGAAAGTAACCCACCTCGAAAAAGCAGAAGACAAATTAAAATAGAAGAAATCAGAAAACAGAAGAAGCATGCCCGAAAACTGTTCAAAAACGCAGTTGCCGCAGAGAAGGAAGGGTTACGACAGGTTTGGGAGCACCTGAAAGGCCAACATAATGCCCTTTGTAGAGCAGAAAGGTTGTGCAGGAAGAAAAGGAAGACTCGAATGGATAGGGAAAGATTCTTCAGGGAGCCCTTCAAGTTTGCCAAAGAACTGTTTGAGCAGCCACGGTCGGGTACGCTAAACATCAGGAAAGAAGACCTGGAAGAACACCTTGGAATGACATATTCAGATGGTCACAAAGATGAGCCGCTCAGCAGCATGGCAGGCCTTAAATGGCCGAGTAAGCCAGGAGCTGAATTTAACACCAAGCCCCCAACGGTGCAAGAGGTAGAAAGCATTGTCCAGAAAGCTCGATGCAAGTCAGCTCCAGGTCCTAATGGTGTTCCATATGTGGTGTATAAGAGATGCCCTGAGGTGCTCAAACGACTGCTTCGTTTACTGAAGAGTGCGTGGAAAACCCAGCTTGTAAGCAAGGAATGGAGAAAGGCGAACGGAGTCTACATCCCGAAGGAGCAAAATTCCACAGACATCAGTCAGTTCAGGCCAATCTCACTGAACGAACGGAATAATTTGTCTTCTCCTTGTTACTTTCACAATTGCCTCCACGGCTGGCGGAGTTGTGGAATTTAAAGTTGCTACCATAAGTGAAATGGGTTCATTTTCGATGCAAGACAACAGGAAGCTGAGACGCTTGGGAGTCATGACCCAAGTGGGCCCGCCCCCCTTAGAGTGTAAAGGAGTATATAGGGCCGAAACACTTGTCGGACGGGGGGACTTCTTCTGATGATCAGATTGCTTCCTGTTGTATCGCTCCGTAAAGAGTTTCCTATCATCTTACTTAGTCGTTCCCCTTCTACCGTGAGGTGTAGAGGTTTGGAAGAGAGAGCGCCAGACCATTCTATCAGCTGTCTTCTTCCTGGCCTAGTTCCATTCTAGTCCTCGGTCCTTCAAAGATTTTCTAATGTTGTCCTCCCAGCGGACTCTGGGTCGTCCTGGAGGTCTGGATCCCTGGCTCTTTGTTTCCCATGCTTGTCGTGGTAGCCGATCTTCTCCCATTCTGCAGACATGGCCAAACCATCTTAGTTGGGACTGTTCTATTTGGGTCTGCAGCGGATGGGATTTTAGGCCTTGACGGATCGTCTGGTTGCGGACCATGTAAACATATTCACTTTAAAATAAATGTAAGTTTTCAAGCTATAAACTAGTGTAGATGTTTATGTGAAAATATTAATTTTAAAGAAATGGAAGTTTCAAACTTTTCAATCAGTGTAAAACAGAAATGAAAACATATTCAAATTATATTGTGAACACTTTTCAATCAGTGGAGATGTATATGTAAACAGATTCTATCTGTACTATTAACCTTTTCATTTAAATATAAAGTAACTATGAAAGCTATTCTATTTAAATATAAAGAAAGTTTTATCCCAAGGGATTAAATTCAATTCGTATCGAGGGTAAAGTCTGAGTAATTGGGATGGTGGTATGGGAAGATAGGAACCCATAATTATGGGGTAGAAAACGCCATACTCAGAAGAGCGTTTAGTTCTATTCTTTTACCATAGTTATTGGTGGTACCAGCAGAAAGAACCATCTCTGGAACAAGAAGGGAACCGTGGCCTAAGCTTTAAGACGAAGGACCCACGTGATAGACTCTCCTTGACATTTCTGAGAAACGAGCTACCCCCGACAACCTTGATCAGAGACGAGTGTGAGCAGAGTGAAAAGAACCTCTCCATAAGAAGGAGCAGAACCGTCATTGGCAGCTAAGTTCAAATATATGCTGCCACTTGAACTTCTTGTAATATCTCACATTCCCTAAAGACTGCTAAGATAACTTTTCTCGATCCATAACTATTTAAATTATTTAACGACTGTTAAAACCGAAAGTGATTATTAAATTGTGTTATTTGTAATATTGCAAATTTAACTTCGATTTAATTATTTTTAAAATACTGCATGTTTGTCTCAGTCAAATTACTACACACACTCTAAACAGAGCTATACTAGAATAATAGAATTCCACGGAGTAAATCATGGGTGGGGGCTTAAACGAGCTGAAAGTAATAAGTGCTTTAATCCTTCACAAAAGCGTCGGCAGAATTACAGAGTTAACATACTCAGCCAAAGCAGGATTGTTCTCGCTTATTCTGAATATCGTGTGAAGACTCACTTTGTAATAGAAGTGTCATCACCCTTCTATATACATCTCTGCGAAGAGTAATCTTGTCCGAAGGTAGATACCTTTGAAGCCCATATTAGATACTCTTGAGTTTTGGCCACTGTTGGACCACTACTGCAAACCATGGGAGGCAATACCGTCACAATAATAACCCTCGCACCACTTTATAGCATCATAATAAGCCTCGCACCTCTTTATAGCATGATAAGAAGGCTCGCACCTCTTTATAGCATTATAATAAGCCTTGTACCTCTTTATAGCATAATGAGAAGCCTAGCATCACCTTATAAACGTCATAAGAAGCCTCGCCCTTCTTTATAGCATGATGAGAAGCCTCGCACCTCTTTATAGCGTTATGATAAACCTCGCACCTCTTTATAGCATTATGAGAAGCCTCGCACCGCTTTATAGCGTCATGAGAAGCATCCCACCTGTTTATAGCATCATAAGAAATTCGTACCCCTTTATAGCATTGAAAGAAGCCTTAGACCACTTTATAGCATCAAAAGAAGCCATAGACCACTTTATAGCATCATAAGAAACCTCGTACCTTTTTATAGCATCAAAAGAAGCCTTAGACCACTGTTGGGTGTTCATTCTAATGGTAAAGAACTTCATTACGCGAATGGTTGCAAAGGAACAAAAATGTCAGAAAATGTTCTTCAAAACGAACTCCAACAAGTAGTGTTTAACTGGTCACTTACTGGCAGCACACAAGTCTGTGATGACTGTACATATATTTTATTTAACGTGACACATACGGAGTGGAACAAGACGATCATAGTTACAGGTGCAAAAGGGTCATACGTCAAAAAAATGTTGATAATTACTTTTCAAGTTCATGAAGATTCTCTAACAATTAAGTCCTCTTATTCAAGTGACTAAGGGTCACTTCCTCTACCATATCATATGTATTGCAGTCAAGTCCGTTGACCTTCTTTCAAGGACGTATCTTATGGCCAACGGATTCATTCTGAAGGAGCAATACTTCTTATCATACTTGTAACAATTCCAGACTTTTTCCATACGATACTTAGGTAGCATATATATATAAAATCCAAACAAAGTCATCCACGACAATACGACCAGGTTAGAGTTCTGTGTTGACTAACCTCTCTATATCCATGCCACGACTTTGGCATTGACGAAAATACGGCATATAAAAACATGTGAAGCATACAAATCAATTAACTTCGTTTACTCGTAGGTATCCTCCCTCTACGGTAATTCAAAAGGGCTAACGACTCCGTCTGTCCATTCTAGGAATGACATACTACGATGAATTCCCGCTAGACCAAAACTAGGAGCGGCCTGATACTTTAATTTAACTCAATAAACATTCGATGTGACATGGGGCGACACTTACTTGATACTTCCACTATTGGCTTCATCATGAATACCAGTAGATATCATTACAAAATAATGGCTTCTTCAAACTTGCCAGATAAATCCAAGAAATATATATCGGACATAAACATGGTCCGAACTGCCCCGTTCAAAACATGACGTCAGAATTTTCTAACTAGGTTACCCGTGCGTCCAAAGCAACTCACACTGCATTGTGCACGTCAGTGCGTGAATCAATCGAACGCACAAATAATATAACTATTTTAAGACTGGTGCGTACATTTGGCAGGACCGAAGACTACCCCCTTTAGGTAATAAATGTACGTAACAACCACTTTATAGCATCACAAGAAGCCTTAGACCACTTTATAGCATTATGAGAAGTCTCAAACCTCTTTATAGCGTCATGAGAAGCCTCGCATCTCTTTATAGCCTCACGAGAAGCCTTGCACCTCTTTATAGCGTCACGAGAAGCTTCGCACCTCTTTATAGTGTCATTTGAAGCCTCGCACCTCTTTATATGTATCATAAGAAACCTCGTACCCCATTATAGCATCTAAAGAAGCCTTAGACCACTTTATAGCATCAAAAGAACCCTTAGACCACTTTATAACATCAAAAGAAGCCTCACCCTTTTATGAAATTTGAGGCAAAGAGATAAAAGTATGTTTTGAGAAAATATGATTTATTAAATGTGATACGTTTGAGTGTTTAATTCACGCTGTCACCATTCTATTGTATACAAATACATTTGAGTTCTGTGTAGAGGTGTCACTAAAGTATTTGGCACCCGGGGCGGATCTTATCTTTGGTACCCTCATCCTCATAAAGAAACACACTTGCAAGTATAATTTTAACAGTAAATCCAATACCATAATTCCCGCCGTAAGTACGTCGGTCGATCGGTCACATCATGCACATCGTCATTTGCGCACGTTTCTATTTTCGATAGAGTACATTAACTTTCAACCCCAGCTAAGGTGTGCAACTGTGGTTGAAAGTTATTAGACAATAATTGTATTGTTTCCCTTATATGTACTCTCCTGAAAATAGAAAAGTGCGCAAATGACGGTGTGCATGAACAGTTTGATTATGGAAAGAAGGCAACAACACAATTCATAAACAGTACATGAACTGGAGTTTCGTCAAACTTCAAACGTTGTTCTCAGAGGCAGTAAGTCGACCATGGCTTCTCAGAGGCAGTAAGTCGACCAGGGCAAGATTTTAAAATATGCACGAACAATTACGAGTCATGTTGTCATAAAAGAAATGTTAGTTATTTAGTCACTTTACGGTCCATTAGATCATTATCACTGCTCCACGTGTCATTTAGGAATGTTACTCCATGTCTTCATATTACGCGTAATACATCCATATATTTTCACTTCAAATATCTAAAGACGTTCGCCTGCAAAGAAATGACCACAGTAGTGATACTGTACGTCTGTATTACATGTAACAGAAACAACACACTATAATTAAAAACCTGTCAATTTTGACGGGTTATTGCTAGTACTATTATAATACTGTCCGACGGCACTCCCTTCTGGCTGTCACTCGGGGCGAACCGCCTCGCTTGCACTCCCCTTAGTATGCCACTGGTTCTGTGTATTGTAACGTTTATGACAATTTGTCTTTAAAAATATATGACATATCTCGCACCCACTGAAGGTGGGTCTCGCACCCCCAAAAGGTGGATCTCGCACTTCCAGAAGCTGCGTTCCCTCCCCCCCCCCCGGAAGTGAATGCACCCTGACTTAAGAAGCGTTTGTTAAGCTCTTCGTCATCCAGGACCGGTATCACGAGAGTTAAGCTCTTATCTTCCATGACCGGTATCGCGAGAGTTAAGCTCTTCGTCTTCCATGACCGGTATCGCGAGAGTTAAGCTCTTCGTCTTCCATGACCGGTATCGCGAGAGTTAAGCTCTTCGTCTTCCATGACCGGTATCGCGAGAGTTAAGTTCTTCGTCTTCCATGACCGGTATCGCGAGAGTTAAGCTCTTATCTTCCATGACCGGTATTGCGAGAGTTAAGCTCGTCGTCTTCCATGACCGGTATTGCGAGAGTTAAGCTCTTTGTCTTCCATGACCGGTATTGCGAGAGTTAAGCTCTTCGTCTTCCATGACCGGTATTGTGAGAGTTAAGCTCTTATCTTCCATGACCGGTATCGCTAGAGTTAAGCTCTTATCATCCAGGACCGGTATCGTGAGAGTTAAGCTCTCATCTCCCATGACCGGTATCGCGAGAGTTCAGCTCTTATCTTCCATGACCGGTATCGTGAGAGTTCAGCTCTTATCTTCCATGACCGGTATCGCGAGAGTTCAGCTCTTATCTTCCATGACCGGTATCGTGAGAGTTCAGCTCTTATCTTCCATGACCGGTATCGCGAGAGTTAAGCTCTTATCTTCCATGACCGGTATCGCGAGAGTTAAGCTCTTATCTTCCATGACCGGTATCGCGGGAGTTAAGCTCTTCATCTTCCATGACCGGTATCGCGAGAGTTAAGCTGGATATTAGAATCATTCTGTCAGTGTCATTTTCCTTTGTCCTCCTTACGGAGCATGGATGTGCCACGAGAGCTGGCATATTACAGGACACCTGCAGTCCCACACTCCTACAGCTGTGGTTTCTAAAGCAATTTGTTTTACATGATGACGTTGCCAGCCCAATGCACAACCTCATATTAGTTAGTGGCTTGTACGACATGCCTGAGGGTGCAGTAACGTATTCTTTCTTCACGTCTTCAGAGAACCTGGACAACTATACGGAGCTTGGTATTTCTGTATTATGAATTAAAAAGGAAAACAGGGATAGTGCAAGGGACATTACCCAGTAAAATTCCACATGCTTTAAGAAAGGGACAAGCTTGCGTCTCTTCTTAACGTTTCCAGCGAGGAGTAGCAGATTCAGCAACTCACTTTGTGGCCTAGAGCACAACGCAACCAGAATGTAGAGCTCGCAGCTTCAGTTTAAATAAACTAAAATAGAGAAATACTTAGCACTCTCAAAGAGATTGTTT
Source organism: Oreohelix idahoensis (assembly GCA_024509875.1). Taxonomy (NCBI): domain Eukaryota; kingdom Metazoa; phylum Mollusca; class Gastropoda; order Stylommatophora; family Oreohelicidae; genus Oreohelix; species Oreohelix idahoensis. Next base: position 58,621 of record JAMPIV010014852.1, on the reverse strand, counting down.
TCTTAAATAAAGAAGGGTGACACTAACAATAGAACAGTAATAGCCACATGGAGATGTGATCAAGGTCTATCCGAATGACGCATTCGCTTAGCTGCGAGAGTGAACGTGATATGACGTACTACTAGCTTAGCACCCCAATGAATATGCTTTCGGTATGGTTGTCGCTGTAACGACACAATCCATAAGTATGGGATTATGAACCTGAACAATGCAAATCATAGAGACTATTACTTACATAACTTTTCTATTACAAAGTATAGACCCCATAACACACAAAACAAACACACATATCACTTAAATCACATTAGAATAGGAATAAGTATGTTTAGATTTGTCCAGTCGTATATACTACAACTGCGATTTGTGTCCATAGCAACTACCCCAGCGACAGAATTCTATTGGGGGGAGGGGGGGGGGGAGTGTGATCCCTTAACTGGCTATGTGATTACGTCCACTCTTGTCGCCAGGTACAGGCCTCACTTGATTGGACAAGATTGTTCACAAGATTTACCTATCTTTGTTATTTCTGTACAAGTCACAGACATTGGATTTCCTATTTACAGTAGAACTCCATTTATCCGAACCCCAATTATCCGAACATCCAATTATCCGAACACTTTTTCCAGAAAAAAAAAAAAAAATCAGATGCCACAGTCACGTTAGACTAAAATTCTGAATCTTTTGATGCGGCAAACTTCAAATGTGTGCGAACAATTTGTAGAGAATGGGGTGGCTAATGGTCGGTCGCTTACGTACAGGAAGTCAGTTAGATCATAAAGTCAGTTAATATCTGGTTTACCAATCCAGTGTACGAGTGCGTTCTAGGTAGAACACTGGCTAAACAGACAGTTCAACTTAAAATAACTGTGTCTGCTACTACAGCAGAATAATTTTGGTGTACAAGTATTTCTCTGTGCGATATGGCATCTTCCAGTAGGCCTAAAGCATATAAAAGGAACCGCAATGTTTTGTCAATTGAAACGAAAACAGAAATTATCAAGAGACTAGGACAAGGTGAAACTGTGTCTTCACTTGCGAGGATTTTCAATGTTGGGAAAGCTACCGTCTCTGACATCAAAAGTAACAAGGATAAAATTATGAGTTTTGCATCGAAATTTGATAGTGAAAATGGGTCGAAGAAACGTAAAACCATGAGAAATGCGAAAGATGTGAAATTGGAAGAGGCTTTGTATATATGGTTTGTGCAAAGAAGAAGCAAAAGGGAACCTATCTCTGGTTCTCTGTTGTGTGAAAAGGCACTTCAGTTCAACAATCAACTTGACGGTCCTCCTGACTTTAAGGCTAGCCAGGGATGGTTAAGAAACTTTAAATCTCGTCATGGCATACGAGAATTGGAGATTCAAGGGGAATCTTTATCTAGCGATGCAACTGCCGCTAAAAATTTTAAAGAAACATTCTTGGCTTTTTTGGAAGAAGAAGGTTATTCACTCGATGATGTGTATAATGCCGATGAGACTGGCTTATACTGGAAATCATTGCCTCAAAAATCACTTGCATCTCAGCACGAAGCAGCTGTCCCTGGGTTTAAAAAGTGCAAAGAGAGAGTAACAATTTTGGTAGCCGCGAATGCCAGTGGAAGTCATCGTTTACCGGTGCTAATGATCGGCAAAGCCAAAAAACCACGTTGTTTAAAGAATGTGACATGTCTCCCATTGTGTTACAAAGCACAGAAGAGTGCTTGGATGAATAGTGAAATATTTCTTGATTGGTATACAAATCAGTTCATCCCAAATGTGAAGAGGTTGAGAGAACAAGAAAAGAAAACTGGAAAAATAATTCTTCTACTGGACAATGCACCATCTCATCCAGAGACGGATACATTGAATGCAGTTGATGCAAATTTTAAAGTAATTTTTCTGCCTCCCAATGTAACAGCACTGATTCAACCAATGGATCAGGGTGTTATAGCAAAGCTTAAAAAGATGTACAAGAAGGAAGTCCTGCGTCGTTTATTGTTGGCTGAAGATGAAGAAAGTGTGGTGGCGTTTTCCAAAAAGCTTAATCTCAAAGACTGCTGCTATATGTTAGCTGATGCTTGGACCACCCTGTCACAAGATAATCTCAACAAGGCTGGAGTAGATTGCTTGGGAAAAAAGGAGGAAATGAAACTACTGCAGTGGACACAAATGATGATTGTATAAATGAAGTTGTGGAACTGTTTCAAGCAATGCCCGGATTTTCGGACTGTGACAAAGATGATGCACACATGTGTGGCTAGAAGATGATAATGATTCTGGTTTTCAGTTTTTGAATGACGAAGAAATTTTGTCTTTTGTGCAAGAAGAAAACCAAATACATGTAGTGACCGATGATGAAGACTCCTCAGAAGTACATGATGTACTTGTAGATTATGAAGAAAAACCAAAACGTCGACCAAGTCCTGAAGAGGCCTTTATAGCACTAGAAACAGCGATGGCTTGGTACGAGCAAGAAGATGACAGCTGTCCTACACAGCTTCTGCTGTTGAAGAGAATGCGGGACTTAGCAGCCAAAACGAGACTATCCAGTTTGGTGCAAAAGAGGATTCCTCATTATTTTAAATAGTGGGCTACATCTGTGCAAGTACATATATACGTAAGTTGCGCCTGGTTTTGAATCGTTTGTAATGTTATTTTGAAAACATTTCTCTTTCTTAACAAAAATAATTAATACAAGTAGTACATGCACTGCAGTGTAATAAAAGATTTTGGTGATACAGTGATCTAATACAGTGTGGGTATTATTATTATAGTACAAGTAAATATGTTTTGTAGTGTATTTTCCTTGTGATGGTTAATTATTTTTAGAAATATGTGTACATGTACTCGATACATTATGTAATCCAATTATCCGAACATTTGATTATCCGAACGATGCTCGGTCCCATGGGGTTCGGATAAATGGAGTTCTACTGTATTTATTTCTGTCTTTACTCAGGTAGTAGGCGCTTGTAATAAATCAATCAATCTATTACCGCACCCGCCTTCACCCTTCACTTAAGGAAGAGCCAGTTCTGACCCCTTAGGGCAGCTATGAATGATAAGGAACACTGTATTAGCTTTAGCATTAAGTTTGTTGTTAACAATGATTATTGTGGTTGATAGTAGCTGTTGTTAACAATGATTATTGTGGTTGATAGTAGCTGTTGTTAACAACGATTATTGTGGTTGATAGTAGCTGTTGTTAACAACGATTATTGTGGTTGATAGTAGCTGTTGTTAACAATAATTATTGTGGATGATAGTAGCTGTTGTTAACAACGATTATTGTGGTTGATAGTATCTGTTGTTAACAATGATTATTGTGGTTGATAGTAGCTGTTGTTAACAACGATTATTGTGGTTGATAGTAGCTGTTGTTAACAACGATTATTGTGGTTGATAGTAGCTGTTGTTAACAATAATTATTGTGGTTGATAGTAGCTGTTGTTAACAATGATTATTGTGGTTGATAGTATCTGTTGTTAACAATGATTATTGTGGTTGATAGTAGCTGTTGTTAATAGTAGCTGTTGTTAACAACGATTATTGTGGTTGATAGTAGCTGTTGTTAACAATGAATGATTATTGTAGTTGATAGTAGCTGTTGTTAACAATGATTATTGTGGTTAATAGTAGCTGTTGCTAACATTGATTATTGTGGTTGGTATGAGCTGTTCTTAACAACGATTATTGTGGTTGATAGTAGCTGTTGTTAACAATGATTATTGTGGTTGATAGTAGCTGTTGTTAACAATGATTATTGTTGTTGTTAGTAGCGGTTTTTAACGATGATTATTGTGGTTGATAGTAGCTGTTGTTAACAATGATTATTGTGGTTGATAGTAGCTGTTGTTAACAACGATTATTGTGGTTGGTAGTAGCTGTTGTTAACAACGATTATTGTGGTTGATAGTAGCTGTTGTTAACAACAATTATTGTGCTTGATAGTAGCTGTTGTTAACAACGATTATTGTGGTTGATAGTATCTGTTGTTAATAACGATTATTGTGGTTGATAGTAGCTGTTGTTAACAATGATTATTGTGGTTGGTAGTAGCTGTTGTTAACAATGATTATTGTGGTTGATAGTAGCTGTTGTTAACAACGATTATTGTGGTTGATAGTAGCTATTGTTAACAATGATTATTGTGGTTGATAGTAGCTGTTGTTAACAATGATTATTGTGGTTTATAGTAGCTGTTGTTAACAATGATTATTGTAGTTGATAGTAGCTGTTGTTAACAATGATTATTGTGGTTGATAGTAGCTGTTGTTAACAATGATTATTGTGGTTGATAGTAGCTGTTTTTAACAATGATTATTGTGGTTGATAGCAGCTGTTTTTAACAATGATTATTGTGGTTGACAGTACCTGATTTTAACAATGATTATAGTGGTTGATAGTAGCTGTTTATAACAATGAATATTGTGGTTGATAGTAGCTGTTTTTAACAATGACTATTGCGATTGATTGAAGCTGTTTTTAACAATGATTATTGTGGTTGATAGTAGCTGTTTTTAACAATGATTAATCTGGTTGATAGCAGCTGTTTAACAATGATTATTGTTGTTGATAGTAGCTGTTTTTAACAATGATTATTGTGGTTGATAGTAGCTGTTGTTAACATTGATTATTGTGGTTGGTAGTAGCTGTTCTTAACAACGATTATTGTGGTTGATAGTAGTTGTTGTTAACAATGATTATTGTGGTTGATAGTAGCTGTTGTTAACAATGATTATTGTTGTTGTTAGTAGCGGTTTTTAACGATGATTATTGTGGTTGATAGTAGCTGTTGTTAACAATGATTATTGTGGTTGATAGTAGCTGTTTTTAACAATGATTATTGTGGTTGATAGTAGCTGTCTTTAACAATGATTATTGTGGTTGATAGTAGCTGTTTTTAACAATGATTATTGTGGTTGGTAGTATCTGTTTTTAACATTGATTATTGTGGTTGATAGTAGCTGTTGTTAACATTGATTATTGTGGTTGATAGTAGCTGTTGTTAACAATGATTATTGTGGTTGATAGTAGCTATTGTTAACAGTGATTATTGTGGTTGATAGTAGCTGTTTTTAACAATGATTATTGTGGTTGTTAGTAGCTGTTTTTAACAATGATTATTGTGGTTGATAGTAGCTGTTTTTAACAATGATTATTGTGGTTGATAGTAGCTGTTTTTAACAATGATTATTGTGGTTGATATTAGCTGTTGTTAACAATGATTATTGTGGTTGATAGTAGCTGTTGTTGACAATGATTATTGTGGTTTATAGTAGCTGTTGCTAACAATGATTATTGTGGTTGATAGTAGCGTTTCTGCCGCACATTTGAAGTTGTGGCCCCTGGAGTTGTGGATTGCATGTCTCTTTCTTAGCTCTATTTGGGAGTATGTATATGTCTTTCTCCTTTGTCTTTCTTTTGATAGCTCTTTTTTAGTGACACACACACACATATATATGTATATATACAAGGTGTCCATAAAAGATTGTACCCTTTTCACAAAATTTATTCTCGGCCCCATGATGTGGTACGAGGATGCTTTCTATCACAAAAGTAAGATAATCTCTTCATGTTTTTAAGCATACCTTACAAAGACTCAATAAAAGTGAGCATGCGCGCAGCGGTTATTTCAAGTGAAACTTTCGCAGTTGAGTTGCAACCGGTAATTGTTACATGTCTCTCAACACAATGGTCAAGTAGGTGGAAAAAAAGAAATAGGTACATTCTTTTTGAGTGTTTGTAAGGTATGCTTAAAAACTTGCAGAGATTATCTTACTTTTGTGATAGAAAGCATCCTCGTACCACATCATGGGGCCGAGAATAAATTGTTTGAAAAGAGTACAATCTTTTATGGACATATATATATATATATATATATATATATATATATATATATATATATATATATATATATATATATATATATATATATATATATATATATATATATATATATATATATATATATATATATATATATATATATATATAGTGATCATTCACAAATATATATTTTGGGAAAGAGACGACGAATTAATGATTAATGATAACTGGCTAACGACTTTTATTTTATGCAATATATAATTATATTTTATAACCCACGGCTTACGACACCGTATTACTGCAGTCCTCGCCATTATCTATTTATTTATTTTTTTAATCTTCTAATATATCCGTGTTACAGAGAAGGGCAATTTTTTTCAACTTTTCCTCTTTTTTTTTTTTTTTTGTTGTTGTTGAATTAAGGGTAACTAAATAGGCTGGTCAGATCTGACTTCTTTCATAATTAGATGGGAATTATACTTAATAGAACCCTTTTTTCCTCTCTCTCCCTACTACCTAATCCCTAACCTCCAGCTACTTGTCCAGAGAACTCCTAATATTTTACATCAAAACCACCACTTGGATAAGCAAGACTACGGGGACACCTGAATGGAAGCTGTCCAACAGATTCGAAGAATCGGTTTTTAATCACAATTTCGCCTTCGTTCACGCCGTTATCTCTTTACTGCCGAACCCTTAATTTATCGTTTCATACTGACCAATTTAGCGTTCGTTCACGCCATAATTTTTATGCCTCGTTTTGGCGAGGCGCGTCCCATTCAACCTAGTAGGTTATATGATAGGGATGATGACGCTGTTGTGATATGTGATCACTTTCTTTCACACTCGCACCCGACCCGAATAACAATAAAACTCTTGATTCTAAGGCAGGGGTTGTATTTATTTATTCAACCCTGTCAGCGACAACAAGCAAATACACGAATGCTAAACAAAACACCAAATAAACACCCAGCCAGTGCACAATTGCTAATCTAAAACGCAAACAAAGCACTGACTAGTTAAAACAATAATAAATAATTAATGAGAAACAATACTCTCACCTGCCAAACAGTCCTTCCGCGCCACCTGAAACACTCAACTATCACACACACACACTCATACCAATGAGACTAGTATGGTGTTTTGCATGAGGCTGGCAATCTCACCATGTAACACAGATTGCTACAGAAACCACTACTACACGAGCATATGAATACTTTGTGAGGGCTTCATGCGGAGGCCAGCCACAATGGTGGCCCCATGCTCCATAAGGAGCGAGAAGAGAAAATATATATCTCCAAAAAGCTGCTGAAAGCACTGTTCCGTAGTTGAAACTTGTGACCCCGTGTCAAGAATACACCTGACTTTCTTTCCTGCTTTTAGTACATCACATTCCGGTCGACCGCCAACCATCTTTATCTTTGAGTCATTCTGCTCCCCTTCTGTAACCTGACTCCCAGCCGCAGAGGGGTCTAGTTTAATGCCTGTGGACATCGATTCTGTACGTGGCCTAGTCCTCTGCATCTAAAACAGCCAACTGTCCTGGTACATCTCCTCTGCTCCTGAGACATCGCATCAATTTTAGCCTGTAATTGAGTCACCTGTGCTCTCAGCCGCTCCACTTCTGCGTTTAATGCATGTGTATCTGGTACTGAAACTGTTACAGGCCACAACAGCGAAGAAAAGACAAGAGCAAGCAAAAAACAAGAGACCCTTTCTATTATTTATTGTAATATTATAATAAGTGTTTTCTTTCCATCTGTTTTTGCATTGTATTTTGCTAGGTTAGGGCTAGAGCAGTGATATCAACTCAATGCGCAGACGCAACATGCCGGTCAGATCCTGGGAGCACCTCGACAGCTGGTGGTGGCTCCCGTGAAGAAATCCTCACACCAGGAAAGAGCCAGAGCAATGCGCATGTGAAGGTGATTTACATAACAGTGCCGGAGGTAAGACAATTTGGTGAAAAGCCAGGCCCCACTTGGCAAGAGTTTGTGAAAGAAGGTAAGTTAGACATTGTGTGGAATAATGTTACACCAGTGGTCTTTAGGGAATTACGGATACGTGGCGGATCCAATGCCAGCCCTGAGAAGTTGCTCGAAATTGTTGAAGAAGCCTACAGCGAGCGACGACTAGTCAATGAGATGACCAGGGATTTCTTTGCCTTGAGTCAGGGGCCTAGATTATCAGTAATGGAATTCTCTCACATGTTGCATGAATTATTTCTGAGATTGAATGCAACGCGCATGAAGAAAGGCTTTGCTCCCGCGGACCAATCCATGCTCAGGGATCATTTTATTGCCCAGCTTAGTAATGATCTGAGCAGGGCATTTGTGAAGGAACATGTGCTAAAGAATCCTGGTGTCTCATTTAGGGAAGTTAGGGACTATGCCCTTTTCTGAAAAGGCAAAGAGCATGATGCACCAGTGCAGGTAGCCAGTGTAGAAGCTCACACTGAAAAGGACAACCTCGAAGCAGAAGTAGCTCGCCTAACGTCCCAGCTGGCACAGCTATCATAGAGTATGGCGCCAGCACAAAAAGAGACGTGAAGATGAAGGAAACAGTGCCAACCGCGTGAAAACCTAGAGCAGAACCAAGGTTTGGATCAACTGGAACCAAAACTATACCTTCCTGTAGGTGAGAGTCAGGCAGTTGATAGTGAACGCAGTGATTTAGAGGTAAGTAAAAACACAGATGCACCAAAAAGGCGACAAGGATTTTGTAAGTGGTATAATGTCGACAAAGGATGGGGATTTATTACACCGGATGATGGAGGTGTTGATGTATTTGTACATCAGACTAAAATTTTCAGAAAGGGATTCCGTAGTCTGGCGAGAAATGAGCGAGTAGCATTTGATAGCAAACCATCTGTTCAGGGCATTGAAGCGGTCTTTGTATGCGGCATTGGCGGCCAGGAATGTAAGGGTAGCAGGAGGCGACCCATGGCACAGAGGAAGCCTAGAAAAATAAGATGCTACAATTGTGGAGACTTTTCAGACCACATGGCAGCCAAGTGCCCTCAGGGCCCGCTTCCGAAGCGATGTTTTCAGTGTAAGTCCCCAGAGCATTTGATATCGGTTTGTCCCTCAAAGAGCGCCCTCTCTAAACGTACCGACATATCTAGGTTGCCTTCAGGGTGCAGGCCAAGAGATGGCCGTGACAACTGTTACCCTAAGGGCGCCAAGAAAAGCGGTCAACGTTCAGAAGAGGAAACTCATCTTAAACAGATAGGAGGGAATACACGCCGACGCTCCGGAGAGGACACCAATCTAAATCAGATTGGGGAATGCACGCCAAAATCGACGGAAAGCAAATGTAAAACACGTTGGAAGCAATTCCACGCCAAGGCCGACAACTGCAGGCACTAACTCGCTGAACTCTCAAATAAGTAGCGTCGCTGTACGAGCGGACAATTCTCCCAGACCACGACAAGCAAAAAGACATAAACTTAGAACTGATAATGGAGCAGAGTAGGTTTGTGGGGACCACAAAAAATTTAGGGGCGGGATATGTGACCGTGTGGCCAGAAAGGTGTAATTTTAGACTGAGTAATAGTTGTCGATCTAGTCTACGGTGTATATTTGTGCTCATGTTGGCATTCTCACACGGGAATGGGCGATCTAAACGAAACACACCTTTGCCATCTGTGAGGAAGACAAATGTGTGAGACGCAGAAGATCTAATGGGAGACAGCCCTCAGTTGTTAGACATCCTGGCGCTGTCTGATAACACATCATGTTGAGCACAAAACCGTAAGAAGTGTGACTCGGGCAACAGATATCGTGGGAATGTTACCATTAGTGGGCGGACCTTGAGTTGTGTCGATTAGGAAGATAATCTTTACTAAGATGTGATCTCATGTCATCCAAACTGAGCAAAGGACTCCTGATTTGCTCCCTAGAGGGTTGGGCGGAGCTTTGCTTGACATTTTGACGTGGCTATCAATGTGGTACAGGAGTGGATATGTAGATTTAAACTGAAACAGTGAGAAAGTCGAGTCAGGGTTGAAAAGAAGCCAGATCGTCTTCTTGTGCGGTATGCATCCTCGGTACGATACACCAGTGAGGTAGAGGATTTGAAATCGCATATGTTGCGTCTGTGTTAAGAGAACTAACGACATAGAGGTATGCTTGCATATGAGTACATTTTTATAATACTTTAGATTTAGTAATATTGGACGTTTCAGGTTTAGAAGTTAATGCTTATTAGCTTTTGTTTATCTATAGTTTGATAGAAGCTGATTGGCGATTTATGTGTTTTTAAGTGTAATTTCACGTATATCTCATCGCTATTTTCAACCGTGATACTGTGTGTTAAATATGTAAAGTACTAAGTGATTTTATTAGAGGAATTCTATTGCCGCATTGCGCTGTATACAAGTGTGTACGTATTACCATTAGTATTATTTGTGTAGTGTTAAGTAATAGTTATATTGCATTCTTGTGAGCCGTAAGTGTGGTTAATTTTACATCAGTGATTTTTGTGAGAGAAAGATTAGCGTACTCTCTAGCTCCGTGAGTAGCCTATGCCTATTACGTTTAGTATAGAGCTGTAGGAATAGAGTATATATATATATATATATATATATATATATATATATATATATATATATATATATATATATATATAAATATAAATATATATATATATATATATATATATATATATATATTTATATTTATATCTGCTTGTTCTTTAGAGCAACTAGGCCTCTAAGATACTGATCAAATGTGGTCATTTAGACCAGTGAGTTGTGTATAATATTTCATCATAGATAGAAGTGCTTCATTTACGTTTTCTCTCGCGTGATTATGTAGTTAGTATTTAGTATGAGTATGAAGGCATTATTGTTGACTTAAATATGTTTATTGTATGATTACACATATACACAGACCTGCATGAACACACACAACACACACACGCATGGTCACTTAAGCTCATCTACCAGCATATTTTCACACATATGTATGTACTATTACGTACATGATGTTTGTCCATTAGAACGATGCTAGTTTATTTTGTTTCATTTTATTTCAGAGAGTCCAGCAGTCTATGCTGGGTTAAATGGTGTTACGTAAGAATACCTAAATAGCTTGGTTATATGGTGTTGTATAGGAATTACCTACAAAGTAAACTTGTGGACAACATTGTTTTCTGTATGATTCATATGCTACATGATAGGGTTTCATTAATAAAAGTGGGACCCCTGTCATCAAGAGTTTTTCTGTGACTGCGGAACGAGTGTGAAAGTAGGCCAGAGAGACTGACGACATCATTACACACGAATTCTTATTTTTCTTCACACATCGTCTTCGCACTGTCACAGTTATATTAGGGCGCATGTCCAAATGTAAATGATCTCTAGGTTTGATTTATTCAGCCGTAATCTCTTTACAGCCGAACCCTTAACTTCTCGTTTCATACTGACGAATTTAGCCTTCGTTCACGCCGTATTCTCTTTACTGCCGAACCCTTAACTTCTCGTTTCATACTGACGAATTTAGCCTTCGTTCACGCCGTATTCTCTTTACTGCCGAACCCTTAACTTCTCGTTTCATACTGACGAATTTAGCCTTCGTTCACGCCGTATTCTCTTTACAGCCGAACCCTTAACTTCTCGTTTCATACTGACGAATTTAGCCTTCGTTCACGCCGTATTCTCTTTACTGCCGAACCCTTAACTTCTCGTTTCATACTGACGAATTTAGCCTTCGTTCACGCCGTATTCTCTTTACTGCCGAACCCTTAACTTCTCGTTTCATACTGACGAATTTAGCCTTCGTTCACGCCGTATTCTCTTTACTGCCGAACCCTTAACTTCTCGTTTCATACTGACGAATTTAGCCTTCGTTCACGCCGTATTCTCTTTACTGCCGAACCCTTAACTTTTCGTTTAATACTGACGAATTTAGCCTTCGTTCACGCCGTATTCTCTTTACTGCTGAACCCTTAACTTTTCGTTTAATACCTACGAATTTAGCCTTCGTTCACGCCGTAATCTCTTTACTGCTGAACCCATAACTTCTCGTTTCAGACTGACTTATTTCGAATCCAAAACAGCCCCAACTCCAAAAATCCTTTCTACTTTCTCGTCCAGTTGTTAGAGAGTAGTGTATGGTCAATAAAGATGATGTTTTACTCTTTAACATAAATATAGTGCGTGAAATAATTAGGGCGACGGGCATTCAAAGAGTACTGTTAACTGATGCATTAGGTGCATGAAACCTGAAATTACATTTCATTGAGTTTCATGAACTAAAATGCATCGGCCATGTTAGAGAAGCATGTCGATAATGGTTGTGACGAGTGGGTGTTTACATTAGTGATGAAAAAGTCTGACTGTAGTCTTAATGAGAAGCAGATGTGTCTGTTGACTGAAACAGCTTCAGTGAAATAGTATTTGGACAAACAATACTACATGCGTGATGATATTGTAAATGTATAAACGTGTGTTGATTATTCGAAATAATAAACAAGCACATATTGTCAGTCGGAATGTGACAACGGGATATTGTGCAAGACATTCATCAACTTTGTACTTGGAACCTGTGCAAAAAACACGTGATCTATAGCATAGGAATCTTGAAGTTTCACAACATGATTGTTGCATAGACGGGATGTGCATTTCTGTACGTAGATGTTGTGAAATATTATTGTCATTAACTAGATCGGTAATCGTTCCAGTGGTGTTCTGAGATTAATTGTTATCGGCCTCTGCTTGTGTTTACGAGCCGCTGTCGTCAATCAACGCTACAGTTGTAGCTGACTCTACAACACAGTAGAACTATCACATAACATGGTCATTAAGGACATATGATTGGGTTTTTTTTAATTAATAGATACAATATCATGTTCAAACTTAATAAGTTATAATTATGATACATGGTGTCTATGACCATAGATAATATATTCAATAGCGGCCATTTGCTTCTTGGCAAATTTCATCGGTTTGCAAGAAACAAAACAATGTGTCATCTGAAGTTGTGAATGGAAAATAGAAATTAACAAGTACGGTACGGTACCTTGTGCGCGCCCGCGTGCACACTCACAAACAAACAAACACAAGCTTTTATTTTCGCTCTTTTTTACTTTCGTTTTTTTTTCTCAAGTCATCAAAGGAATATGATAATTGCAGATATTAATTAGCTGTGTGACTTGATAGCCCACGAGATGAAGGCGTCTTAATTTCTCTCTTCCCCACCGCCTTGTGGGTTAGACTTTTCAGCTAAAAGTTGACGGAGATTTCCGTACACAAGCCGGCGGAAGGCAAGGAGAATCCATAATTTTATTATTCCTTGTAACGTCACGAATCAAAACAACTTCCACAGAGTGTATATGAAAACATTTCTATGCATGTAACCTTTTTTTAAAGAGCTTTTCTTGTTACTACGGTATATTTACCTTCTTCACCCTTATTTTGAACGAAGCTGAAGCTTCTTCAGTACCTCTTCATCTTTGTCAACAATTGGTTAATATTTATAGAATTTCATCTTATTAATATTGGTGACTAACAAGTCTGTCATGTGGGCATGTCCAGTCAAAACACTGTATGTCTTAACTCTTTCCTTAGCGCGTGAAAATACAAAACTCCGGCCCGTAATGAGACAAAATTGACGCCCGCGTCTCGAAGCTCACGCGCGTCCAAGTATCGACGCACGCACTTCTCCTATGAGATAATAAATCAGACAGGTTGGATTCGACCACTTGTTACTGTATTTTCGATTCTTTAGGGTGTTAACAACCTATGTCTCTTTAAGTAAATAAATGGGCACGTGGTGTATGCATGCTTGTATGTACATGGATACAAGTGTTCAAACACAGAAGTTCCAGACATTTTTTAAAAAAATACATTTATTGAGTCATAGATAGCATAGTCAAGTAGTTTTGTGCACGAATATAATGCTGTCACCATAAAGACTCAAAACTGTATTTATATGTGCTGACTAGGCAACAAGAAGACTTCTGAATCTATCATGATACACTAAATAATGTCCAGAAGAAATACGTCTTGATGGGAAGATAAAAAAAGAAGATTGAGACAATGGTGCGTTTTCTGACCTTATCTATTTAACCCATACACAGAAACAATTTTCAAGCAAATACAGGAAGTGCCAGGACTAAACATCAGTGGAATATCAATTTTTTTTTTAAATACTTCCATTAAATAAGCAGATAATGCAGTTTTGTTTGCTGAAAGCAACTAAGATTTACAGAAAATAGTGCAACAAGTAAACAACATAAGTCATGGATGTAGATTGGGCGTTAGTAATGAGAAAATAAAAAAAACTATGATACTTAGTAGAGCAGATCAGATGACATGTTTAAAAGCATGAAAAAATGGAAAGATACTAGAACTAATATTTTGAGCACACAATGAACATCGCAGGCGTAAAACTGAAAACAAGAAGAGAGTAGCAGTAGCTAAATGTACGTACATTCAACAACATGAGACATATATTAGCATACAAACAAATTACTAACAAATTAAAAATACTAGTCAAGTGTTTTATAAGCTCTTATAACTGTATGGCATAGAGACTTGGAAAATGAGCAAGCGGTTAGAAGAAAGAACTCGAGGCCCTGGATAAATGGAAATATCTCATTTAAAGAATAAGAAATCAAAGAAAGAAAACATATACCAGCAAGGAACTAAAATATAATAAATGAATGAGATAAACATTAGTCAGGGTAAACAATTTTGACAAATACAAAGATATAACACATTGTGTAAAGCCATAATGTTAAGACAATTTGAAAGCAAACGAGCCAGAGGAAGACATTGCTATAAGTAGCAAGATAAGATCAAGAGATGGACAGGTAAGCGGTCTATCAGTGTAACCATCAAGGCAAGCGACAGAGGCTGTTCGAGATCCTCTGCAGATGACCATCGCTGAGATGTCAGATAATCTGAACTGATCTCACTGGACAGGTAACTAAAGCATATATTCTCCGACCCAGGATCGCACAACCGAGAATAGTTTTTGTGTAGAAGTAATCACGTATAAAAGCCCTTTTTCATACGTTGTTGTCCCTTTGTTTTTAAATAGGTGTAGTCTGGATAACACCATGTGATAACAATTAATACGGTAAAGGTAGCGTGATAGTAGATATCATGTTCAGTAGGGGAGTGAAGTGTTAGAGACTTTACTGGGTCCAGCTTCGAGAGGTGGGGGGAGGGGTGACCAGCTCCCGTCCTCATTGTGTTTTCCTTACCTTACTCATGAGCAAAGTCAGGTACCCATTTATAGCAAGGTAGGCTAGAGCTTGACGCTACCGTGATTCGAACTCTGTACCTTTGCCACGAGAGACCAGTGCACTAACCACTCGGTCAGTCGGATACTTTAATAAGTACGAGAATATATTTAATAATTTTGAGTTCTTAAAAAGCAAGTTATTTTTCTACCTTATTTCCTGGACGCAGTCGTTATGTGATGACCATAGATGTTTTCTTCTTCTTCTGCTTCTTTTATCCTTAGCCGCAGACTGTTAAAGCGGTCAGTGGTCATCACGCCTGGTGTCGTCTTGTAGGGCAGCAACAAATTGCTTCCACTTTGTTCGGTCGGCGGCCATCTTTCATACAGTGCCCCGACTCTGGTTTATTCTTTGCATCTCAGCCTCCGCAGTTCTCCGCCAGGTTGTTTTTGGTCGGCCTCTCTTTCGTTTTCCTTCGGGGGTCCATTGCATAGCTGTTCTTGTAATGGCATCAGGGTCCCTTCTGGCGACGTGGCCTTACCCAACTCCAGCGTCTGCCAGCTATGATGGTGTGCATGTCCTCTTGGTTACTCCGAATAAGTAGTTCTTAGTTGGTGATGGTATTCGGCCAAAAGATTCGGTGAATTTTCCTTAGGCACATTGTGTGGAAAGAGGACAGTTTCGACATTTCCTTCTCTGTTACTCTCCAGCATTCTGCACCACAGAGAAGCCCAGAAAGTACACAGCTCTCGTATAATCTTAATTTGGTGTTTGTGCTGTACTGGGAAGACTTCCAAATGTTGTTGAGAATAGCAAAGGCTCTTCTCGCTTTATTCATTCTGTGGTTGATGTCGTTGCTTGTTCCGCCGTCTGGTGTTGCTATGCATCCTAAGTATGTAAATGTGCCGGTCTGTTCTAACTTCTGGTTCCTTATTGTTATTGACTCTGGATTGCCCACATTGAGTGTCATGACCTCTGTCTTCTTCAGATTGATGTTCAGACCCACCTGCTGGCTATACTTATTCAGTCTATCGGTTTTTTCTTGGATGTGTTGATGTGAATGTGCGAGTAGTGCAATTTCATCTGCATATTCCAGGTCTTGCAGTGTAGAAAATGTTGTCCATCTAACTCCTTTTGGGCTGCCCTCTGTTGTCTGGTGCATCACCCAGTCTATGACTGTCAAAAATGAAGTTGTTCACAAGGGGCATCCCTGTCGTACTCCTGTCTTCACCTCGAAAGTTACGTTGCTCAACCCAATACTGCATGTAAAGTTAAAATAGAGGCTTTTTATAATGGAAATAAAGCAGCTAGGAACTCCATAAGCCATCAGTATTTTCCATAGGATGTCCCTGTGTATGCTGTCAAGAGCCTTTTCAAAATCAACAAAGTTAATGTACAGCTGTCTCTGCCATACTGGGCACTGCTCTGTAATGTTCCTGAGGGTGAAAATATGATATGCACATCTTCTGTTCTATCTGAATCCCTCTTGGTCTTTCCTCAGTTTATGGTCTACTGCTTTTGAAATTTTCTGGATGATTATCCTGCCTAGCATTTTACTGAGATCTGAGAGGTGAGTAATTCCTCTCCAGTTGTTGCAGTCTGCAAGGTCGCCCTTCTTGGGCAATTTGACAATTATGCCTTTACTCCATTCCGTTGGTGTTGTCTCTATTTTCCAGACTTGTGCACATAGTTGTTCTAATAGTTCTGCTGCTAGTTCAGGGTCTGCCTTGAATAACTCAGCATTTAAATTGTCGTGACCATGCGCTTTTCCATTCTTTAACCATTTGATAGCTGTGATGATTTCTTCTCTTTGTGGAATGTCTGTATTTACGTCTAGGTCACTTTCAGCCTCAGGAACATTCAGCTGCGTCTCTGGTGGTTACTTATTCAGTGTTTCTCTGAAGTGCTCTGCCCATCTTGTTTACTGTCCCAGTGCTGTGGGGATGAGATTTCCTTGCATATCTCTTACCAACGTTATATTGTTTGTACCTCGTTTTCCGCTGATAATTTTAGTTATTTTATAAACTGTAAGGTAAAGGAGGGTAAAGGATCCCGTTACATGCCCACTGAGGCATATTGGGAATATGGTGTTAGGCCCATATTTTCTTGACCATCGGCACACTAGTAGTGATCTGGTCAGCATCACGCCGGCCGCCTTAACCTTCCCAGAGTTGCTCTGGTACCCAATTGGGGCTGGGTCGACCCAGGAGCCTGTTGCGGCCTAAAAAATCCCACCTCATCTGGGGATCGAACCATAGACCACTGATCTAGGAAGCCAGTGCACTAACCACTATTCTACTGCGGCTGCCTTTATAAACTGTTCTTTGTTCATTTCTCAGTGCTGCCTCTTCTGCCTGCATTGCAAGGTCATCCAGAAATGTCCTTTTGGCACGAGTTTGACGTTTTACTTCTTTGTCCAGCTGACTGTCAATCAATACCCTTTAGCTCCCCGAGGAGCATAGGCCTTCATCAAACATATGCCATGTCTTCCTGTCCTGGGCCATCTGCTCAAGTTCTTTCCATGTTTTCCTCATCATTTTCACCTCTGTATCCAAATCTCTTCTCCATGTGTTTTTTTTCTACCTCTGCCTCTCTTTCCCTGTGGATTCCAGAACAAGGACCGCCTTGTAATGCTATCAACTGGTCTCCTCAATTTGTGTCCTATCTATTGCCACCATTTTCTTCTCCACTCTGGTTCCACTGACACTTGTCTGGTTCTTGTCATCAGTTCCACATTTGTGACTTTGTCATACCATTTCAGTCCTTCTATTCTACGCAAGCACCCGTTTATAAAAGTCTGTAGCTTTTTGGTTGTTGTTTGTGTTGCTCTCCATGTCTCAGAGCCATACAATAGGACTGACTTGACATTTGAGTTGAAGATTCTTATTTTCGTGTTTGACTTGATTTCTCTTGTTCTCAATGTTGCCCAATGCAATGAAAGCTTCTCTTGCTTTTTGTATTCTTATTGTGATATCATTGTCTGTCCCTCCAACTTTGTCTATATTACTGCCAAGATATGTGTACGATTCTAGTGGTGTTTCTTCAAGTTCAACCTTGTTATCATTTCTTGCATTTATTCTCATAATCTTTGTCTTTTCCCTGTGTATTTTCAGGCCCACTTGTTGTGACCTCTCATCGAGAATTTTCATTTTCTCTTGCATCTGATTATGGTTATGGGACAGAAGAGCCAAGTCATCTGCAAAATCCAGATCATCAAGCTGTTTAGTCAGATTCCACTGGATTCCATTTCTGTTGTGTGATGTCGATGTTTTCATAACCCAATATATTGCAAGTAAGAAAAGAAATGGAGACAAGAGGCATCCCTGTCTCACTCCCGTTCTAATCCTAAACGGTTCTGTAAGTTGTCCTTCATGAAGAACTCTGCATATCATGTCTTCATAGGTCTTCCTTATTAAGTTAAATGATCTTCATGGGAACTCCATAATGCCTTATCAATTTCCAAAGTGATTCTCTGTCTACACTGTCAAATGCCTTTTCGTAGTCCACGAATCCGATGTATAGCGGTGATTTCCATTCCAGACTTTGTTCAACTATTATTCTCAATGTGGCTATCTGGTCTGTACAGGATCTGTTTTATCGAAAACATGCTTGTTCATCACTCAGCTGCTTGTCTATGGACTCTTTTAATCGCTTAAGGATGATTCTGTTTAATACTTTTCCTGGCACTGATAGTAACATTATTCCTCTATAGTTTGTACACTCTTGTAAATTTCCCTTCTTAGGCAATTTGACCAGATAACCTTCCTTCCATTCTGCTGGTATTTCCTCTCTCTCAAAGACTTTGCCAAGTAATTTGTATAATATCTCTGTAGAGGTATCAATATCTGTTTTGATGGCCTTTGCTGGAATGCCATCTGGACCAGTTGCTTTTCCATCTTTCAGAAGCTTTATGGCTTTCTTTATTTCTTCTCTACTTGGTCGTTTACAGCTGATTTATAGCTCCTCTTCTGCTGGCTGGATGTCTGGGGGATTAGTTGGAGCTGGTCTATTGAGAAGTTCCTCAAAATGTTCTGTCCATCTCTTCATTTGTTCTTGTATATTACTAAGCAATTTTCCACTCTTATCTTTTATGAGGCCATTTGCTTGTTATATATTTACCTATTAGCTTCTTTGTGTTGTTGTACAGGTCCCTCATATTTCCGTTGGCAGTAGCTCCTCTGCTTCCCTTGCCAAGAGACAAGCTGACTGTACTGTTCGCTATATATTTCCTTTAACCTGGGAGACCTTGCCTCTGTTTTCTTTCTTCTCATTTCTTTTCTCATCGCTATGGTGTTTAACGTTTCTGGTGTTATCCAATCTTGTCTCTTTCTTTCCTGGAATCCCAAGCATGATTCGCTGCTTTCCTTGTATATTGTTGAAATTATGTTGAATTTATGGTCAATATCATCAGTCGCTGTACTTTCCTGGATTTTGGCAATTTGATATCGTCTCCTTACATCAACCACAAAATCTTTTGTGGTGAGGGGGTCCTTGAGTTTCGCGATGTTATATCTTTTCTGTTTGATCGCAATTGGTCCAGCAGCTCTGAGTTTCACCTTCAGTCTCATAGAAGTTTTGTTTTGACAAATTTCTTCTTCCCTTTTTGTGTGTGTATGGTGCACCTCCCCATCTCCTCCCGCAAAGTGAAAAGACAATGATATTTTGCCATATATATTTCCTGTGAAAGAGGTCGCTGCAGTCTCATATCAGATATTGCCGCATGGGAGTGGAGTGTTAGAGACTCGTATTGTTATTGTTCATCAGAATCGACATCACTGGGCTCCTAGCAAACCCTTAGGTGTTCAGTCTCCCTCAGCTAATGTCGGAGGGTATGAATTATAATTGTTCCTGTTACGCGCTGGTTGAATACACGCCGGTCACATCCTCTGATACATCAATCCTTGCTAGTTTGACGTTTGATGCTCAATTCCAGCAATCTTAGTCTTGATGATTCATAGATTGTTGCAGTGTCATTCTATAATAGGTGATCATTAATTGTCCTCAGTATCTCTCCCTTATCCATATCAAATGCACCCACCATGTGAGCTCTTGAAGCTAGTCTTTAAGTTCTTTCATTGTCGCGTACCCCTGCATGACAAGGACAGTAGATCCACACTGGTTCCTGAAGATTCGAGGCTTCTATGGAGATTTTACATTTATGAGGTAGCCATCCATTTAGGACCATCCTCAGTATGGGATGAGAGTCTGACAAAATAACTGTTCTTGTTTATGATACTTCAGACATCCACATTTGTGTTAGAGACTGACTATTTATCATTAATCAGAAATTGGTCTGATAGTTCATTAAAACATATTTTTTAAATTGTGAACGAAAAACTGTTTATGACAATTACCCGTCCACATCTATTTTTTGCAAAATATTTGATGGAAAATGTATTTTCTGTCCTTAGTGCATTTGGTAATAATAATTTAAGTGGATTCCTGAGCCTTTATGGTGTTTTTTTTTTAACTCTTTCTATGAAATATAATACCGTTCGTTAGTTTTAATGTGTAAAAAATTTTTTTTAAATTTCGGCCCCTGGTTATGATTAGCAAAAAGGCCGAATTATGAATCAATCTACTAATGAAGATTCAAA
The DNA here is from genome assembly GCA_024509875.1 of Oreohelix idahoensis. Classification (NCBI taxonomy): domain Eukaryota; kingdom Metazoa; phylum Mollusca; class Gastropoda; order Stylommatophora; family Oreohelicidae; genus Oreohelix; species Oreohelix idahoensis. The sequence continues at coordinate 38,025 of JAMPIV010014852.1, read as the reverse complement.
GTGTCATGTCATTAGTCACAACAGAATCTTAGTTCTTCGGAAAAGTTGTCACTTCTGTGCAGTAAAATTATTCTTTGCGTAAAATATACTTAAGTTTAATCATCGCATGTAAAAATCACAAAACAGTTGATCATTACTACAGCTGTGTTTAAAATAAAATAATCGCTGGCCTAGTGGTTTTGAACTAACACATTGATTTAGTTGTCACATCACCTTCCAGCACCCGACGCACGCCCTTTCAGATCTGAAACATAATCTATATTTACAGTTCACCTTTGTCCTTACATTAAAACTAATACTTTAAAGCAATTATTTCCACTTCGTTTCACTTTTTTGTTTTGTAGTTATTATGTAAAATCGGCTGGCTAAATGCAGGCCAAAACATGAAAGATTAAAATGTACTAGGAAAAATAGCGTTATGAAAAGTTCCAACTCTCTGCAATGATTGGAACGCAGAGATTTTTACCGTCAAAGATTTCAACGCGACAAATATAGAATACAATTTTATCTGAAATAAAAGTGGTTTATAAACAAAACCTAAACCGGAGAAGAAAAGTGCGAATCTAAAAACAGTCAGGCCGGGGACCGAAAAATAAAGGGAAGGCAAATCTTCAATAAAAGGAAGAAGTCTGTGACAACCTTTACAGCAACTAAACTGCATAAATTAAGAGAACTGATGTTAACATAATGTTCGTATAAGGCTCGATAAAGTACTCTGTGAAGTTTTGTTGAAATATTATTACCACATATTCATAAAACTTCAAAAGCGAGACTTCTTAGAATAACAGAACACATCATTCACAGACCTTACTAATGTTATAAAGAGCTAATAGAGCATGCTAGCTGCTTCACAGGCGTTCCCATGTGTGCAGTATGCCATTGCCATGAGTCTCAGTTTTTAGAGACTTTTCTGAATGTGTGTAAAATATTAATTTCGGTAACGCTGCTGAAGGCTTTCTCACTGTTCAAACAACCGTGATAAAATGGCATCCCTAAAACGTTGTAACAATTAATATATTTGTTAAACTAATATTTCATGTCTGATTGACTGAGGGGTTAGAGCGCTCACGTCTGGCAGCTAAATTACCGGCATCCCGGTTCGAAACCGAGTAGCCTCAAGCTTCAGTCTACCGAACTATAAAAGTGAGTACCTGACACTGCTATTGAATTAGGGAAGGCAAAAGCAGTGAGGAAGACTAAGACGTAGTACAGTAAAGTCTCTAACAATTCTTTCCCCTAAGACAGTATCTGTTACGGGACTACCTTTAACTACAAGTGTCATGAACATGTCAAACCGTACATGAGACCTGGCAATGGTATAAAATGACGCTGGATTTTCAGCAACTTTCATAATCGATAGTGAAAAGGAAATTTGTTTCATTCGTATTCAATCTTTTGTCTGCAGCCAATCGCTACTTTTCCGTTTTTTAATCAGCTTAATGATTCTAACCCATGCTCTGAATATAAACGACTTAATATTTGTCATGTTAACCATTGCATCTGCTCATCAGATTACCTGTTTACAACCAATGCAATTTATATTTTACAGCTCATTTCTTGCCAGAGCGGGTTGCCTACACTGACAGCAACAAACTTAAATAGTTTCAAAATTTAAGTGGTGAGCCACCACTATCTGTTCTATGTTAATTAAAAATAAATATCTTACCTGAATAATCGCCTGCATCGAAAATTCGGAAATATTCGTATTTGGCAATTCTACAATGTATATATTTATACAAGCTTATGGAAGACTTCGGCTCAGACTTCAAACAAAATACATTCATCCCTCGAATAAGATGATTTACGAATCTCGATACCAGGGCTTTAGGTAATAAAATGGGGGAAGGGGGATCAAACATCACATTTTCGGCTAAAATGGGGTTCTTTTTGACATCAAGAATTGGATATGAAAATTCATGAAAGTCCTCAAGAGAATTTCACTTGAGGTCAGACGCGGTTTTATGGATTTTGGACGAATGAGGAAATTGATTCTAAACATTGAGATCGACCGTCTGAAAAGGGGAATGAAGTTCTTTTGACTCTTGGCAAATATAACAAGGTTAAATTTTTCTGAAGCAAACTTGTGGTGTAAAGAATCTTATCTTTTCAAACCTGGAAGTGTTAGTAATAGAGTAGCTAAGATGTCAGGGATAAAGCTAGATGATCAAGATGTGGTATGTCATATTTTTTTTAAGCTAAAGATGGGAAAAATTATCTGGCCAAATAACTATCTCTTCCATGTTTTTCTTGATCTTCTTGTCTCTCGTTCACTCCCTAATTAACATCCAGCTCCACGAGAGTCCTTGGCCTTCACCAAATGCCAGGCCGTCCTGTCATGTGACACCCGTTAAAGGTCTGTCCATGTTTTATCTGCTTCTGCTACCCTTTTCAGTGTGCTTTTCGTTCTCACTCTGGTTCTAGAACAAGGACTACCTTGTAATGTTATCATAAGGTATCCTCAATGTGTATCCTATACAACACCAGCGTCTTCTTCTCATCTCTATTTTCCATTAACACTTGTCAGGTTAAGTCATGGAGCAACATTTATTCTGATATAAGTATTAATGAACAACTTTAATAAAGAGTCCAGTAAGGGTTTTAGCGAGTATGCTATGTAGGTTTATGTCACTTTTTGTGTGTTCATACAACTGTATTATCTAATAGTGTTTGTCATCACGCCCCATAACATCTGGGTATGATTGAAAATATCAAAGTTTATTATAACTGAAGTGTCAGATATACCCAGATGCTAACACACACCACCTGGGATTCTTAGAAAATATTTCAGACTTTGTATGGATAATTCAGTAGTTTCAGAAAATATAGATATCTCAACACGCACAAGTTCCTCCAGCTATCTGCTGACAGCTTAAACGTTTAACCGTTGGAGACAGATATAATTTTATATGACTCACACTGGTCAGTCCCTAGGAAGTCATCACGAGACACTCTTTATTCTGGAATGTCTAGGGTAAAGAAACAGACAAAAATAGAGGCCACCTCAACTATTGGCCCCAGTACACGAATAGTGAGTCAGTTCGTTTGTTGTGTCACAAGATGGATTTTGGGGCGACCTGTTTCCTATCTCTCTTTCACTATGGCAGTAATCAGTTACATTTTTGTACTGATTTTATTGCAATTTTTTTCGGAGTCGCACCCTTTTCTTTCTCTGTCCACTGTAGCAGAGATATCTTGTATTTTCCTTCTTACATTCCTCTCACTGATAAGTCATCAGGTCTGTTTGTTACCCATCCCTTCCCTAAAGGTTTGAAGGAGCGGCAGGGACAAAATTAACGACACACATGTTGGTTAATAGCGAGTGCAGTCGACATTAGATTACAGAGTTAACACTAGAATCGCTCAGTTATAAGTCTGCATATCAGATCTGGCAAAATTTTAAAAAATGTTTTAAAGTACGTCACAAGGAAAGCGAGTAGGTTTATACGGCGGGATCGTTTTCTAAGTCATACCATGTGAACTGCTGATAAGGCCAGATTGCGCTCGTCGCCAAGCTGGTGATACGGGAAGACACCTTAGGGACAGACAGGACTGACAAAATCACTTTAGATAAAGTAATAATTTGTTACGTCTGAAGCACATTTTACAGATGTGTTGGTGAGACAGCCTGCCAGGGATCGGATATTTTCATGCCATATACGGAAGACTTCACCTCTACATTATGTTCAACATTTTTCCATGTCAGGAATATTTTCATGCCATATACCTTGACCTCTACATTATGTTCCCCCCCCCCCCCCCCCCCCCCAGTCTTTTGGTTTGAAACAATTGGTGCTTTCTTAGCTTCGTTACAAACAGATGCAGGAGCAAGACAGTGAATATAACCTGACACGTTTCAGTGTTAAGACACTGTGAAGATCGCTTGCCAAGACGACACAACCAAACCTTGCCAGAGTGACGCCTAGAATTCAGAATTCCATTTTATCAGACCGGACACCTCTTATTGGAGAATCTTCACGGACTTACAAAAACAGCCCAGGAAATCTCTATCATTTCAAATAAGGAATCCGGAATATCTGAGGAAACTTAACAACACGGAGTCAGAGAGGGAATTAAAGTTAAAATTAATGACCCCAAGTACACGTGTAAAAAGACATCGGCTTGTGCCTTAACTTCATTCATCTGAGCAAAACGTCTGTGAGCCAGGATTGGCGTAAGTTGTCATTTTACCATAGTTGGTGGTGGTACCAGTTGAAGGGTACTATCTCTGGAACAAGAAGGGTACTATCTCTGGAACAAGAAGGGAAAAGTGGCCTGAGCTTTATGACGAGAGACCAACTTTGTAGACTCTCCCTGACACTCCTGGGAATGAGCTGCACCCTATAACCTCGACCAGCGACGAGCGTGAGCAGTGTAAAAAGATCCAACCCAGCGGGATTAGAAACAACCATTGGCAGCTAAATGCAATAAATAAATTGACAAAATGAACTTTTTTTCATAGGATCTACTATCAGTCAATGATGATTTCTTTCTTTTAAACTATTCAATTATTTTCAAACTGTTAACACTTAAGTGATTATAAAATTTTGTTATTTGTAATTTTACAAATTTAACTTCGATTAAATCATTTTAAATGTACTGCATGTTTGTCTCAGTCAATTTACTGAACCCACTCTAAACAGAGCTATACCCGAATAATACGAATTCCACTGAGTAAATCAGAGGTGGGGGCTTGAACGACCTAAGATTAATCATTGCTTAATTCTTCACAAAAGTTGTCGGCAGATTCTAGAATTAACGTGTTCAGCCAATGCAGCATTCTTTTCGTTTATCTGAATATCTTGTGAAACTCCATTGAGATAGAAGCGTCAGTACCCTTCTATTTACAAATCTGCCAAGAGTAATTATGTGCGAAGGTAGATACCTTTGAAACTCATATTAGATACTCTTGAGTTTTGGCCACTGCTGGACCACTACTGCAAAGCAGGGGAGGCAATACCGTCACATGCTGGTGAAAATTGAATCTGTAATACATCTGCTTAATCTTTTGGCTTTGCAGTAGTTTGTTCTTTTCACAGTTTCGTTTCCATCTTGTTGTTGTTGTTGTTGTTGTTGTTGTTGTTCTTCTTCTTCTTCTTCTTCTTCTTCTTCTTCTTCTTCTTCTTCTTCTTCTTCTTCTTCTTCTTCTTCTTCTTCTTCTTCTTCTTCTTCTTCTTCAAGAGAGAGACAAGACTGTTGGTGTAGGTAATTATATCTCTCCACAACTTCCTGTTCACAGTGCTTTCATCATTCCAGTGGTGGTTGTTTCCACGCCAAGATCTTCAGTGTTAAGGGTTTTCTCACTTTGCTGTAATTCTATCTTATCTTCTTTCCCGCTCTCACGGAAGGTTGCAATTTCTTATAACATGCTCAAGGAAAACCCCCTTTTCCCCCTTCAAATATGAGCAATAAGTCTGCTACGGACACTAGCCTCATTACAAATATTAGGCACTATTTTTAACTATTCAGAATATTCTTAATATTCGTTAGTTATTCTATAAAATGCATGTGTGAGGCCTCCAGGGAATATCCTGCTTGCTTACTGATTATCAATGACTCATTTCTCTCTTCCTTAGGTTTGACTCTATGTAACACAGGAGGAAGTCTTACTTTCATTATCAAATCTGTCCTGCACAAAACCCTTTAAATTGTATGACATCCTGCTTTTGCCAGGGCTAAATTTACTCTTCAATTCTGAAATAAAGCTGTCATCCGATGTTGTTAACGTGGCTTGGTTTTGTAATCTATTGAGTTACTTTACACGCTGTTCCATTTACTTTGTTGTTGCACTTTGGACACGTTCTTGTCTTCGAGTTGACCATTTACTTTGTTGTTGCACTTTGGACACGTTCTTGTCTTCGAGTTGACCATTTACTTTGTTGTTGCACTTTGGACACGTTCTTGTCTTCTAGTTGACCATTTACTTTGTTGTTGCACTTTGGACACGTTCTTGTCTTCGAGTTGACCATTTACTTTGTTGTTGCACTTTGGACACATTCTTGTCTTCCAGTTGACCATTTACTTTGTTGTTGCACTTTGGACACGTTCTTGTCTTCGAGTTGACCATTTACTTTGTTGTTGCACTTTGGACGCGTTCTTGTCTTCGAGTTGACCATTTACTTTGTTGTTGCACTTTGGACACGTTCTTGTCTTCTAGTTGACCATTTACTTTTACTTTGTTGTTGCACTTTGGACACGTTCTTGTCTTCGAGTTGACCATTTACTTTGTTGTTGCACTTTGGACACGTTCTTGTCTTCGAGTTGACCATTTACTTTGTTGTTGCACTTTGGACACGTTCTTGTCTTCGAGTTGACCATTTACTTTGTTGTTGCACTTTGGACACGTTCTTGTCTTCGAGTTGACCATTTACTTTGTTGTTGCACTTTGTACACGTTCTTGTCCTCGAGTTGACCATTTACTTTGTTGTTGCACTTTGGACACGTTCTTGTCTTCGAGTTGACCATTTACTTTGTTGTTACACTTTGGAAACGCTCTTGTCTTCGAGTTGACCATTTACTTTGTTGTTGCACTTTGGACACGTTCTTGTCTTCGAGTTGACCATTTACTTTGTTGTTGCACTTTGGACACGTTCTTGTCTTCGAGTTGACCATTTACTTTGTTGTTGCACTTTGGACACGTTCTTGTCTTCTAGTTGACCATTTACTTTTACTTTGTTGTTGCACTTTGGACACGTTCTTGTCTTCGAGTTGACCATTTACTTTGTTGTTGCACTTTGGACACGTTCTTGTCTTCGAGTTGACCATTTACTTTGTTGTTGAACTTTGGACACGTTCTTGTCTTCCAGTTGACCATTTACTTTGTTGTTGCACTTTGGAAGTTGACCATTTACTTTGTTGTTGCACTTTGGACACGTTCTTGTCTTCGAGTTGACCATTTACTTTGTTGTTGCACTTTGGACACGTTCTTGTCTTCGAGTTGACCATTTACTTTGTTGTTGCACTTTGGACACGTTCTTGTCTTCTAGTTGACCATTTACTTTGTTGTTGCACTTTGGACACGTTTTTGTCTTCGAGTTGACCATTTACTTTGTTGTTGCACTTTGGACACTTTCCTGTCTTCTTGTTGACCATTTACTTTGTTGTTGCACTTTGGACACGTTCTTGTCTTCTAGTTGACCATTTACTTTGTTGTTGCACTTTGGACACGTTCTTGTCTTCGAGTTGACCATTTACTTTGTTGTTGCCCTTTGGACACGTTCTTGTCTTCGAGTTGACCATTACTTTCGTCGTTTTGCTAATGCCTTTATTTTTACTTCGCGCCACGGTTGTACGATACATTCCTGTCAATCTTTTTTTTCCACTATTTGCTGTTACGGCTGTATTATCAGCGTATTTTCAGGCGTTTATGTGTGCACGGCAACTGATATTCCTGGTGTATCTTATACGAATCTCATATTATCACTAAACAGAGAGAAAACATCAGGCTACAGCACACATTCCTGCCTAACTCATTTTAATATGTGCTAAGACGGTTTTATTTGGTTGCCAGGTCTTACTTTAGCTGTTTATCGTTTATTTACAACTTGTGTTATAGTTTTTGAATATTAATTTGCTACAAATTTACAAGTTTTCTGATTTACTTGACGTATTAATACGCGGACATTCCTCTTGATTTATCTGTTTTCTGGCCCTTCATACATCAATCATCTTTTTGAATTTACCGAATCAGCAGTTGTCCATTCATGCGATTAGTTATGTAAATGCGTATTTTTCCCTTTATAATTTTGATGCATTCCTTTCACCTTGTCATTCTGAAGGCACGTGCCAGAGCAGGCAATCTGAATACGTCTGTATATCTTTGTTTTGATTTAGTGCTTTAAAGGTTGCTCCTGCAACTCATTTCATATCCATCGTTCGATTTCTCTGTGTCTTTATTCCTCTCTCTCTCTCTCTCTCTCTCTCTCTCTCTCTCTCTCTCTCTCACTTTCTCTATCTATCTATCTATCTATCTATCTATCTATCTATCCGTTTTCTCTTCCTATTCCATTCTTTATCTAGAGCAGGTTACTGTTGAAGGGCTTAACTGTTACCACCTCACTGTTATTGTGGCCACCGACTGTTATTGCGTGTAACTGTCATTGTGGTGTTCTTATCGCCTTGGATAATAAACGCATCGTAGCCTTGATTAATACATTGGTTTTGATTAGAGTTAATAATGTTCACTGACTTAAAACGTTGTCAGTATATGTCGGGCTTACAGGTAGCCGACTACAGTGTCAAGACGCGAATGTCGTGTGATGAGTTCGAACACTTAATCAAGGTTAATTTAGGTCCAACATCAAATTAGGGTCCTTGACCAACTTGGTAATATAATATACTTGACCCATTGGCTGGTAAGTTATTTTTCCAACAAACATCTTTAATTTTGATGAACGAACGAAGACGATGACAAATCCAGGATAGACAAACTCTTACATTGACGGTTGCAAATAGATCAAGCATGTATATCATGAAGATAATATCCACATTCCATATTCATTTGATGGACCTCATAAATAATCTCATGGCTTAAATATTCCCTCCTTATTCAATATCTGAGACGCCGGACATATTCACTGGGAAAACTTCAGTGCATTTAAATTCAAATATATTTTCCCTCAGAGGATCCGTACACACTAGCAACGGGCCATCAAGGACCACGCCGAAGCCCTGACTAGATCTTGCTGGGTATTTATAAAGCGGGTATCAATTTAAGATACATATACAAACGAGCCAGAATTGGCTGAAGCTGACACTTCCTCCTGGAAGGTAACAAAATATATCTTCGTAGACTCTTCCCGAAATATGGGACTTTTGGACTAGACCAACGTCTGCCTTCTTAAGCCGGCATTTTGTCTCTCTCTAACGCGTAAGCGCTCTTTGGCAACCAAGGAATATATCGCATCAAATGTGTGCGCTTTAGTGCATAATAAATATAAGTTATTATTACTTACATGGATGCGTACCTAAAGTACATCCAAACAAAGTTAGATTGTGGCATCTGGCAATCTGTTAAGTCCACACACTTAACACTTGTGTGAAAACGGACGTAACAGTTACTTTCCTTTTTTTATAACAATGTATTTCTTCTCACATTTAAAAAAATAATTTACTGTCATAAGGCGCCCATCTTTATCGCCCTGTATCTTTTCCAACATCTTTCTTATTTTATTTTCTCTCTCATTTTGCTCTTTCATCATTGTTAAAGTAATCTTTCTTAATCACGGCTTGTACCTAAGTGTAACTTTACACGCCTTTGATTTATTTCCCCACCTTGCGTTATCTTTCGATAACACCTACATTGGACAGTCTACGCATACCGTACATGTATATAACCATATAGTGGAAAAAAATTGAAAGACACATAGACAGTAAAGATTGGACATCAGTGTGGTAACATTTAATGTATCACATCATCATTTCACTATTCACATAGGTTCACTCTCATATTTAACTAACTACATTATTTACATCGCATCTATGTGTGCGAATTGTCTTTCACCTTCATCACTTTTTAATTTTCTACTAACCCTATATGTGTATATATTTAACTAATAAACTACCTAGCCGCGTTGATCATTACCTAGTTCGTTAATGTATCACTCGTGCTGTCGGTGTTAGGTATATATATATATATATATATATATAATATATATATATATATATATATATATATATATATATATATATATATATATATATATATATATGTAAAATCCTACATTTAGATGAGATTGAAGGCTCTTTCTTTATCGAGATCTCAGGGCAGAAACTAAGGTCGTGGGGAAATAGAACATTTTTCATAATTTATTAGAAAACATTAACAAGTGGAGAGCATTCGCTTTCTCTTCTTCTTGTCCTTATCTCGAATAGGTCTCTTTCTTTCTTAACGAGCCAATTTCTGGAGACCTTCTTGATAACATTCCATAGGTCATCATCAGCGACAACTACTATTGTAGTTGCACCAGTATACAGTTACGACGTTTACCACAATTTATTTTTGTTTATTTATCTTTTCCAAACTAGTTTTCTTGCTCTTTCAGTCAGTCTCTGATCAAAACTTGATGACCCTCTCTCTCTTCTGTTAACTGCTTTCTTGAGTAATAAGTATCTTTTTGGATGTCGTTTCTATCTTTGTGTGCACACCAAGAGATATTTAACTTTAATGGGTGGGTGATCGCACACAATTCATGTACTACCCTTTAGCTTTTTGCCGAGCAGACGTCTTCTAAGAAATCACGCCAAGGTCTCCAACTCCATGTCATCAGATCAATGTTTGTCATATATTTATTCCTTTTTCATCTTGTCTTTAATTCTCTTCTCCAAGTGTTTTTTCCGTTGTCATTTATTTTGTCTTATACCCCGGGAATCGTGAAGATAGACTCCCTTGTAATGCTATCAACTGGTTTTCTCAGTGATTGATCTATTCAGGTTGGTTTCGTTTGTTTACTCGCGGCTGCTTTAATTTTGAGGGGAAAAATCGAACCAAAAAAGTAGCCCCGCTATGAAGACACACAAATAAAAGGTAGGTAAAAGAAAATAAATACACGACCATGATAAGCAAAAAGTCTGAGTTCCCAGCATGCAAAATATATTTCTACATGCAAAACAAAGCAATGAGGAAGAGAAGAAAATGAGAGTGTTAGATATGTTGTTACAACATGTCCTTTTTTACTTTATAAGAAGCACGAGCTACCACTGCCGCGAGCCACCTGCAAGACGTCTGCGTTAACAGAATGTATATGCTTCTATATTGTACTCAAATCAGAAGTTACATCTACTATACTGTCCTTAAATCAACCGTTACAAGTCTAGTATATTGTACTTAACTTAGTCGTTACATCTACTATATTGTATTTAACTTAGTTGTTACATCTACTATATTGTGTACTTAACTTAGTTGTTACATCTACTATATTGTACTTAACTTAGTTGTTACATCTACTATATTGTACTTAACTTACTTGTTACATGTTCTATATTGTAACTTAACTTAGTTATTACATCTACTATATTGTATTTAAAAATTAGACGTTTGCTTCTACTATATTGTATACAATTAAGGACGTTACATATACTATATTGTATAAAAATTAGACGTTTACGTATACTATATTGTATACAAATTTAGACATTACATCTACTATATTGTATACAAATTAGACGTTACATATACTATATTGTATTTAAATTAGTCGTTACATCTACTATATTGTATCCAAATTAGTCGTTACATATACTATTTTTGTATACAAATTAGACGTTACATCTGCTATATTTTATACAACATTAGTCGTTACATCTAACATATTGTATACAAATTAGACGTTACATCTAACATATTGTATACAAATTAGACGTTACATCTAACATTTTGTATACAAATTTAGACGTTACATCTAACATATTGTATACAAATTAGACGTTACATCTAACATAATTGTATACAAATTAGTCGTTACATCTAACATATTGTATACAAATTAGACGTTACATCTAACATATTGTATACAAAATTAGTCGTTACATCTAACCTATTGTATATAAATTAGTAGTTACATCTAACATATTTTATATAAATTAGTCGTTACATCTAACATATTGTATATAAATTAGTCGTTACATCTAACCTATTGTAACATAAATTAGCGTTACATCTAACATATTGTGCGTAAATTAGTCGTTACATCTAACATATTTGTATATAAATTAGTCGTTTTACATCTAACTATTGTATATAAATTAGTCGTTACATCTAACATATTGGTATACAAATAGTGACTTTACATCTAACATATTGTCTACAAATTAGTCGTTACATCTAACATATTGTATACAAATTAGTCAATTATTTTATACCTAACGCGAGGTTCACACCTCGTAATAAGTTAAAATACTGAGATCGATACATCATCCCGTGTAAGCACCCTCTACCACTTCGTATATAATATTAGTCCTGTATGTAGTCATAATAGTATATCAATAAGATCTCTCTAAGACGCCCAGTACAGAGAGACTCTGAAATTAGCTATCATGTAGATTTATCTACTCTAATATGACATCCTTCACATCTCTGCTCCCAATATAGATCATGAACCCTAAAACCTCGCTCTCTCTGTACACTACCACAACACCATTGTGCATAAATCTCTAGTCTCTCTCCAACTCATGCCTCTATTTATCCACTCAAGTTCCCATCATACAAATCTCTATTGTATCGTTACAATAAAGCTCCGACATCAGCACTTGTATCACTAAATTAGTCGTTACAATCTAATATTATATTGTACAACCCCTTCCCTCCCCAACCGCACCTGACTCCACTCTACGCCTCTCGATCACGTCATACTTATCAATAAACAGTCACCCTTCGTCTCTTTGATCATCTACCATGTGTTGTATATGTATCCCTCACATAATGATCCCCCATATACGTCACACTCTCAAATGAAAGAATCTCTCCGAATACTCCTTCTAATAATGTCCTGCGACCTCATCCTTGTGCTCAATAGACTGCGCAGACGCGTGTCGCCCAACTATACTCTAGATCACCCCACGTTAACCTGATACCACACATTCCACCAAACACATCCCTAGTTATAGCTAATAGCGTCCCTCACAGATACTCTAGTACCCTCGTTCATGAACTCACCGCTGAAGCCCACGATGCGACACTCTGTCGTCACGGATCACAATGCTGCATGGGCAAAAGTTTAGATTTCCATATGAATTGTGCCCAAAGCACGTGCCCTGGAAGAGGACACTCCAGCTTACCCTAATAAGTGTCGGCAAAACCACATCTACAATAATTGTACTTACATTCAGTCCCGTATACCATACATACCTTAATACTATTGTAATAATAATTATAATATACAACTATTTGTTAAAACCTTTAAAATAAAGGTATAACTAAATAGTCGTTTTTACACAGGTTCTTCACAACAAAAAAAATTCTATTTAATATGTGTTCGCATACTTCTGAGAACAACAAATCATAGTTCTAACTAATGCTCTGTTTACTTACAAAAAATATCTTTCTCTTATGACTTAATCTAATAATAGCTGAAATTTCACAAATAGCCTTACAACTTTTTTATAAATTCTTCCATCTATACATATATCTTTCATACGATCTCGCAACTAATTACACTATTTCTTCAAACTCAACAATCACTTACGAATTCTACAAGCGATTCGTTACATCTATTTCTACATTTAACTTTAATTACATGATCCGGGCCTACCCCTAATCATCTAACCCTCCTAATAAAACAATGTCCAACCACAATCCAAGTATCTAAAATACCAACACTATTAAACCCAATTATACAATATCTCCCAATATATCAACATACATTCACTCAACATCCCCCAAACACATACCCATATAGTCCTCTCCACCAGCCCCCATCATTCATACCACCAAAAAAACATCTCACGATAACGGCAATCCACCATATCCCTAAACAATCCCTTCAAACTTAACAACTACTCAAAACCTCATAACCATCAACTTAAAAACCCCATTAAAAAGGATATCAAAAAAAAAAGTATATTTTCTTTTCATTTCATAACTAACTTATATACCAATACACCCACAAAACAAAATCCTCACCTCTCCTCTTAATTACATCCCTTAAAACCTAAACCTCCTCAAACTTCAATACTCAACTTTCCTCTCCTCACAACTCAATCAACATCATCATCCCAATTAAAACTCTAAAATCTCCCACCTAATTAGTCCATTACCACACAATTATCAAAATCACCAACACCTCATAAACCCCCAAACCTTCAAAACCACAACAAACATTTTAAATGCAAACCTCCTAAATAATCTTACCCACATTCGTAAATACACCTAACTACAACATACAACTACTTATACAAATTTACTTCCCCTCTTCTTATTCTAAACACTTATTTTACATCCACACTCTCATACCACAAATATCCTAAAAATCACCTTTCCACTCTTTTCCCAACCTACATCACCCCATTTCCCACTTCCCATCATCCCACCCACCCATCCCCTTTGATTATCCAATTCGCCCCATAATCACCATTATTCTAAATAATACATTTACTCCCACCCCCAAAATCCCCTAAACATTTAACCAAAAATACATTTTCCATCCCCTCAACCCCCTCATAACTCCCTACACTCACTTCTAATCATAAGACGTAATTCATTGACTCCCTCTCAAGGAAAAATAGTCTATGACCTATATCCTCCTCCAGATTTTTCTTAAAAAACCCCCTACCCCTCTCATCCCTACCCCCAATCACTCTGAAAGGTTCCTCTTAACCCAATCCTGGAGTTCCACTGCCCGTTGACATCCTCATTAGTGTATACAGGATCCTTAATTTCAACCTACGACCCCAAATCCTCCAAATTGAGTATTCCTCACATTCTCTCCATCACCGCGCTTAATCCAATGAAATAATGACTTCTCCTCAATGGATATCATCTCTAATACTTCCCCCACCCACTAACCATCCCTAATTAGGTGTTGGGGGGGGGTGTTGCATGCAGTCAAACTCTTGGGGTACACTGGGGGGGGTTATTGGGGGCACACTTAATTCCTCCTCCCCCCCGTGACATCCCTCCTCTACCCATACCTTTTCCCAACAAACCCCAATATTCCATTTCCCACTTATCCTAAAATTCAAACCTGTACAACACATTCTCACTTCCTCATACCCTAAATCTTTTTAACTTTCATTAAAAACATTTTACACCAATCCTTTATACACATCAACCATACTTCAACAACAACTACATCCTGCACTACTATACATCCCAACTAACAATCCTCTATACCACTAACCTGACCTTTAATCCTTCAAAAACAGTTCAACATGAAATTACCTTTTTTAAATTAATCAACCTTTACTCCACCAACTTCCTTTCAAATATCTTTATTATTATCCCATCATCTCTCAAATCATTCCTATCCCAACCCAAACATACAAAATTAATAAAAAAATCTATATTTCAATTTCGCTCCTCTCTCATATAAATTGGTTCTCCAATAACAAACTACCATCCCCATGTCATCTTATCAAATTTTTAATACATATAATTACACAAAAATCACCTCAAATAAAATGTCATGTAACCCCACACACCCCATCCTAAATAAATTCACCCCCCAATCTAAATAATACATCAAGCCACGGTTCCTTCGAGAAACATCCACACCTCCAAACAACATAGACCAAATTGGTCCTTCCCATAAGAAGGAATTCGTTGCATCTTAGAATTTGCACCCCCCTCAAACCCAATAATCCCTCTCTCTAAAGCGCAACAGACGTTACCCCAATTTCAGTCCCCTGTCTCTAGAATGTTAAGTTGGTTTAGAGTAGGAGGTAGGTTTACACCAATGAATACCCCCTTCACCCTTTTAACCCACTTTCCCAAAGTTGTAACCTCCCCCTCAACAATTACCCTTCAAAAAAATCCAATACACCAAACCCTAATCCCTCCCTACACTTTTCACTCCCCAAAATCTCTTTTGGGACCCAATCCCCCCTATCAAGGGAAAACGCAACCATCAACTTCAAGTAGGAGAGACGATTTTCAGACAATTCTCGGATCACCAAACAGACAATACTGCATAACTTGGGACCTGAGGTATGGACAATGAAAATGACCTCTTTTTTTGGTTAGGAGGTTTGAATTTGAAAAGGAAAAAAGGCTGCTCCATCCATTGGCCACAGGGGTAAACCCCATAAATTATCCGGCGCTTCAGACGCGCATTTTTGCCATTCAACATTAAATTGTCCTAGTAGAGCACAGGGGTGACATTATTTCAGTGGTGTATTTCCCAGAAGCTAATTGAAATATTTAGAGGGACGCCATAATACTAGAGAGCCAGCAGCCTCAGCTGAGTTTTGCTAGCATATAAACTGTGTTCTCTATTCATAATTCTGGTAAGACTGAAAGTATTTCTTTGTATATTTTAATATTTGTTTAATGTTTCGAGTGATTTGATACTGCCATATCAAAATCTATCCCTTACAACAAGTAAGGATTCGCTCTAGACCCCCCGCCCCAGTTCAGGGTCTAGAGACAAACAAAAATACATAAACTCCAGCAAGGATTATGAAGGGCGGATCAAGTGTTTGAGATCAGGGGAACATATCACCTATCCTATTTCTATGGCAAGAAGCTAATGAAACATATTTCAGAATATGTAGTCTGGGGGAACTTATCCTATGTGAAACCAACCAACTTGGTAAGATGTGCTGTATGGTCAGAGAGATCTGACCCCGTCTATGTGGTGTTGTTGTGTAGTGTTGAGTGTAGAAGTGGCTCAGGAGGTAGAGTTCTGACACATGACCAAATACTTTTATTTCAGAACTGTGAGTTTTTATTTGGCACCAATGTGGTGTCAAATGATGTGTTGAATAATACAAGAGTGGACCCGTGCAGTTTAATATTTTGGCAGAGCATCCTTATATTGCCCCCAAGCACGGAGAGGTGGGGCCACCAGATTCCAGCACCAGAACTACTCATTCAAGATACGTGAGCGTCTGGCCTGCTGGACATTCACCAACTTATTTTCTAACACACCAGCTATATTCCCATCAATAAATGGACAATGTTAGTAGCCATAGACAGGGAGTGATGAGGCCACCCCAACAGCACATCCATCAATCGTTCTCCCAGATAAATTACAACTATAAACAGTAGTAATATTAACTAGTCTTGTAAAATACATATGTACACACCTTTCATTTATTATGCCATATATTCATGCATTTCATTCCTAATTTCAAAACCTTTCATATGTTCTGACCAAAATAAAACCTTGGTTCAGAACAAATAAACTTAAAGAAAATTTACTATCAAAAATTTTACACAGCTTGAGTTAGTTCAGTGTGTTATAACATTTTATTAATATTATTAGACTTATTAAATATCTGTGTGTGTGTATGTAAACTACCACAACACATTACATATCAGTACCCTAGAATTTTAACGTAGCCACATTCATTAGAAAAAAAAGATAGGTGTGAGGTCGTAGTGGTAGCAAGAAGGGCCTTCTGTAAATTTACAGCTACATTTATCTCAGGAGCCTTCACAGCTGACCTCATGCATCACACTAGGTAATATCACAATCATACAATACCATCAAATCCACTACATATATTGGGGTCTCTTGTCCCGGGATAATTAGCTTAACAGTAATATTAGGATCTCCTGGTGGGAGAATTAAATTAGGGGAACACATTATAAAAATTAAAAGTGTCCCTTAAAATTAAAAGGGAAAATAAAAGTTGGTGAATCTTCACAGCCAGTGGTAATTAATTAGTTAACTGGCTAATTAGAATTACTTTAGACTATAGTAATTAGAATTACTTTAGTGGTTGGAAATTTTATCTTGCTCATTGCTAAATTGTCTAAAAAGTATGGCGGAGCTAGCCAAATTCAGATCAGCTGCTGTGCTAACGGCAAAGGATATGGGAATGGATGGTCAGGTTTTAATTCAATATGTAACGGCTGAATGTGATAAGTATATTGAACGGGAAGAAAGAAGATTAGAAAAAGAGGCTGAAAGAAAATTAGAGTCTGAAAGATTAGCTGAAGATAAGAGGTTACAAATTGAGGCTGATAAAGAGGCTAAAGCATTAGAGGCAGAAGAAAAACGACAGCAAAGGGAGGCAGAAGATAGAAGGTTGCAAAGGGAGCACGAATTACGACTAAGGGAGCTGGAGCTACAAGGCCAGGCTCCTGAAAATGGTGCCAGCCCTTTTGCCTCAGATGCTACGCCCAGTCTGGGAGCCTCAACATCAGCTATGGGGTTTCATTTAGACCATTTTGTTGAAAAAGACGATGAAATAGAGGGGTACCTCGGACGTTTTGAGTTATTAGCTACTACATATGGGTTAGAGAGAGAGAGAGAGAGAGAGAGAGAGAGAGAGAGAGAGAGAGAGGTGGAGTTTAAAGTTATCACAGGGACTGAGAGGTACTTCTTATGAAGTCTTCGCAAAAATGAACAGAGAAGACCAAGACAATTATGACATGTTAAAGCAGGCTTTGTTATTAAGGTACGAAAAAAATTGTGAATTTTATCGTAAGAAATTTAGAAATGCCAAACTGTTGTCTGGGGAGACATACCACCAATTCTCTGCCAGACTGGAAACCTATTTGGAGAAATGGACGGCTCTGGGGAAGACCCAAGATCTTAAGGAGATGATCATGATAGAGCAATTGAGAGAGTCCATGGCTCCAGACATGAGAAAATTTCTCATGGAACAAGGTGCAGAGAAGTTGGGGGAGGTTTTAAATGTCGCTGAGAGGTATCAGGCAGCCCAGGCAGAGGTAAGTGGTGCTAAAAAGAAGCACTTAGACAATTTTAAAGCTCCACAGCAATTTAATAAATTTGATAATAGAGAACATGGAAATAAAGGTAGGACAAACTTTGAACGGCCAAGAAATGACTATCGAGACAGAAACTCACAGTTCAATGACCAAAAATCCAATGAAAAAAAAAACCGTTTAACCAAGGAAAAAGATGGTGTAAATGGTGCAAGAAAGATAACCATAACACCGAATTTTGTAGAAGGAAACCTTCAAACATTGCTGCAATGAAGTCGGGGATTAAAGGTTAATCCTAATGGACAGCAGGAACCTTATCACCCCCCAGTTTGTGAGGATGTTATTTGTAATGGGGTCACCATAAGGTGCCTTTATGATACAGGTTTGGATTATGATTCAGTTGTGAAGTCTAGCCTAGTGGACCCAAGTCAGTATACCACCGAAACAGTGGAAATACAAGGGGCAACTAAGGACATACCACTCATGACACTTCCCATCGCAAGGATAACGGTGAAAACTCGCTATGTGGAAGGAGAAATCAGAGCAGCAGTGATAGATGAACCAATCTACCCTCTGATATTGGGGTGTAGATACGTCTTCTTGGGGAATCCCGAGAGACCTGTGATCATGGCGACAGTGCAGACCAGGTCACAGAAGAAGGAGGAAGAAGGTGAACCTATAAATGCTCATCCAGAGGAGATGAGGAAGGCGCAGGCTGAGGATAGGACACTCAAGCCATGTTTTAAAAAATTGCCCAAATGCCACACACCTCCGAGCAAGGGGGAATATTTTATGAAGGACAGATTGCTATACAGGAAGACAGGAACTAGATCCACTGGTCACGGACAGTTGGTTCTTCCCAAGGTATAGGGCAAATTTAATAACGAGCTTACATGTTGGAAAAGATGGGGACCATGAAAAAGTCGGTACCATCTGCCAAAAAGTTGCTCGCAAATACTATTGGCCCGACGTAAATGTCGATATTGAAAACTTTGTAGAAGCATGTGGCGTATTTCATGAGGGAACACCCACAAAGGGAAAATATGTGCAGGACCTAGAAACGCCACGGGGCACTCTTAGGCCTGGAAAGAAAAATTATTATACTCAGGTAGACAAAGTGCAATGGGAGCCCCCTTTTCACACCCAGTCTTCACTTGAATGGATTAATATGGCCACTATGCGACGAGTACAAAGAGTAAATTTTACCCAGGATAAGATGACAATCCCTCGGTCAGACTTATATAAACTGGAAGAACAGAAAAGAGAGCGAAGATCTCTCATAAGCAATCTAAAGTGGGAAGACAAACCCAAGAAAAAAATTGGTAGTGGTCGATTTGTGAGTGATGATTCTAGGAAGAAAAATCCTCACTATAATGCTTCAAATGGACGGGACCCGATGGGTGCCATGAAAAATAAATATGGAAAATTAAAAAATCCAGATGTAGCACTAATAAGGACCTGGACAGATGAGAAGGTGGAAGAGACTGTTACCTCATCTTATCAATACGTGAACGAACTGACCACTCGTTTGAAAGCTGGATGGAAACTGGCAAATGATAATTTGAAACAAGCCAGGAAGAAACATGCAGCATATTTTAATAGGAAGGCAAAGGACAGAGAACTAGCTGTGGGAGAGAAGGTGCTGCTTCTACTACCCGGCAGCCAGAATAAATTACAAATTGGATGGCAAGGTCCATATACGGTTCTAGAGAAGGTGTCTAGAACAAACTATAAAATTGACAAAAAGGGGAAGGAGAAAGTTTATCATGTAAACCTGTTAAAGAAGTATCTGGACAGACCACTCCAGGAAAGCACCCCCTTACTGACCTTGGCTATCGCAACTCAAATGCAAAAGGAACCACTCACCTCACATGAATACCCATTACATCCTTGTGAAACAGCAGCACAGGTAAAAGTCAGTAAGCACCTGACTAAAAATCAGAGGGAGAGAGTTCAACAGGTTCTGGAGGAACATACAGATGTATTAACAGATAAACCAGGCCATACAAATTTGCTACAGTATGACATGAAACTGGTAGACTCAAACCCAATCTGTATGACAGCCTATTCTATTCCGTTCGCGAAGGAGAAGGCATTGAAGGAAGAAATAGATTATTTGTTGAAGGAGGGGGATTATTTCGCACAGTGAATCATCTTTTAGTTCCAGTGTAGTTTTGTTGAGAAAACCATCTGGGGAACACAGACTGTGCATAGATTACAGGAAACTGAATGCTGTCACAGAAGGACAAGTGGATCCATTACCAGACACAAAACAGTTATTTGCCAGATTAAACAAGGCAAAATACTTTTCAAAGGTGGATCTTAGTAAAGGCTATTACCAGATTCCAGTGAAGCCTGAAGTGAGACCTTATTTGGCTTTTAGCACTTCGGATGGACATTATGAATTCAACATGCTACCATTCGGACTGAAAAATGCTCCGAGTGTATTTTCAAGGATGATGCGCAAATTGTTGGATCCCCTGAATAACCCATGTATCACGAATTTCATGGATGATATTCTCGTCGCCACAGAGACATTTGAAGAACACATTGACGCTCTAAAAATGTTATTTAATAGGCTTAGGGAGGCGAACTTAACTGCTAGGCAAACAAAATGTTGTATTGGATGCAAAGAGTTGGAATTCTTGGGACACACTGTATATCAGGGTAACATGACCCCTGACCCCAAGAACTTGGAAAAACTGCAGAGAGCACCTAGACCACAAAACAAAAAAGGACGTGCGATCATTCGTGTCGTTATGCGGATTTTATCAAAAATACATCAAAGATTTTAACTCTATTTGTGCTCCTCTGACTGATCTGACTCGCAAGGGACTTCCAGATAAAATTATTTGGACTGCGCAAAGTGAATTAGCGTTCCAAGACTTAAAGGAAAAACTCACTAGCAAGCCTATTCTCAAACTGCCTGATTTGACACAGGATTTTGTCGTAAGAACAGATGCAAGTAATGTAGGACTCGGGGCGGCTTTGTTGCAAAGATCATCTTCACCTGATGGGGAACTGAACCCAGTCGCTTATGCAAGCCGCAAATTGAATAAGGCGGAACAAGGATATTCCACAAGCGAAAAAGAATGTTTAGCGTTAATCTGGGCAATAAAGAAGTTTCAAATCTATCTGTATGGTAGGACTTTTGTGGTCCAGACGGATCATCAGCCCCTCGTATTCTTATCTCAGGCTAAGCATGAAAACGCAAGATTGCTGAGGTGGTCTTTATTGCTTCATCCTTATCAGTTTAGTATCCAATATATCCCAGGCAAATTGAATGTCGGTGCAGATTTCCTCAGTCGGCACCCCTGTGATCAAAATTAGAGTAATGGCAGGCGTGAGGAGTAATTTTATCTATGTGTATCACTGGTTTTGGAACTTGCCGTAGGCATGTTTTCAAGTGGGGAGATGTGTGATAAAATTAACCGTGATACAACGTTAAAATATCTCCAAAGATAAAATGTAGAGATAAAAACTAATGCGTAAGCTACTAGCAGACATGATCGCCCACGCCGCGGGTCACCACCCGCCATGGAAACTAACTTGTTAGACGTGAAGGCACAACGTTTACCCTTGGAACGGGATGAGAACGGAGATCAAAAGGAAAAAATATGACTGAACACGTGCTTGAAACTAGCAAGGCTAAAAAGACGCAATTGGTGGGGAAAGGAAAAAAATTCACGTCCCCAAGTTGACACAAGGTAAAGAAATCGACAAAAGGGACCTTAGCTATTATACGCAACAGTCATTTCTTGGACGCTTTTGCGATAACTTAGTCCGTTTATTTAAATTCAGCGGCAAACGCATTACAGAAGATGCTCGAAAATATTTCAAAAAACCAACTAACCTTGAAAAGTAACTTTTTCTTAATAATAATGGTAGGAATATAAAACCTAGCTGGCCTGATGGCCCATCTTGAGCAGTGAAATAATATGCTTTCATTTATACAGACGGATAGATAATAAGAAAGATATTGACAAAAGACTGTGTTGTTCATATCAGCGAGCGACTGCATTGAAACAAAAAATGTCACTAATTTTCAAAAACTGCGGCCTTGAGACTCAAGTGCTAAAATCTAGTTGGAATGAAAGAGAGGGAATGTGGTGGAGAATTGTGGCTAAAAATAACTTTAAAGGCAAAATTGTGTAGGGGACGGCAGAGTTGGTTCAAAAAAACAAGTGTGTTTTTTTTTGTGAAACGCAAGTAGAGACAGACGGACCAACAGACAATAATACATACTTGACTGAGGTATGACTGAATTGACTTTTGGTAGGAGGTTTGAATTTGAAAAGGAAAAAAGGCGCTGATTGGCCACAGATAAACATATTATCGGCGCTCAGACGCGCATTTTTGCCATTCATCATAAATTGTCCAGTAGTAGACACAGTAAATAATTCAGTGGTGTATTTCCCAGAAGCTAATTGAAATATTTAGAGGGACGCCATACTAGAACCAGCAGCTCAGCTGAGTTTTGTTAGCATATAACTGTGTTCTCTATTCATAATTCTGGTAAGACTGAAAGTATTTCTTTGTATATTTTAATATTTGTTTAATGTTTCGAGTGATTTGATACTGCCATATCAAAATCTATCCCTTACAACAAGTAAGGATTCGCTCTAGACCCCCGCCCCAGTTCAGGGTCTAGAGACAAACAAAATACATAAACTCCAGCAAGGATTATGAAGGGCGGATCAAGTGTTGAGATCAGGGGAACATATCACCTATCCTATTCTATGGCAAGAAGCTAATGAACATATTTCAGAATATGTAGTCTGGGGGAACTTATCCTATGTGAAACCAACTTGGTAAGATGTGCTGTATGGTCAGAGAGATCTGACCCCGTCTATGTGGTGTTGTTGTGTAGTGTTGAGCGTAGAAGTGGCTCAGGAGGTAGAGTTCTGACACATGACCAAATACTTTTATTTCAGAACTGTGAGTTTTTATTTGGCACCAATGTGGTGTCAAATGATGTGTTGAATAATACAAGAGTGTACCCGTGCAGTTTAATATTTTGGCAGAGCATCCTTATATTGCCCCCAAGCACGGAGAGGTGGGGCCACCAGATTCCAGCACCAGAACTACTCATTCAAGATACGTGAGCGTCTGGCCTGCTGGACATTCACCAACTTATTTTCTAACACACCAACTATATTCCCATCAATAAATGGACAATGTTAGTAGCCATAGACAGGGAGTGATGAGGCCACCCCAACAGCACATCCATTAATCGTTCTCCCCGATAAATTACAACTATAAACAGTAGTAATATTAACTAGTCTTGTAAAATACATATGTACACACCTTTCATTTATTGTGCCATATATTCATGCATTTCATTCCTAATTTCAAAACCTTTCATATGTTCTGACCAAAATAAAACCTTGGTTCAGAACAAATAAACTTAAAGAAAATTTACTATCAAAATTTTACACAGCTTGAGTTAGTTCAGTGTGTTATAACATTTTATTAATATTATTAGACTTATTAAATATCTGTGTGTGTGTATGTAAACTACCACAACACATTACATATCAGTACCCTAGAATTTTAACGTAGCCACAATTATTAGTAAAAAAAAAAGATAGGTGTGAGGTCGTAGTGGTAGCAAGAAGGGCCTTCTGTAAATTCACAGCTACATTTATCTCAGGAGCCTTCACAGCTGACCTCATGCATTACACTAGGTAATATCACAATCATACAATACCATCAAATCCACTACACTACTATACTGTCCTTAAATCAGCCGTAGCGTCTACTATATTGACCTTAAATCAGCCTTTACATCTACTATACTTTCTTTAAAACAGCCGTTACATCTACTATTTTGTCCTTAAATCAGCCGTTACATCTGCTATATTGTACTTAAATGAGCCGTTACGTCTACTATATTGTACTTAAATCAGCCGTTACATCTATTATACTGTCCTTAAATAAATCGTTACATCTATTATACTGTGCTTAAATCAGTCGCTACATCTATTATACTGTCCTTAAATCCGTCGTTTCATCTATTATACTGCCCTTAAATCAGCCGCTACATCTATAATACTGTGCTTAAATCAGCCGCTACATCTATTATACTGTGCTTAAATCAGTCGCTACATCTATTATACTGTGCTTAAATCCGTCGCTACATCTATTATACTGTGCTTAAATCAGCCGCTACATCTATAATACTGCCCTTAAATCAGTCGCTACATCTATTATACTGTACTTAAATCAGCCGCTACATCTATTATACTGCCCTTAAATCAATCGCTACATCTATTATACTGTCCTTAAGCCCGTCGTTGCATCTATTATACTGCCCTTAAATCAGCCGCTACATCTATTATACTATGCTTAAATCAGCCGCTACGTCTATTATACTGCCCTTAAATCTGTCGCTACATCTATTATACTGTCCTTAAATCAGTCGTTACATTTATTATATTGTACTTAATTCAGCCGTTACATTTAACATATTGTATATAAATTAGTCATTACGTTTAACATATTGTATATAAATAAGTGATTACACTTAACATAATGTATTTAAATTAGTCGTTACATTTAAAATATTGTACATAAATTAGTCGCTAAATATACTACATTGTATTTAAATCAGTTATTACATCTACTTTATTGTATTTAAACCAGTCGTTACATCTACTATATTGTATTTAAATCTGTTATTACATCTACTATATTGTATTTAAATCAATTATTACATCTGCTATACAGTATTTAAATTAATGGTTACCTCTTCTATATTGTATTTAAATCAGTTGTTACATCTACCATATCGTATTTAAATCAGTTGTTATATGTACCATAATGCACTTAAATCAGTTATTACATGTAATACTGTATTTAAATCAGTTATTACATCTAATATTGTATTTAAATCATTTATTACATCTACTACATTGTATTTAAATCAGTCGTTACAAATACTTTTTTGTATTTCACATTAGTTACTATGTTACATGTTAATAAATTGTTACATCCACTATGTTATATGTAACTAAATCGTTACATCTAGTAAAT
Organism: Oreohelix idahoensis; assembly: GCA_024509875.1. Taxonomy (NCBI): domain Eukaryota; kingdom Metazoa; phylum Mollusca; class Gastropoda; order Stylommatophora; family Oreohelicidae; genus Oreohelix; species Oreohelix idahoensis. Next base: position 12,662 of record JAMPIV010014852.1, on the reverse strand, counting down.
TACATGTAAAACAACCGTTACAAATGCTATTTGTACAGGTGTATAAGATGACCATACGTCCCGGTTTTTCCGGGACAGTCCCGATTTTCGACCATTTTTGATAATTTGTCCCGACTTTTTTTCGATGCAATCCGGGACGCCAATTTGTCCCGGTTTTGGACGAATTTGCCAATTTGGCATAAATCTCACAGATTAAAAAAAAAAATTATTGTTCCGTGGCTGACTTGAGGGAATTTTTAATTATTAGTGAACTGGCGCCGAAACAGCACAAGAGGTTGTCAGGACCGCGAATTAGTTTTGTAATTCCAATGTGATATTCGCAGTTATTTGAAATTTTAGGTAGTGGTAAAGTACCAAGATTTTGCGTACGGTATACGTTTATATAATTTAAACGGTGAACTATTTGTGCATATTTTGTTATTGTTGTAAGAAAATGGTACCAAAGCGTAAATGCAGTTTCAATGAAGATTTACAAAAGGAATATCCGTTTATTAAAAAGAGTACATCAAACTTCAATGTACGATGCAATATATGTGCCTCCGGGTTTTCGATAAGCCATAGTGGACGTGGTGATATTAAGAACCACATAAGCAGTGAGAAATATAAGAGAGCCGTCGTTACAGCTGCATCAAGCTCGTCGTTAACCACTTTCTTCAGAGCTGATAGAATTGGTGACCAAGAAGAGCAGTTAGCTGCTATAGAAGGCGCCTTTGCATACCATACAGTGCTACACAATCATACTTTCAGGTCTATGGATTGCACATCAAAATTACTTCAGGTTACTTTAGAGCCAAAATTTGCTGTGCACGTACGAAAACAGAAGCCATTATTCGAAATGTCTTGGCACCCCATATTCTAAATGAGTTAAGGTGTGACCTAGAAAAGTCTACATTTATTTCTGTACTGACAGATGCATCCAACCACAAAGAATTCAAGATTTTTCCTTGTCTTGTCAGATACTTTGATCACAGTAATGGAGTGAAAATTAAAATATTAGAGTTAAAGTCATTGCCAGGTGAAACATCTGATATTGACTGCATAACTGAAAATGGTTTAGATATGAAAGTAGTTGGATTATGCGCAGACAACACAAATTCCAATTTTGGAGGTGCTGAAAGGAAAGAACAGAACAATGTTTTAAAAAAACTGCAAGAAAACCTTGGACATGGTCTTATAGGAGTTGGGTGTGCAGGTCATATTTTCCACAACACTGTTCGAACAGCTGCAGATGTACTGCCTGTTGATGTCGAGCTGATTATTGCTAAACTTTATCTACTCTTCAAATCATACACAGTACGAGTTGAAAGACTCAAGGAGTTTTGCCAGTTTGTGGAAACAGACTTCCAGATGATCTTAGGTTATGCTCAGACTAGGTGGCTTGCTCTGCTGCCTGCTGTTGAAAGGGTTCTTCAGATGTTCCTGCCTCTAAAATCATATTTTCAATCTCAAAACAGATGCCCAGTTTTTATACAGACATTCTTTGAAAATCCTCTATCTGAGGCATAGCTTGTTTTTGTTCAAAGTCAGGCCTTTCCATTCCACGAAGCAGTGCAAAAAATAGAGGGACAGACGGTCAATGTGTTTGAAGTCATTGACAGCATCAACAGGTTGAAAACTATTTTGAAACTGGAAGACTGTTTCTTACCATCAAGAGTTAAGCTAATCTTTGAAAAGCTGGAAATGGAAGGACTTCCAAAGGAGGATGTGACAAAGTTTCATGCTAGCGTTTCTTCGTTCTATGAAACAGCTTTCAATTATTTGAATAAATGGGCTGCAAAAAATTTTCAAGACCTAGAATCCTACAGCTGGGTAACGCTGAACAGAATACCAATTTGGGCAGATATTGAGATATCATCATCACTAGTGATTCAAACATTACCTTCATCCCACTTTACAAAAACTGAAATTTATGACGAATATGTCTATATGAAGCAGTTTGTTACTTCTCAGAAAATTAGTGAATGGAGTGCCAAAAAAACATTGCCACCACAACGTTGGATTGAAATGGTTTCCCACTTCAAAAACAATAAAGTGACATTTTCAAATATTTTGAAGTTGGTAGAGTATTTTTTATGTCTACCTGGAACAAATGCTGCCACAGATAGAGTGTTTTCTTTGATGAACAGCTTATGGGCAAGTGATAAAACACAGCTAGGTGTTGAAACTTTGAAAGCTATGTTGACAACCAAAGTGAACTGTGATGAAACATGTGTCGAGTTTTTTAAGATGCTGCTTGCAAAGAAGGACCTATTGATAAAAATCCACTCATCTGAAAAGTACAGTAACTCAGCTTCACTTTAAGTAAGGATTATTGATGTTTTTCTCTCTTATTAGTTTAAGTAGTTAAACTTATACAGTAAAATTTATGTTCAATGTTATTCAAATGTATATATAAAATGTATATTATTTTAAATTGACATCAACTTGATTTTTCCGGGACATGTCCCGACTTTTGACCTTCTCTTTACCCTTTTGTCCCGATTTTTTGCATTGAAATAGGTCAAATCTACTATTTTGTCCCGGATTAGGGTTTTGAAAATATGGTCACCTTACAGGTGTAGGGCCATATATTCGGTTACACAGTATCCTGAATGTTCCTAAAACAGGAAACCGACAAAGGGCAGTAATTACAAAATATGGATTTAAAGACGCGCAAGTAATTACTCTGTCTTTCGCTTCTTTTGTGGTGGCAACACTGATTTACTAATGTTTCCAAGCCAGTGCATGTCTTGTATTCTCGTGATCTTCGCGCACATTTTCGCAGCTTTTTTCAGGTCTGTTCGCATGTAGCCATAGTCATTATATTTAATAATTCTGCAGCAAAGCTTTGGGTGGCAAAAAAAAAAGAGTATTTAAAGAATGACTAGCCACGTGAGAACTGATTCCCTGGAATGAGACAGATAAGTTTTACTATGAGCATCACAGAATACCACTATATACAATTCACGAACTGCTAATAACAGAAGGACCCGGACACACAGAATGACGTAGTTTACAAGATATCTTTGAAACACTGGCTGGCTAGCGGAACCTCTACAAGTACAGCACCTACACATTAACCTCAACCTTCAACTTCTGGTGTGTCTACCGCATCAAACTACATATTCCTTAAAAGGTCGAAATATGTCATCTGATGATAATGATGTCATGCAGTTTATATGAATCAGTTAAGCTCAGTAAATATGTAACATAAAGTAGTTGTCTAACTGTAACGTCGTGCAAGAAACAAAAATTAAAAAGATCGGGAAAATACAGAAAGGACGCACATTGAACTGTCAATTACTTAATTGAACACCCATAAGTCATGATAAGCTTGACTACAAAGATCCAATGAGTTTGAAATGGAAGGGAAGAAAACGAAATCAACACAGGAGAATTATGCAGTCATCAAGACATGCAACAGATAGAGAACATCATATTTACTTGCAGACATGTCTTGGCGGGTTGATTGCTGGTTTATTTCTTATGTCCTTATTTTGGCACATTTCATGTCTAGCTAATTCCGGATAAGCCCTCCATCTAGCAACCCTCAGGTCACAATCTTGCCAGATAAACTCTACCATCAGCCTGTTCCTTTCCGCTCCTCTCTGATCATGGAACCACCACTGGGTGTGGTCCCCTTGCAGAAAATCTGCACAAAGTATTGACATTCTCCTGCAGCAGTGGCTTCTGTGAACATGTCTTTGATATGATGAGGTTGCTAGCCCCACGTGACACCTGAAATTAGTTGACTAATGGTGCAGTAGTACTTTTCTGTGTTAGTCTCATTAAAGACGCCCCAGGGACAAGACCAGAGTATCAGCGTTCCCATCCCGTATTTCAATCAGTCGTTACCTCTGCTATATTGTACTTGCCCTCTTACAAAACTGACTGCCTACTTCTGCCCTTATAAAAAAATGATGCCTACTTGTGCCCTTATAAAACTGACTGCCTACTTGTGCCCTTATAAAACTGACTAAGTACTTGTGGCCTTATAAAACTGGTCACCTACATGTGCCCTTACAAAACTGACTACGTTCTTGTGGCCTTATAAGACTGACTACCTACTTGTGCCCTTATAAAACTGGTTACCTACTTGTGCCCTTATAAAACTGACTACGTACTTGTGGCCTTATAAGACTGACTACCTACTTGTGCCCTTATAAAAAACTGACTACCTAACTGTGCCCTTAGAAACTGACTGCCTATGTGTGCCCTTATAAAACTGACTACATACTTGTGCCCTTATAAACTAACTGCCTACTTGAGCCCTTATAAAAACTGACTGCCCACCTGCGGCTTTATAAAAACTGACTGCTTACATGTGCCCTTATAAAACTGACTGCCCACTTGTGCCCTTATAAAACTGACTGCCCACTTGTGGCTTCATAAAACTGACTGCCACTTGCGGCTTTATGCAACTGACTGCCTACTTGTGGCATTATAAAACTGACTGCCTATGTGTGCCCTTATAAAACTGACTACATACTTGTGCCCTTATAAACTAACTTCCAATTTTACCCTTATAAAACTAACTGGTACCTGTTGTCGTGAAACATTCTAAATCCACATATATAAATTAAAAGGTAAATGTAAAGCCTAACAAATAAATTCAATAAAAGGAAAGAAGAATGGTAACGAACAGTGCTGTCACAATGACTGTACTCGAAATTCCCCTTGTTTTCTACTTCGTCTGCAAATTGTAACGTTTCCACGTTGATAGTAAAGCCTATAGCAGCATACACGCGTTTCCACAACACAATAAAACGTGTACTGCATTTCTAAGAAAACCTTGAGATACGCAAGCTGATTAATGACCTAAATTAATACTAACATTAATTACACTACGTTAACATAAACGGAAAGACAGATGAACTTAGGATAGAGAGAGGGGGGCTGAAAGCAGGAACGCATGCGACACTAACACGCGGCTCGCGATACAAAATTAATACCCTCCCCGCGCGAAAGGCCAGAGGCACTAACTTTTTTTTCAACTAGACCGTGATAAAAAACACTACCCATACGAGAGTTAGGTTTAAAAACCTGAAAAACGCTTATTGGGAAACTTGACATTATACTGGTTTACGTTTGAAAGCCTGACAGTACCCAGACACCACATCGTATTCGAAGTGAACAGGAGGTAGAAGAAAATGCACATTTTGAACGCAGCCACCTAGCTCCCTTAAATTTATATAATTGGGTTCCTTAGGACTTGCTGACAAAGAATATGTTAAACGTTACGCAAATAGTCTAGGAATTAACAAATTATAGCCAAAATAAAATGGTGGTGCTGTCAGACAACACCAAAATCAGAATTGCGCAGTGGCAGGTTTTGAAACCACCATTGTACGGGAAATAGGCCAACATTTTACCTCCTATTTGATTGGCGGAAAGTAAATGTAAGGCTAAACACGATTAGTCGGACTATAAATACTAATTCTTTGTTGTTAGGGGAAACGGTAGTAAGGGTACTTTTTTTTTAAAAGCTGTGTAACCAGGGCCCGATGGGTTAGACCCGCCAAATTAGGCAATTAGGAGCGTCAGTTCAGTGCCCCATTTTAAAATAAACGTACTAAGTAACAGTGCGTTGAGATCCCGATCATCATATTTTTATAAATAAAAGTCTGGGACAGAGGCAGAACGGAATTTGTGCCATTATTAATCGCCAGTCAACGTATCTGTGTATTATTTCCATGAATTGTGGTAAGCTTGATATATTCAATATCTTTTTAACGAAAATTGAATGTAAATTGATAATTTATGTCTGTATATGTGTGTGGTTCAGTAGCAAACATGAGGCAAGGCCTAAATCATGCTCCAACCTGAACAGGAGGTGTCGGAGAAAAGTAAAACTGCATGGAATTGCCAAACAGTACACTGACACCTATCTTATTGACTAGAAGGAACTAATGCTGGAATTGCAGAGGCGTAGTAACCATTTAGGAGGAGAATACTGGTGTAAATTGTTTCAGATGAAGCTTGCAGTTGGCCTATCGCTCTGAACTCAGTGTTTGTTATGTATTGTTATCAGTCTGGAAATAGATTATAAATTAGTTATGAAGTAGGAGGTACAACCTTCTTGTTTCAGGGACTGTGGTCCTAGTTATTGAAGCAGCACCTGGTCTGAGTTTTGCTGAATCCAGAGGTGGACAGCATACTCATTGGTCCAGATAGCGACCAGTGAGGTGTCTCCAGAACACAGGAAGCAATCGAGCAGAGGAGTCTTTTCCTGCCGCCATCACGAAAGATAAGCTTCTGTGGCCAGAGGAGCTCAACATTATGTGCCCCCTCAAAAATTTACATTTTGTAAACCACAGAGGGACAATTAATTGGTTCAAATGACAGGAACTGTGAACTTTTCCCAATACTATTTCCCCGATAATCAAACACTTGAAGTCATGATGAAAAACAACAACCAAGCTTGAACAAAACCAGTATTGCCTCATATTACTATTGCACAAATTACACACATAGAATAATAATAATAAACTATGTCAATACAAAGTTCATATATATAAACTGTGTACATAATACTTGTAATTACATTTGATTGTGATTCCTGGTTCACTGTGTAGTTGAATCAGGATACCCATTATTGAAATAATTAATACATATATTTTTAAACTTAAACACTTGACTCATTTAAGATAGTCTTATAGAGTGTTATATGTGTGTGAGTGTCACAGTGTTGTAAGTGTTGTGGAATAAATTAAACTGTTTATCTGTCTGTTGTTGTTGTGACTTACACTTCATCATTTTCATAACCCTAGACATTTAACGTACTCATTACAATATTCCAGAATAATTCTGACTGAGGTATAAATGTGGTTGCAAGTAAGGTCATTTGTAATACACCACACTTATTAGATACAGATACCTTCACAGCTGATCTCAGTCAGTACACTAAGTCCCCTATAAATATTTATAATATCCCACTTTACCACACCTGTGACTTTATAAAAAAACTGACTGACCACTTGTGCCCTTATAAAACTGACTGCCAACGTGTGCCCTTATAAAACTGACTGCCCACTTGTGGCTTTATAGAACTGACTGCCCACTTCTGCTCTTATAATACTGACTGCCTACTTGTACCATTATAAAAAATTGATGCCTACTTGTAGCATTATAAACTTGACTGCCCACTTGTGCCCTTATGAAACTGGGACTGCCCACTTGAAGCTTTATACAACTGACTGCCTACTTGTGGCCTTATACAACTGACTGCCTACGTGTGCCCTTATAAAACTGACTGCCCACATGTGGCTTGTAAAACTGGACCCTGCCACTTGTGGCTTTATAAAATTGACTGCTCACTTGTGCCAATATAAAAGTGACTGCCCACTTGTGGCCGTATAAAACTGACTGCCCACTTGTAGCCTTACAAATCTGACTGCCTACTCGTGGCTTTATATTGTGATAGGAAAGGGAGAGAACTGGGATAGGAACATGTAAGAATAATTTATGAGTAGTGGGACTTGGTTTTTTAGGTCAAGATTGTGTCACGAGAAACCCGTGGGGGGAAGTAAAGAGTAGAGATCACTCCTTCAGTGGTCGCCAGCTGAGAGCAGGTTAGAAAATTAGACTAACCGTACGAACCATCGAACCCTGTTATGGACAGCTGAGGGTGCCATGTTGCTTTATGGTAAACTGCTGCAGTGTGCAGAGAAGAAGAGAAGAAGACTGATGCAAGATATTTCCCATAACAAATAGTTTTTTCATGTCGAGCAGTGTCCAGCAGATATCGCCAGCAGTTTTATTCTGGTATGTAAAACACTCGTGTAATTAGCTGAGAGCAGATAGACAAGGACAAGTGGTTAAAGCAGTGGTCCAGCGGTCGGACAATATAGGGCAGGTAGTACAAAGAATATTTTATAGATACGAAGAAATTACCAGCACTGGTGGTGACCCAGACAACACTTCGAAACAAATTTAATAGATAGAGAACAGCCCATTAATCCAGTAGTGATGTGTAGTAGTGGATGGGGTGGATAGAATAACAAAGTAGACAGCAGAGATCCTGGGCTAATCAAGAGATAATAACATTAGTTCTTGACCAGTGCAGTACGTGATGTAGGAGTGTCATCAATGAAGTCTTATATGTATATTTATTGATAATCAGGCTCGGAGGTAGCCAAGTTGTGAATTATGTTCCTTGACAACTAATAAAGAACTTTTGTTGTCAGCTCTGTGTCGTCAAGTCTTTCCAAGTATTATATTTGTCAGATAATTTGATCTCATTCAGTAGTCATAGGAACAAGGTAGGCCACACAGGTACGGCGCCTACAATTACAGTCAGCGAACAATAAGACAAGGGTACACTAAGTCGAGAAACATACACAAGGGTCAACGTAACAACAATCACACACAAAGCAAAGAACATGGGTTAGAAGTTGGGTTGAGAATCAATGAAAAACTATCACACATTAATGATTCTGATGCCTACTTGTGGCTTTATAAAACTGACTTGCTCACTTGTGGCTTTATAATAAAACTGATCTGCCTTCTTGTGTCCTTATAAAAAAAAATGACTACATACTTGTTGTGCCCTTATAAAACTGACTTCCAATTTGTGCCCGTACTAAAAACTAACTGGGTTACCTGTGGCTTATATAAAAAACTGGACTGACCACTTGTGCCCATATAAAAACTGACTGCCAACGTGTGCCCTTATAAAAACTGACTTCCCACTTGTGGCTTTATAAAAACTGACTGCCCACTTGTGCCCTTATAATACTGACTGTCTACTTGTGCCCTTATGAAAACTGACTGCCCACTTGTGGATTTATACAACTGACTGCCTACTTGTGGCCTTATAAAAACTGACTGCCTACGTGTTTGCCCTTATAAAACTGACTGCCCAAATTGTGGCTTGTAAAAAACTGACTGCTCACTTGTGCCTTTATAAAACTGACTGCGCAACTTGTAGCACAACAAATCTGACTGCTACTCGTGGCTTTATATAACAGACTGCCTACTCGTGCTTTATATAACTGACTGCCTACTTGTGGCTTTATAAAACTGACTGCTCACTTGTGGCTTTATAAAAACTGACTGCCTTCTTGTGCCCTTATAAAACTGATCTACATACTTGTGCCCTTATAAAACTAACTTTCAATTTGTGCCCTTAAATCTAAACTGGTACCTGTTTTTTCTTTATAAAAACTGACTGACCACTTGTGCCAATATAAAACTGACTGCCAACATGTGCCCTTATAAAACTGACTGCCACTTGTGGCTTTATAAAACTGACTGCCTACTTGTGCCTTATAATACTGACTGACTACTTGTGTCTTTATAAAATTGACTGCCTACTTGTGGCATTTATAAAACTGACTGCCCACTTGTGCCCATTATGAAACTGACTGCCCACTTGTGGCTTCATGCTACTGACTGCATACTTGTGGCCTTAAAAACTGACTGCCTACGTGTGCCCTTATAAAAAACTGACATGCCCCATTGTTGGCCTTGTAAAACTGACTGCTCACTTGTGCCTTTATAAAACTGAACTGCCCACTTGTAGCCTTACAAATCTGACTGCCCTACTCGTGGCTTTATATAACAGACTGCCTACGCGTGGCTTTATATAACTGACTGCCTACTTGTGGGCTTTATAAAACCTGACTGCTCACCTGTGGCTTTATAAAAACTGAACTGCCCTTCTTGTGCCTTATAAAACTGACTACATATTTGTGCCCATTATAAAACCTAACTTCCAATTTGTTGCCCTTATTAAATCTAACTGGTACCTGTGGCTTTATAAAAAACTGACTGACCACTTGGAGTGCCAATATAAAAACTGACTGCCAACGTTGTGCCCCTTATAAAACTGACTGCCCACTTGTGGCTTTCTAAAACTGAAATGCCTATTTGTGCCATTATAATACTGACTGGACTACTTGTGCCTTTAATAAATTTGACTGCCTACTTGTGGCATTATAAAAAACTGACTGCCCAACTTGTGCCTTGTGAAAACTGACTGCCCCCACTTGTGGCTTTATACATCTGACTTGCCTACTTGTGGCCTTATAAAACTGACTGCCTACGAGTGCCCTTATAAAACTTGACTGCCAATTGTGGCCTTGTAAAAACTGACTGCCTACTTGTGGCTTTATAAAACTGACTGCTCAATTGTGCCTTTATAAAACTGACTGCCCACTTGTGGCCTTATAAAACTGACTCCCCACTTGTAGCCTTACAAATCTGACTGCCTACTCCGTGGCTTTATATAACAGACTGCCTACTTGTGGGCTTTATAAAAACTGACTGCTCATTGTGGCTTTATGAACTGACTGCCTTCTTGTGCCCTTATAAAACTGACTACATACTTGTGCCTTATAAAACTAACTGCCTACTTGAGCACTAATAAAACTGAACTGCTCACTTGTGGCCTTTATAAAACTGACTGCTTCACTTGTTGGCGTTATAAAAAACTGACTGCCCACTTGTGGCTTTTATAACACTGACTTCCCACTTGTGGCCTTATAAACTAAACTGCCCCCTTGTGGCTTTATAAACTAACTGCCCCCACTTGGTGCCTTATAAAACTGACTGCCCTCTTGTGGTTTTATAAAAACTAACTGCTTACTTATGACCTTTATACACTGATACCCACTGAGCCCTTATATAACACTGACTACCCACTTGCGCCCTTATAAAAACTGACTGCCCACTTGTGGTTTTATACAAACTGACTGCCTACTTGTGGTTTTATAAAACTGACTGCCCACTTTTGGTTTTCCTAAAGCTGAATGCATACTTGTGCCCTTATAAAACTGACTACATACTTGTGCCCTTATAAAACTAAACTGCCTACTTGACAGCCATTATAAAAACTGACTAATCACTTGTGGCGTTATAAACTGAGCTGCTCACTAGTGGCTTTGTAAAACTGACTGCACCCACTTGTGCCTTTATAAAAACTGACTGCCCACTTGTGGCTTTATAACACTGAGACTGCCCACTTGGGGCTTATAAAACTAACTGCCCACTTGTGGGCTTTATAAAACTAACTGCCGACTTGTGCCTTGTAAAAACTGATACTGCCCACTTGTGGTTTTATAAAACTAACTGCCCCACTTATGGCCTTATAACACTATAACTGCCCACATGAGCCATTATAACACTGACTACCACTTGAGCCCTTATAACACTGACTACCACTACTTGAAGCCCTTATAACACTGACTACACACTTGTGGTTTTATAAAACTAACTGCCCAATTATGCCCTTATTAAGCTGACAGCCTACCTGTGGCTTTGTAAGGCTGACTGCCCACTTGTTGTTTTAAAAAACTAACTGCCCACTTTGTGCCTTACAAAAACTGCCTGATTACCTGTGCCCTTAAAAAACTGACTACCCACTTGTTGTCCTTATACAGGGTGATCACGAAGTCTCTTTCTTTTTTTTATGTATGTAAAACTTTTGTCTCGTTTTGGAGAGGCTCGTCCGTTCAACCTAGTCGGTTATCTTAGGGCGACATGTCCAAATATAAACGACTTCTTAGGGCTGGGATTTATTTTTATTTTTTAATTCAGTGCTTTAATAATTATGAATGTAACATTTTTACGATGCAGAAAACATCAACATTATTTTAATGAATTTAATTAGATTTACTTTACTACTTCATTATAAGTAGTATTTTTAAATTTTTATTTTTCGCTTAAAAGCATTAGTGTCTGTTTAAAATAATTTTTAAAATGCTATGGTAAAATAAAGAAAAATGTAAGAGTTTTTTAAAATTACTTACGTACTTACTTAATCTTAGGTGTTTCCCCTTTACCGTGAGGTGTAGAGGTTTGGAAGAGAAGAGCGCTAGACTATTCTATACGGATACTGTCTTATTCTGGGGGCCTGGTTCCATTTAGTCCTCTGGTCCTTCAAAGATTGTCTAATGATTTGTCCTCCCCCAGCGGACTCTGGGTGTCCCCCTGGGGTCTGGATCCTTGGCTCTTTGTTTCCCATGCTTGTCGTGGTAGCCGATCTTCTCCCATTCTGCAGACATGGCCAAACCATCTTAATTGGGACTGTTCTACTTGTGTCTGCAGGGGGTAGGATTTTATGCGTTGACGTATCGTCTGGTTGGGTACCATGTCTCTTCTTGTTACTTCAACCACCTTCCTCAGATACCTAATTTTCCTTGATGGTTTTTGATCTGGCTTTTGTGGGTTTTGTAGATTTTAAAATTACGATCTTTTAATAATTATGTTTATAGTTTGGATTGTTCCCTTGATTCATAGTATTCAAGCACTGAACCAACTACGGATATGACCTTTCTTGATCACCCTAATACAAATGACCTGGCCTTATATTTAAGTATCATATGAAGGAGAAAACGTTTTAGGAATAAGAGAATAGGTTAGCGATAACGCCGACGATACAAAGGGAACAGAGAGGAATTCATTACCAAACCTGGGCAGGGAATTACTTGACAAGGATTAGAAAGTGAGGAGTTTATTTTTGTTGTGCTATTTTTTTCTGTTTTTTTTTTTTAAATTCTTTGATATGTTTGCACAAATAGAAATGTGTATGACACGAGAAGGGTGGGAATTAATCAATGTCATCTGAAATGGTCGTGAAAATGAAATAAACAGGTTTTTTTTTTTATTAAGGAATTAGTAAAACCTTTTCGGCAAACATAAACGCGTTCATGAAATGGGACGGCAAGGTCACCGCGTGAAAA